>KL197753.1:222344-232755 GCA_000697665.1 Jaapia argillacea MUCL 33604 | reverse complement strand
AAATTTTGAAAATACCTCATTAGGTTTGTGAAGCCCATAAATATATACACCACCCACAACATCATCAGGAATCTTTGTAACGCCATCCAGATTCAAGATGGTGGAGGAGAATCGTATGGCCAGTAGAAGATCAGTGTCTTGAAGATCATCCAGAGACACATTAATTATCCCAGCATGATTGTCCTCTTCTTCATCCTCTAGGGATACACACCAAGATGTCTATAGACAATCAATTGTGTCAGATGTAAAGATGTATAAAATATAAAACATACGACAATCTGATATTGCCTAAGTCGACGATAGGTGGGCATGATAACACCACCGCCAATCATGTTATCCAAACCCACAGTCAAACCAACCGAATTAAAATTGTGAGCCATATTCTCAAAGACAATGGGAAGGTGGTGTTCAGAACAAGATTGACAGGAGCAAGAGCAACAGAGAAGGTGCCCAAGGTAACAAACAATTGAAGTGTCACACATGTGACATGCACAGAAAATCAAAAGCGAGGTGATGCGTGGCCAAAATCAGTGATCCCAACTGAGTGTGGGAACTGACAACCTGACGTCAGCAATAATAAAGAACGATCTCATGGTCAATGCAACTGAAACCGTGAGACAAAGTCCGTGAGAACGATTGATGCAGTAAGGTGGTCGCGAGCATCCTCAATCTCAAAAATTTGTGATAAACGATTCTTTCCTCGTTCCTTGGGAATCGTAATTTTTCTCCTCAGCCACCTCTGATTTATCCTCATTCTTCATAAGTTTGAATTTGTGCTCGATCTGGCCAAGGATGATGGATGCTCTTCCATCTGCCCAAAACGGGGCTGGCTCCCCATTGTCATCAGCTCCAAAGTCTATGGGGAAGTCTGTTGCATACTTGTTCCAATCTGATGCATCAGTCAGTTAATTGGGAATGAGACAGTCCAATTTATATAAAATACATTTACCTAAGTCCCTTGGATCCTCCTCGAGATTCAAGGCCTTCTTCATCTTCATGGCTTTGTTTAATTCAGCCACACCATGGGGAAGTCTGTGGAATTCCCATATTATGAAATCATCAAAGGCCTCACATCTCCAATCCTTTGTCATTATTGCCTGTATCAAAGCTACATGGATGAAGTGGCGAACAATGAGGCATTGATACAACACTGTATCTTGCCAATACTGTATCTTGGCAGACCTGTAGGAATGTCTGATTACCAACCATATGTAGGAGCATAGTTGGAGGTGATTCACGAAACGGAAATGTTCCACGTAGCTGGCAGGTATCATCAGATCGGGTACCTCTCCTTCTTTGTTAAGTATGAGATTTGGCATGACGGTATGAATGGTCAACTTTTTGATGGGAACTAATCCATCCTCGTTGACTTTGTCAGCATCCAAATAAAATAAGACTCGAGCCTCCTTTCTGATCTGCAACAAGTCGGTGTTTTTTGGGAAGTCAGGGCCTAATACTTGATACTTTTTGGATCACGGCGCCGTCTTGTTAATGTGTTGGATACAACAGATCAATACCGCATTCCAAATATTCTCATGTCCACCATATTTGTTTGTATTTGTTTGGCCTGTGTTCTTCTCTCTGTGGCTGTGTAAATGTTAATCCATCTGATACTTGTCATCATCCACCATCATTATGAGTCAAGTAAGAACCAAATGAGTTACTCAAATTACTGCCCCTAACAAAGCGAGCACAAGTGCTCGTTCTGTTGTGGCTCAAGAATGTCCTTTAAATGTTCGAGGTATGTTGCACATCAGTCCATTGTCTTGCTTCCTTTGCTTTGTTGACGAATGTTCTCATAATTTTCTTTAGACAACCCTCCTACTTTTCAAGACAATGAAGTCAAATCATCTGCCGCTATAGCGGCGCAGGAAGATGAAGAAGAAGATTTGGTGGAGACTGAAACAAAAGAGATCAGACTCGGTTAGTACAGTGCACGTCTCCCTGCTGCATTTTTAACTTTTAATTTTTTTTAGTTGAACAATAAATAAAAAGTTATTTGGAATATATGCATAAGCCAACAATTGCTAAGAGTAAGATGGTGCATCCTTTCGCCTTCATTTACCCATGTTTATGATTGATGAATTCACTTATCAGGGCAATGAGGCTCATTTGGTGTGTGTCAGTACACAAGCAACCATTGGATGACCTCTTATGTTTTATTTTATACTTTTTTGTTCTCTTATCCACAGAATTGCACTGCCTGTGGTGACGTGGGCGATATAGTGGACTGCTGCATCTGTCGCATATGTCTTTGCATCACAACAAGTCCAGTTTCTTCTGGGTGTCTGCTTCCACACAGTAACGTCCAAGATGATTTTGATAGGAAAACATTTCGGTGTCCTTTGTGTCACCTTAAGAACTCTACTGTTCCAAATGTGAGTTACTGCCCCCATATGCATCCACTTCATAAATTGCGTCGATGCAACTGACTATATATTGATTTTCATTTCTTTTAGTATGAGATTCTTCAGTCAGAGTATGAATGCTATGTTCTTGGAAAGATTTTGAAGCTGACCATCATTTTGATGTATACTCAAGGCATTTGAGACTTGATTCTGAGGTTGTTGGTGAGTCTTGTCATTAACAAAGAATATCGACACAAACTCTCTTATGTAAGTCTCTTTCACAATATCACATTTATGTTTTTCTTTAACATTGATTTCAAACAGCTTTTCTGGAAAGACTTTGTCCTTATGACTAAGTCTCATCAAGCGGACAAAGGCACTTTAGAAGCAAGGATGTTTATTATGGATCACCAAGAACACTCAGATATATACCTGCTCTGGAACTCCCACACCGAAACCTCAATGGGTAATCTCGTATATGGAGGTTCAGCATCCATGGGATACAAGTCTGGGAACATTGTTGACGTAGGATTGATCTAATTTTACAAAGCATGGATGGGTCAACTAATCTATGTCAAATTAGTCACTTGACACTTATCTTGGTCCAATCCTGTTCGACTTGCTTCCTACCATCAAGTTAGCAAGGAAGGGCATATTCTTCCTTACCTGCAGTCCTCTGATGTCTGTCATGAACTCTCGCAGGAGAGTTGAGGCTTTAGTGGCAAAGTAAGTTGTTCATATTTTATCATTGTTATTTGTTCTACGGATGTTATCAATTGCTGTCAATGTCAACAGGGACTACTTCTCTTTCATTGTTGTGTTCTGCAGTGGTTCTGTTGTCCTGAACAACGTCACCCTAAATTTAACCAAAGCTATCTCCTTAACCGTCACCTACAATTATTCAATTCTTGCTGCCATTGCAGTGGCTTTCAGTGCCGATGTTCAAGCTCTCAGTCACTCCCCTGTTTCTGTGACAACAATGTTTACAGATGCAGCAATGGGAGGGCAATTCATGAAGACGATGAGTTTGGTTCAGTCCGACCATTGCTGGCATCCTTTTGGGCTAATTGCTCCTGCGTGCCCAAGTTTGACTTGTCAAACCATCCAACTTCATGTGCGATCCAAGATGAAGAGAACCAAACATGGATTTCTTTTCCAATGGCACTGCAATCATGAGCACAAACTGACTATCCTAGGTTATGGACCCATATAAGAGACCTTTGGAATGAATGTCTTTACCACTATCCTTTCACTGAGCACCTGGCAAATCACAAATTGGTAGCCAACTGATGATTTTTGGATGTAAAGTGGGCAAAAACTAAACCTTGTAGTCATCTCAAACTGACTATCCTAGGTCATGGACCTGTATAAAAGACCTCCAGAATGAATGTCTTTACTACTATCATTTCACCGAGCACCTGGAAAATCACAAATCGGTAGCCAACTGGTGATTTTCAGTAGAAGTGAAGTTGCAAAGATAAACAATGTGAATACCTAGGATGGTAGTTCCCACTTCTCAGGGCCCAGTATGAGTCATCTGGCATCACCAGCACATCCGAGCATCACTCAAATGATCAATTTCTGCCTGTCGAGAATATTTTGGTGGCAAAACAATATTGTGGGAATGTTGATGTAAGTATCTAGGATTGTAGCCCCTATCCAGGAGACTGTGAAATGGGTACCCTTACCTAACTCCAGCCACCGTACCTCTGGCAAAATGTAAAATGATTTTCAAACATGACACTTTTCAACTTTGTTTGCCTTATAGCAGTACAACCAGTAATGCTACATGTGAAACGGTGATAGACATAAGTAGCCCTAGGTCTAGGCTATCTGCTGAGACTAACATTTCAAATTTCCAAATTTGGTAATATTTCATATGGTACCTCCATATTGATGTTTCAAACTTTTTTCATATATATCCACAATTTAAATATATGTCCCTAATTTTTCCTATTTTTTTTCTGATTTTATTGGCTATAGACCATATAATTGCCAAATCAAGATATTATGTCGCCAATCACATAGCATCAATACATCAGCCCAGGTAAGCTGCATTTTATTTTGAATTTTCCTGATTTTCTGGCATTTTTTCCAGGCTGTATTGATCAATTTGCTATTTTGGGATGGTTATGTGACCTGCCAAATAGTGCCAAATCACCCCCAACCCTTATCCCACCCTAATATAATTTATTCCAATTTTCCCCCGATTTTCCTGCATTTTTCCAGGCTATATTGATCAATTTACCATTTTAGGAAGGTCATATGACCTGACAAACACAGCCAAAGTGCCCCCATCTCCAACCCTATCCTACTCTAATTTATTCTCATTTTTCCTGATTTTCCCTGCATTTTTCCAGGCCATACTGATTGATTTACCATTTTAGGAAAGTCACATGACCTGCCAACTAGCAGCAGGGTGGACCCTGCTGCTGCCCTAATCAACAGCAATATACTGTAATACAAACCACCATATCATAATACAAGATACAACATATTGTACAAAACATGGACATCTTGTTTTACAAGATTGAATCCTGTTCTGTAGAAGTAGACAAGTTTTGTACAAAACACCCAGAAGGCAAGTCTGGTACAATTCTTCTGGGACTTATAGACATGGTCTTGTAGCAATTTCCTTACTTTTTGTACAATAGTTTACCAGGACGCCTCAAAGCAAATACAACAATAACAATATAAACATTTGTTGCCGAATTCCTCAACTGTTAAAGTAGTCGCCTGCTGATTAGTGTTTACATTCAACTCATCTTTGAGTTCTCCAGGCTCATCCAAACACATCTTACTGACACTTGTTGCCATCTTTTTCACTTCTCTTTCAATTGAACCCCCCTCATCATCTCTATCTTTCCGTTTAACAATCTTGGGTTGGACTGGAGCAGATAAGAAACAGTGTCGGAGC
Organism: Jaapia argillacea MUCL 33604; assembly: GCA_000697665.1. NCBI lineage: Eukaryota > Fungi > Basidiomycota > Agaricomycetes > Jaapiales > Jaapiaceae > Jaapia > Jaapia argillacea. The sequence goes on along the minus strand of KL197753.1, from coordinate 227,490 downwards.
CAAGCATCTTGATGTCTTTCAGTATACAAACTTTGGAAAGTAGAGTGAACACACCATTACAAGCTCTTTCTCAAGCACCACTACTGACCTCAAAGTGCAGAGCAACTTGTGACCAACCTCTTCTCCACCTCTGCAGTAAACTCTTCCAGACAATGTGTTAAGGCATGTCAATCCCATTCAGAAGTAGAAGTGAAAAGTGTAGACTTACTCAACTTTTTGACATCAAGCAAATCAGTTTTTGTAATGTCAAACAGTTCAATGGGCATTGCAATAGTTACGATACTGAAGCAATTCTTACATCCACCTTAATATGGTGTTCACATAGATCGGTTTCATGCAAGTTCGTAGGCGTGTCCATTCCATTTGGATGAACTGGTAAAGCTTGTGTTATGATCTGTAATATCCAATGAAGTCACCAGTGTTTCGACATCAGGCTACAAGGAAACCATAACTCTATTTGCCACCTCCAGTAAGTCAGTTCTGCCTTTCTATAAATCACAGAGACACTAAAATGGTAGTTGACTATTTGATTTGTTGATGTAAAAGGTAATGTGTGTGGTCATCTCCCGGACTTGGCAGTTAGGATGTGAATCACATATGTTGTGCTGTGATTGCATCCGTGATTTGATGAGTGTTAATTTGATGCATGTGGCTATGTTCTTTTGTTCTCTGCTCCCACTTACATACACGGTTGGAAGATGGCTTGGGGTGAGGGTCATCCATGTGTATACTCAACTCCATTCACTTGCACATCAATGGCCATAGAAGCCTCATAGCCTAAATGATTAGATCGATTGGCCCCTCGTGCTCATAATAATTTTTTTCAATCAAGCAATGTAGACTGTAGGTATGTTCCTGGTCATCTGAAGTGTCATCTGGTGCTATCGAGGCATTGTGACATTTTTACATCTAGCCAAAGTTGTCCAAATTGATCTGATGCTGTCCTATGCAATGAAGTAGACTTAGTGTGTCTTGGTCCTAACTGGACTGGTGTGCTTTGCCACAGGATGCAGCGAGATCCAGATGTTTCTTTATCATTGTTTTATTGTCAAACAAAATCATGAGATTTTTTATGGCTTCATTTAGATCCAAAGTGACTCCACCAATCCAGTGTCACACTTGGTTTCAAGCAGATCGGGTTGGTTTCAAAATACACACATGGCCTTATAGACCCTGACCACCACAGACTGTCCGCCCTCCAAATCACATTCCTAATTCACTCTGTCCATCTAGCATAACCTTTACTGATAAGCTCAACCCTTTGTCATTGAAATGCCTCCCAAATGCAAAAGTTCAAACACATCACAATTGTCAGTTGATGAATTCATCTCTTATACTGTAACATCTGACAATTTTGATAGCATACCTGCTTCACCTCAAGTGACTCGAGTGAATGCCAAGAAAGATAAAGGAAAATCTGTTTCAACATCCAAGGGATCTGTGTTGGTATCTAAGTCAGTATATACACTTTTTTTCTTGTGCTTTGTTTCTGATGTCGGACACCAGGAAGCAGAATCTAGGACCTTCAGTCAGTACAGTTAGTTCGAAATTAAAGTGAGTTTTTTGTTTAAAGTTCTGTCCATTCTAACATTTAAATGCACAAGAAAACCAAGTAAGAAGGCAATCAAGTAATTGAAGAAACTCATCCATCTGACGACAAAGAAAATGATGATGCTAACATAGACAACAACAATGATGGTTCTCAATTTATAGAAGAAGACAAAGAACTTGAGGACAATGAGAGTTATGCTTCAGTTGAGGAGATGAAGAAGACAATGACGAGCATGATGATGAGTATGTCTTACATTATCAATGTCTATCTTTAATTAAAGTATTGAATCTTCAGCCTTTCAATGGTACACACATCAGACGAGGAGTAAGTCTCTGCGTCTCATTTCATTCTATCATACTGGCTGATGATTTCTTTCTGCATTAGTGAAGAAATGCTATCTGAAGCATCCATACAGAGAAGAAAAGATCTTGAGAAAGAAACTTCCAGGAAGCAAAGGGCGTCTTGAGGTGGGAAGGTGGTGGAAAAGTGAGTAAACACAGGAACTATAATCACATTGCCGCTAATTTGTCATAGATCAACATCCCAGAATGCACCCCTGAAGTTAGTCCCAAATGGGAAACTATTTATTGTTACTCAAGACTAATCTTACTCCCATACAGAAAATCAGTGTCAGGGAACCTTCAATTGTTGAAATTTCATCTGGAGAGTAAGCAGTTTCTTTTTTGTGAAAAAAAGGCTTCCCATGTATAATATTTCAGGGAACCCCTCATTGGAAAATCAACTGGAAAGCTGCACACATATGTGGAGACTGTCACATATGTTATTTTCGATTTGTTAATTCATCTGATTTAGTCACATAAATTCACAACAGAGATGAAGATGATGCAGTCAAAGAAGACACTTATCCTAAACCTGCACGTGCAGTTGAGAAGAGTGAAAAGAAAGGTATGTCTATGCCTTGCACTCCTATAAGAAAGAGATACAAGTTTCTATCAATGTCTGAATTTTACATTTTCAATAATTTTTTTACTAGGGAGCTGGTGTCTGATGCAAGTGCTGACAAGCCCAAAACGTACAGGTTTTTATTTATTTTTCAATCTGATTTATAGTTGGAACAATGAACTATCCTCTTTCTCAGTGCGAAAAACCCAGATTTCATGATGCTTGTGAAAAAGATGATACAAGTCAAAGGTGTGTAAGCTTTTGAAATTTGGCTCATATGTATCATGACCAAAAGTGTCTCAGATCACCAAAAGGAACTAATCAACTTGGCAGTCCTGTCATAATTGCTAGGAAGCAAAGGTATGTGCCTGTTGATTATTACATTTATCTGATACACCATATGAGTGGCTGTTATCTCAGTAATCGATCCAAGACCTGTGAAGTTACGTGAGTTGATGACACAGATGAATACTTGAAGGATTCATACACCAGCTTACCACATTTAAATGCACTGGCTGTTAGGAAATCTACATCTGGATCAGATGAAAAAATGGTGTCCCTAAAAGATTGGGAAGCAGACAGTGCAAATATGGAGTAAGTATTCAAGTATCATACTCCTGATTCATATTTAACATTGTCATCCAGTTACATTGTGAAGACCATCCTTACAAAGAAACTGGGCAATGGGTTCATAAATCCATCTTGAGCCAATCCTGCTGATTTTGTAGTTAATCAAATCAGCAGGACACCATACCTTGGCAAAAGAAGTGGAGGTGTCATTGAGTGCATGATAGTGGGAGAGGTTCTTACAAGCAATATTTCAACTCCACGCCCCATGTCGGGAAATCAAGACGGCAAGGAATACAAGTCCATCCGAATCATGCCAATTCCTGTTGAATATGAATGCTGCATAGCATTCATTGGTGAAGTATTCAATTTTAAATCCATCATAATCCCCATGTGGAATGGTGGTCTTGAATTCAAGACTGTACCATCCACCAAGAGTGGCACTTGTACATTCTCAATCATTTCAAATCTGCTTTCTCCTTTTCTTGATTAATCTCTTCTGTTAGCACAATCCTCACCCATGTGAGGAGTGACTTACAAATCTTGACTGAATGTTGTGTCCCCCTCGACGTCTAACCATGGTGCATTAAGTGCAACTGACGAAGGTAAGCTCTTGTTTGTTGCATAAACTTTTTTAATCAAACACTGTTGCACAGTCCCCATTTATGACACATCTATGGGCAATTTTCCTTCTCCTTCCATTGTCAACATGACGAATGTTCTGAGATACTCTCAAGCCGAGGTGCCCTCTACCAAACCTGTTATTGTATGCTCGATATCTCAGATGCACATCCAGACTTTATATGGGATATTCTTCAGATTGCTGGAAGTTTACCATTTTTGAATGTATTGAAACAAAGGGAAAGGTGTGTGATCCTTTCCAATTGAAGCAGATTAAATTGACAAGACTCAACTCTCTTGACAGCATAAATTAACATCCTATAACAGTCCCTGTGGTTCCAACAAGGAGGGATCAAATCTTGTATCATTCAGGTTTATTTGGGCTGCCACAATATCTTTCAACAATGACAAACACACTACCTCCGTTATCTTTACAAGAAATGACAACTCTAAAGCATCTGTATATTGCAGCAAGATATTAACTTGCATGAGATGATGATGATACCTTGAAAGCAATATTGAATGCCATACCTTGGCATTCCCTTCAAAGTCTCTCCATATCCACAGATGACAAAAAACATGGGCCATTGCCTCTCATATGTAACTTTACAAGTTTCCTCGTTACATACCTCCAAGATATGCCACAAACTTTGTCATATATTCCTTTCAACCTGACATCACTCACTGTCGCCCGCATTGAACCTCCATGGGATAATTTTGTGTTGTTCCTCTCGACACTTCAGAATCTACAATTATTCACAATCGAGTCATATTCTTCCATTGATTGCCCTATACCAAAACTTACTAAAATGGTGCTTCCTTTGAAGCTTGCTTGTATCCACATTCCAATCATGTTGATTAACCATGTTGCATGGGGAATTACAATCCCATCTGCCCCTGACCTTGTTGGTCTATATTTGCAAGGGATGTTACACAATATAGGTCAAGGAGTCAAGTCAATCAAAGTGACATTCAGCAATAGGCTCTGTATTCTGTGGTTTATGCTTGCAGTACCTTTTATCCCCAAATGGAATATACTCATTAAAAGACCAGACAGTGTCCAGGTGAGTTATCACTATGACATCTGCTGGAGATTATATAACAGATTTGTAACAGTCCATTTTATCTCAGTTAAGGAAAGTCTGCAACATGTCGCCTCTTATCCATTCGTGCCATATAACAAGTGTTGTTACATTGTCTGAAGACGATCTTTTTTCTATCATACAAGAATGGCAGACAGTACATACCATGACCCATCTTTCATTCCACCAGATAATAATACTCTAAATGTTCAATTTCAAACGTACTATGCTTTATGATTCCAAGAACTTTTCACAATGTATACCACCCTTTTTCTTATGATTTGTGCATCTCTCTAATGTCAAAAACATGTATTTGACTTATGGTCTAGCAGTGGGTGTTCACCCCATTGACGTTGTCATGCCAGGTAATGCATGTATACAATAATGTGACAAGACTATCATGGACAGAGTGTATTACCAC
>KL197753.1:186924-209829 GCA_000697665.1 Jaapia argillacea MUCL 33604 | reverse complement strand
GTATTGATTGATTTCCTATTTTAGAAAGATCCTATGTGACCTACAAAATAGTACCCAAGTGCCCCCACCCCCTATGCTGCCCTGACAGAATTTATTCCAATTTTCCCTAATTTTTCCTGTATTTTTCCAGGCTGTATTGATCAATTTACCATTTTAGGAAGGCCATGTGACCTAACAAACAGTACCAAATGGCCTCCAGCCCTAGTATACCCAAACCTAATTTTATTCCGAATTTTCGGTGATTTTCTGACATTTTTATGGGGTGTTTTTAATGATTTACTGATTTGGGTGGTTGGCCTGGTCACATGACCATTTTTCATTCTGGACATTCCCTAGGGTCAGGTCCACATGGTCTCAGCAGGTCCTAGATGGCCTGGCTATACTGATGCTACAGGACTTGGCACTTATTGCAATACATTTGCTGGGGGTAGTTGCAAACACCTCCTTGTTATTTGCTGGGATAATTGCAGTTATGCTACAGTGTCTGGTGTGCATACTTATCGAAATCCCTGTTGGACGCAGAACAGAATTACAACATTTACGATAAGGAGTTGCTCGCAATCATTCGCTTCTTCAAAGCATGGCAACACTATCTGGAAGGATGTACCCACCAGGTCAAAATCTACACGGATCACAAGAACCTGGAATACTTTTGAAACACCCAGAAGCTCAGTTGGCGACAAGCAAGATGGGCCCAGTTCCTGACAAGATTCAATTTCGAACTAATACACAAACCAGGAAAATCCAACAAATCTGATGGTCTTTTGAGACGACAAGACCATAAGGAGGGGGTGGATACTGATAACCAGGACAGAATATTATTAGGCCCCCAACTTTTCGCTAAACAGATCAATATCACAGGACGAGGAACCGCTTCAACACACTCTCCCATCATTGCATGACAAATTTGACTAGCGATACGAAGCACAATAGCGACAAATCCCAAGAAACATATACAGATAGTAGGAGACTCAGACCTAAAAGAAGAAATCAGAAAGAATAACAAACTAGACGACTCAGTAGCAACAGCACTAGGTGGTAGGAGTGCTTTAGCAACTAGTACTCAGGCTATGACTTGAGGCAGTAGAGGATGACGAACTAGAGTGAACCAGTTGAAGGGTACAGGCTAAAGAGCTGTATTATTCAAGTGGACAAGCTTAAGGAATACAGGAGGGCGAGGGCGCCTTATATACTGGGGTCAGAGAGGTAGAACATTGTAGAAAGGTATAGAAGGCGCTAAGAATAGCATCCAGGGAATACTAGAGAACATGATAGAAGGGTAGAGAATAAGGTGGAACGTCCAGAGAACTGGTAACCAGCCGAAAGGGGTATAGAACGAGAAGTTGAGTTAATAATAGCACAACAAGATATAAATAGAATGGGTCCAAGATACAATGTGATAAGATGAGATAAGATGTCCGAGATAAGATAAGATAACAAAAAATGAAACAGGTATACAAAGTTGTAACACTAGGCTCCATTCACACACAAGGACCATGATCCCTTACCAAAGGACTAGAAGAATGGAACCTAGAAGACAGATTAATCCTCTACCAAGGAAAGATATACATACCCAAGAACGCAGATCTACAATGAAAGGTCGTAAAATCATGCCACAACCCCACCCTAATGGGACATCCCAGAAGATACAAAACCTTAGAGATCGTACAACGAGACTATTGGTGGCCCGGTATGTCAATATTTGTCAAAAATTACATCGAAGGATGCACGACATGTCAATCCATCAAACCAAACAACAACCCAATGCAAGAACCACTACACCTGACAGAAATCCCAACACAACCCTTTGAAATCATAATGCAGGACTTTATCACAGGCATCCCAGAAGTAGACGGCTTTGACGCCATCCACATCCTCACCGATTGATTTACCAAAACCGTAATATTCACACCCTGCAACAAGACTATAGACACCGATGGAACAGCAGAAATTCTCATCAAAGGTGCCTTCAGACAATACAGATTACCAGACAAAATGATATCCAATCGAGGACCCCAATTCACGTCCCAAGTTCTGCGAGCCATATTCAATTGACTTGATATCAAATCAGCCCCAAGCACGGGATACCACCCAGAAACCGATGGAGCTACAGAAAGAGTCAATCAAGAACTAGAGATATTCCTCTGAGCCTATTGCAACCAAGCCCAAAACAATTGGCCCTCACTCCTCTACACTGCAGAACTATCCCACAATACGTGTATACACTCTGCAACCAAGAAAACACCTTTTGAACTCATGCACAGATACCAAGCCAAGGTAAAACCATCATTCAGACCCACACCCAACATCTCAACAGCTGAACAACGACTAGAAGAACTCAAAAAGTCAAGAGAAGAAGCAGAAGCGTGCCTTAAATTGGCAGCCGAAGCAATGAAGAGCCAACATGACAAATACAGAACAAAAGGACCCAACTTCAAGGTTGGAGATTCAGTCTGGCTAGAAGGAAAAAATGTCAAGACCGAATACCCCAGTGCCAAACTCTCCCCCAAAAGACATGGCCTGTTTGAAATAGAAATGATCATTGGATCAGGAACCTACCAACTCAAATTACCCAAAACATGGAGGATACACCTGGTCTTCCATGCAGGACTACTAACTCCATACAAAGAAACCACTGAACACGGATTAAACTACCCACGACCCATACCTGACTTGATTGCTGGAGAAGAAGAATTCAAAGTAGAAGAAGTCATCAAATCAAAGTACACTAGATGAGGGAAAAAATCCGTCAAATACCTGGTACGATGGAAAGGATACCCAGATTTGGAAAACACATGGGAAGACATGAAGAACCTCCATAACTCATCAGAACTAGTGGAGACATTCCATCAGAAACACCCCAAGTCTCCCAAACCGGTCAAACTGGCCTTTGCGTTGCTCAGGATACCTGAGGGAGGATGGACCCGACTCTGGATAGATATTGCAGCAAGACATGCAGCTATAGAAAGCCTCCTGAATCTTCCAGAATACATGACAAAAACCCCCAACCCAAGTCGTATAAAAGCCCACCTTGCAAAACTGCAAAAATCCATTCCTCGTTGAATACTCCAGCAGCAAAAACAGCCACTCTTGCCTAACAAGCACCACTAGCTCCCTCACTCCTCACAGACTGATCTCTCAAGCCATCCTCCACACCCTGTCTGTCATCCTTACCCCCAGCGTCCACCTCCCCGCACCCCCTACACTCTATGTCACTGCCGACAACCAGGTAATGACCCATGACGACCTGGAATACTGCGAGTGCCAGCTCGTAGCTAAAGTCCTCGACCAAGCTCACCTGGTCAACACTGAGAACTGGATTCTTGAGTGGAACTGCGACCAACAGGAGGAAGTCCACGTCTGCATGGGCCGTCCCCGTGCTCTAGATTTCTTTGAAACTGATAGTCATATCCAGAAGAGAGTCCACCCCATCCTCCCCATTCCCATCATCACCATCAATCAGCCTCCCACCCTCTATAATCTCGACTTCACCAAGGCCTACCTGGAGAGTCTGTGCCCCCTACTCCCCATCATTCAGACTAAACCAGTCCATGAGGTTGAAGATGTATTCAGTCCGACCCCCCTCCTTCTAGAAGACACACAACCAGGGGCCCGTAGCCCCTCATACCACCCGTCCACCCCTATCCACTCCCCCCACCCCTCCGATTACCAACCACTAGAAGACATGGAGATCAACAAATGGAACAGTCACACCAACTACGCCTCGCCACGCCTCGTCCCCATTGATGCCTTGTCATCCACCAACTCCCTCCCCTCGCTCCAACCACCATCCTTGACAAGTGAAGATCCTTCCAACCGCATACAATACTCCACCCCCAGTCTCACTGGCAAATGGAATCCGGAAGGAGGCGAGCACGAATGGCCCCCAGTGGGCCTAGCTGACTCCGAAGATATTTGGCCTAACCCTGTCAACGCCATCGAACAATGGGGGTTGACCCCGAACACCCCCTTCCCCTCCCCATCCCAGTTCCCCATCGACCTCTGGGCCACGTGCCCACCCCATTATGTTACCACTGATGACTCCAAACGCCATCGACAGGCCAAATGTTGGAACTACCATCGTCGAGGGCACATCACACGGTCTTGCCCCACCAACCGACAACCTCGTAAGAAAAAACCAGTCACCCCTTGTTCTCCCCCCACTCACGCCACCCATAGGCCCTTACTCATGGTTTCACCCCTACCACAGCCAACCCTGATATCGGACCGCACCCTCTACGAGGAATCTCAACTTCACGCCTACATTGAGAACAACATTCGGTGATGCAAACTTGAACTGGACAGTGCCTGTTGGGCATGGATCCACTGGATGGAACAAGGAAAATGTTTCCTGGCGTCCCGACACCCCCTTTCGTCCCCCACCGCCCCAGTTTACCCTGATGCCACTGCATGGCAGCAATTTCTAGATCGCCAAGTACTTGAGACGGATTGGAATCATGGGAGTATGGGTGGAGGTTTGGGACAAACCTCGGCTTAGAAGAGGGGATGGTGTCACGATCCTGTATACCTGTTTCATTTTTGATTATCTTATCTTATCTCAGACCTCTTATCTCATCTTATCGTGCCTTATCTCAGACTCATTCTATTTATATCTCATCGAACTATTATTAACTTGACTTCTTGTTCTATACCCCATTTGTCTGATTACCAGTTCTCTGGATGTTCCACCTTATTCCCTACCTTTCTATCATGTTCTCTTGTATTCCTTGGATACTATTCTTAGCACCTTCTATACCATTCTACTATGTTCCATCTCTCTGGCCCTAGTATATAAGGCACTCTCGCCCTCCTGTATTCCTTAAGCTTGTCCACTTGAATAATACAGCTCTTTAGCCTGTACCCTTCAACTGGTTCGCTCTCATTCGTCATCCTCTACCGCCTCAAGTCGTAGCCTGAGTCCTAGTCGCTAAAGCACTCCTAACACAGAGTGTCAAAGGTTGAGTGCAAGTGAAGGACAATGCACTAGAGGTCGGATGTGCAGGAACAAGGATGTGTCGAAGGGATGTCAAAGGGATATGAACCCCTCCCTTATGTTCAGGAGGAATATGGTCATAGTACTTGATGATCCCATATGTGGAAGGATCAGATATCTGTGAGGAGTGTCGAATAACAAAGAAAAATGAAAATAGGTGTAGCGCAGTGTGATTCTTAACACCACCTCTCAGCTGAGATGAAACCAGCCAGGGCTGAAATTCAAGGCTCCAGAGTTCTACAAAACCTTGATTCACATATTGTACAATTCCTCGATCCCATGGCTCCATAGAAAGTCTTGTAAAATTCCATGGCTCTACTTCAAGGTGCCTTGTACCATTTTGCTGTAGTATTGTACAAAAGGAAGTCAGGACCAGTGCAAAATGCTGCACCACCTGTATACAAAGCCCCATGTGTCATACAACCAATACCTTCCAATAGAATCCCCAAACCAGTACCCATTAGGAATGTACTGGTACCAATAGGACCCCTGTTGAATTTTATCGAATTCCTGATAGAATTCCATCACATCATTACAACAGCAATTGGACTTGTAGTAAACCAGTATCGACTCCTCAGTCAACGACTACTACCTCCAAAGAAGTAATCATTCCATACTCCCTCATCTATGTGGTACTATCAGAACTGCTTGATATAATTATCCAACTTCTTATTGAAATTTGCAACCTTCTAACAATCCTTCATGAATACTCCTGAGCCAACAGCCATCATGGACCCAACACAATTTAGATCAGGACTTGAACCTGCCACAGCTGAGGAAGTCTGTAGCATTGGAGGAGAAGATTTTCATACAGTACAATACAATCCAACCTCCTGATTACTCTACTATACAGGAAGAATCCTCGTCTGGCACAGAAGCCAAAACCCCAAAACTGGCGAAACTGAAAGAAAACTCCAAGTCACCAACCACAGCCAATACCCATACCAGGAAGATTTCCCTACCTATAACAACTGGGAATGAGAACAACTACAGGTGTTATCATCTAGAGAACCAGAACCCTTATCAATATCCCATGGATTTCCCACCACTTATGCCGCACCCAAACCATCCATCTCAGAGGTTTTACCTTATCATAATCCATACTCATGACCAGGCACTTCAAGAACACCACAGATACAATCAGGACCATATTCCAAACCTCCTTCACAAGCTCCATCTCAATTACACACTAGAACACCAATCAATTACGTTTCTACAACTCCAACAGAAGCTCCACGAACACTCACACCGAGTCGTTCATTCAAAGCACCAGAAGACACTGATTCAGAAGAAGAAATGAATCCAGTTGAAGAAGATCACACCGTACAACAATCACTTAGTACAAACACCATACCAACCAAGACACAGAACCCTGAAACTGAACAGGTCAATCCTCAAGAAGACAAACCTATAGAAACCAAACATCCTTTCATCAACCCACCTAATCTGCTCGATCTGAACCCATTCCAGCCTCAACAACCCCCACAAAGACCACCTTCCCCATCTGCACCGCCACCTCCACCACCACCACCAGCAATTGTCACCATGAGCACCCCCGCACCCAAAGGACCTAAACTCTCCACACCTACTCTGTTCACAGGAGATCACCGAAAGACCGAGAAATTCTTATCAGAAATCAAACTTGTCCTTGGTGCCAACAAAGGAGATTTCCTGGATGAATGGTCTAAGGTCGCCTACAGCCTCTCTTTCATGAAAGAAGGCACAGCTGGGTCATGGGCGATGCAACTACTGGAGGATATAGATGCACAGAAGGCATCGGCCATAAAGATAAGGGATAGTTGGGAGGAGTTCTCCAAATCCTTGAAGAAAGTGTTTGGGGAACTGGACAAAGGAGCAAATGCAAGGATGCAGATCCAGAATCTTCATCAGGGGCATGCAACTGTAGATCAATACATTGCCAAATTCGAAGATCTCACTCAACATACAAAATTTGACAACCTAGCCTTATGGGAGTACTTCAAATGGGGACCTAATTGGGACATCCTCAAGGTTCTCATACATCTTCCCACACCACCAGCCACCTTCGCAGAATTCAAAACTGCTGCTATTAAAGAAGACTTGCTATGCAAACAAGCCAGGAACGAAGAATCCTGGCGGTTTTGGAACTCCAAACCAATTTACCCTGACACACACGAACATCTGCCATCATATAATCGAAGCCATCAACCTATTTCAATGGACATGGGCATACCCATGGATATTGATGCAACCAACATCAGGAAAAACAGTTCTGGGCTATGGACTCTATAAGACCATAAATAGGCATTATAGGATCTAGAGCGCTTATATCAAGGGTCCTATGGAAAAAAAACTTTTAAGCGATCTAAAAGTAGGCATTCAAAATTTATAGGCTTCCATATTTGTCGACTTTCCTGGAAGCCTTCTCTATAGAAGGGGCAATCTTCTGGCATGGTTTATAGTTCCAAGCATTTGTATGTCTGTTCTATAGGTGTAGCACTCTTGGCGTTGCCTTTATAGCGCTATAGAACACCTTATACTCTTTGATATGGTCCAAAAAATGCATTAATGAATTGAGAGGGCGCTATAGTGTTACTACTGGATGACTGGATGGAAGAAACTAAATGAGCGTATATAATACCAGGACAGGACATCACAATGCAGCATGAGGTATCTAACGTCCAAAGAGAACAGAGAGCACAGAGAGAGAAGGGTGCAGAAAATTAGAGATATTGACCATGAATGTAGTCGCCGGTGGACTCAACATCATCCTCCCATCTGCAGCCTTCCACACACTGGAGGCCAGGCCCCGAGCTCCCTGTGTACAGTTCCAATTGATCCTCGGAGGATCTCCATCTCCTCCTCCTCCTCCTTCCACGCCTCCTCCCTCTCGAACATGTTCTCCACTACTACCCTCTCTATCTCCACATCCTCCACTATAACCATCTCCGTCTCCTTCCATATGGTGGGCAGTCCAATCATATGGGGCATGGCGAGATGTCTTTGATCGTTCATGGTGTTGGACAAGATTGGAGTGTTGGCCTTGTACTGTGGGTGAATCAAAGTTACAGGGACCTAAGGCATGGAAAATATGTGGTGAGCAATGTGACAGGGAGGTGAGAGACATAGGTGATATGACCTCAGAGGTTGGATATGTCAAGTATGTAAAAGGCGCCAGGGACATGGGGGGGGAGAGGATGAGGAAGAAGGCATACCATCCAACTGTGTGCCAATACCCCCAGCAGCATCATTCAGTCTCATCAACAGAGGCAACATGTCTTGAGGAGGAGATGGAGCACCAGGAACAACAAGCACCTCACATAGAAAACCCAAGAGTCGACACACCTCATCTCCAGTCACCTCACAGATGGAATCCTCATCTGCAGCAGCATCCAGGTGTTACATCCTGAGTGTGAAAGGGAAGGAGTTGAGTTTCTGAGAGTTGACGTTACTGGAGCTGAAAAGATACTTAGGCATTGGAACCTGAAGGATGTAAACAAGAGAATTGAGAGACTTACAAGGAGCTGCGTACGTTGGATGATGGCACCGTTGGGAATCTGTTTATGTTGAACGCCGGCGTTAAGCGTTAAGCGTTGGCATTGGAGTTGGAGTATACGTTGAGCGATCTGGCGTTGATGTTGGTATTGGTGTTGGTGTTGGCAGATGAGAGGAATAATGCTGAAACAGCACAAATGTTGGCGCCAGTGCTGGCAGAGAGAGAGAGGAGAGTATCAATGCTAGAACAGTGGTGGTGTTGACGTTAGGGTTGGCAGAGATAGAGAAACAGTGAAGACCAATGGCGCCAGTTGGACTTAGCATGTTGCAATCGTAAGTTAGACGTTTGGCGTTAACATTTAGCATCAAATTCGGAGTGTGCAGGCCCACGTTACCGTGCTGCTACAACTCCTGTAGCGGCACGGTAAGACGGCCCACTATTCCTGACTTCGTACTTGCAATTGCCTTCGTTCGAACTTGCATTCACATTCGCCTATGTCAGCACACTTTGCACTCTCAATCCTCCCAGTCTGACTCTCTCTGGTTGACTGATAACACTCATAAGCAAGAATGATACATGAGTTCGAGTGTCCCTGTACAATGAGATGGCCCACAGGAACAACACCAAGGTCAACCTGGGAGATGAACAGCAACAGGAACCTGAGGGACTCTTGGGTTCAGGTGTGTAGTCTCACTCCATTCCCTATCATCTACACTACCTATCATCCCCAAGGTACCACCCCTTGGCTTCAGGTCCCAAGAGATTTGAAGTCCTCAAACCTCCTCCACATTTTCGACATAATCGCGTTTTTGCTTGGCGTTTCGCGCGCATCGCAGGCGCTTCAAAATCGTTTATCACCATCGGATTCGTCTCGTCGACGCGCTCCTAACGATGCCCGCATCGTGCGCTTTGGTTGAGAATTGATAGAGTTGTTGATGTTTTCGTGGTTTTGGAAAGATTTGAGAATATCTCGGGATCTGCTGTATGTATTCACTCGAATCTTGGATCATTCTGATGCCCTCAATCTCCTCTTTCAATAGCCCCCCTCATGGCGCAAAACTCCCGCCTCCTTCACCCTCATGCACCTGTTTTCGGTGTCATGTCTACGGTGTCACCACACCCCCTGTGCATGCCTGAAACTTTTTCCATTCCTTTCATTCTCTTATCATCCCAAATTCAATTCACCACATCCTATTGGCACTTCACCTCACATTTCCATCCACCTCCTTGTATAAAACATCTATATTCTTGTTCAATGAATATGTTCTACCATAGCGTAATGTAGAACAGATATTCCTGACCTACAATGTTCACAATTGTTCATAATTGCAATAATCGCCCAAATACATTCTCAATCAACTGTGTTCAGGATTCCATGAACGCCCGTTGACAATATCTATGTTTCTGACCTGATCTGTGGACATGTTCCCACCTCCTGTTAACGGTCTTTCTTCAAAGGTTCTGCCTCTATCTGCTAAGTGGTACTCTACACTGTCAACACCATCTACACCATCTGACACACTCTTTTCTGAGTCTTCCTTCACATTTGGCGTTATACATGTGGTCTTCAATGACACAGCGAAGGAATTGTAACTCTGTGTCCACACCCACATCTCTGGCTGATCTCCTAGCTAGGACATGTCCTGCTTGCAGTCAGGTGTATAATTCTCCAGGAGGTATGCATTCCCATCTCTCTCAGAGCAAGAAATGCACCTGGTATAGGAAGGGCAAGAACAAAGAGGTGGATGTGGATGATGAGATGGGGGGTTTGGAGGAAGAATGGGAAAGAGAGGTGATGGGAGATGATGCTGGGGGGCAGGATACAGATATGGATAGGGATGGAGATGGGGATGGATATGAGGATCAGAATGGGGAGGGGGAGGGAGAAGGGGAGGGGGAGGGGGAGGGGGATGGGGACACAGATGGGGATGGAGATGGAGATGGGGTTAGGGATGGGGATGGGGATGGAGATGGGCAGGCAGGGCCTTCTCAGGGTAGATTTTCTAAAGATGAGGAGGACGTTAGGCCTCTGGCCTATGTTAAGTGGTACAGCCGTCTGAAAGGAGCTGCTGATCCCAGCCACATGATGTATGATGTGAGTAAGTTGCAAGTGCGTGCAGATGGAACACCCCCAGGAGCAGTGATGCGGGTATCTGATATACGCCAGAGTTGTCAGCTGGTTCCAAAGTTTGGAAAGGAGGATGTTGATACTACATGGGCGAGTCACAAGGTCCTGGACCAGTGTAGTTCATTTTTTGTAAATAAATGGACGTCTTTGTATGCTTATCAGACTATCTGGTAGGTTTATACTCTATAGGTATCTATGGAGAGCTTGAGAGATGTTTGTGACGCCAAATGTCTATTAATCTCTCTGGACTTATGCCGTACTCTTAATAGCTTCTCAGATTAATGGAATTCCACCATTTCACGCCTAGAGCTGGTTGGAGTGCCTGAAAGTTAAAAATATTCCTGATTTAGAAGGTACTATCTATAGAACCAGTCTAAAGCGATTAGAGCCCAGAACCATTTTTCCTGATGAAGCTTAAACAAACTAGCAATATGGGGCAATTTTGAAAGCTTACAGAGGTGGAGAAAAGAGTGTTATGTGAGAAGGGAGCATGTTTCTATTGCTGTAAACCAGGACACTTTTCCAACAAATGTCCCACAAAAGGACAGAGAAGATTCCCCAATAGGTTTCCCAATAGATTCCAGGTGTGAGTCACAGAGGTGGATGGAGAAGAGGAAGAAGGAGAAGAACGACCTCAATCAACCATGGAAAGGATCGAAGAATTGCTAAATGGAACAGCAGACAAAGAGAAGGGAGAAGTCATTCAGGGAATGAAAGAACATCTTTCTAAATTGGGTTTTTGAAATACCTTCCATCAGTGGCGAATGAGAAGGTGAATGGATCTTTCTCTCAGAATCATAACAGATATACTATTTTGGACATTCTGGACTCTATCAATGTATCCACACTTAGGAATTCAGGAACTCCTTCATTGCATATTCAGGTGGAACTTATTGGGAGAAACAAAACAGCCATGATAGAAGCCCTAATCGATAGCAGAGCTACTGGAAATCTGATCAGCTATGGATACACACTTAAGAAATGAATGCACCTCCAGAAACTAGCAAGACCCATGCTGGTTCATAACATCAATAATACCAAAAATACAAATGGAGAAATCAATCATTACATCAAATTGGGCATCAGGATATATGGGAGAGAAGGAGGGAAACACAAAGAAAGGAACCATCTCTATGTCACCAATATAGGGAAAAGTAACATCATCCTCGGAAGTGATTGGTTACTTGAACACAACCCAGAGATCAACTGGCGATTTTATATCCTTGAATTCACACGATGCCCTCAAACTTGCAAAATATCAGAAGAAGGGGTGACCATACAAACAAAGCCCAAATTATGACTACCCAAAGCAAGGGTCAAAACAGAACCATCAGTCATCAGAACCATATCAACTAAACTGTCAAAATGAAACACAGCTCAGAAACTACCAGAAGAACTCTGGATGGACAATGAAACACTTCAGATTGAAAAGGATGCCCCTGGATGGGCATATCAAGGGATCAAAACATATAGAGTCCAAATTGGTGATCCATTACCAGAAGATGACAACAACACAGAGGACACAAAACATCTGGCACAAATACAAATTTGGGCACAAGGAAATAAATCAATCAAATTAGCAGAAAACACTGCTCAGGGTCAGAAGGAAAAAACCTTAGAAGAAATGGTGCCGAAAGAATATCAGAAATACCAGAAAGTGTTTGAGAAAGGAGCCTCAGAACGATTCCCTATACCAAGACCCTGGGATCATGCCATCGAACTTAAGGACGGATGGAAACCAAACAACTGCAAAAGCTATCCACTATTGCCAGCAGAACAGAAAGAACTCGATTCATTCTTAGAGGAACAACTACGAAAGGAATATATCTGACCCTCTAAATCCCCTCTATCATCACCATTCTTCTTCACCAAAAAGAAGGATGGAAAACTCCAGCCGACTCAAGATTACCGATACCTGAACTCCCAGACCATCAAGAACACATACCTGATCCCATTAATATCCAAACTCGTTGATAAGTTGAAGGGAGCTAAGGTCTATTCCAAATTAGATCTTCAATGGGGATACAATAACATCAGGATCAAGGAAGGAGATGAATGGAAGGCCGCATTCAAGACCAATCAAGGATTATTTGAACCACAAGTCATGTTCTTTGGACTCACTAATTCACCTGCCACCTTCCAAACCACGATGAACGAATTATTCAAGGAACTCATTGACAAAGGTTATGTGGTTGTGTACCTGGACAACATCTTAATATTCACAAAAGACCTCGCCCACCACCAGTGAATCCTCCATCGCATCATAAAAATCTTACAAGATAACGACCTGTATCTGAAACCGGAGAAATGCACATTCGAGGTACCAAAAATTGAATACTTGGAACTGATCATATCCCATAACTTGGTGGAAATGGACCTGATCAAAGTCACAGGAATCACAGAATGGCCAGAACCAAAGAAAGTCAAAGAAGTCCAATCATTCCTTGGATTCTGTAATTTCTACTGACAATTCATCAAAGACTTTTCCAAAATCGCAAAACCACTATTTGAATTGACAAAAAAGGATCACAAATGGGAATGGACCCCAAGGTGCCAAGAAGCATTTGACACTCTAAAAACGGCATTCACATCATCACCAACACTGGTCATGCCAGACACTTGGTATAGGGAATATTTCTGAGGTTCCCTTCTCAAATATTTTTCAATACCTCTGATATTCCTTTGGCAGCATTTCTTCTAAGGGTTTTTCCTTTTGACCCTGAGCAGCCCTTACCACTAATTCTACTGATTTATTTCCTTGTGCCCAAATCTGTATGAAGGTTGGATGTTCAATGTTGGTTATGTCATCTTCATCTTCAGGTAGAGGGTCGCTGATTTGGACTCAATATGCTTTGATCCCTTGATATCCCCATCCATGGGCATCTTTTTCAGTCTAGAGTGTTTCATCATTTATCCAAAGTTCTTTGGGTAGCTCCTTGGCTGTGTTTTGTTTAGGTGGTTTGGTTTGTGTAGTTCTGACAACTGGTGGTTCTGTTTCGACCCCTGCCTTGGGTGGTCACAATTCAGGTTTTGTCTGTATGGTTACTCCTTCATTCAATATTTTGAAAGTCTGGGGGCATTGTGTGAATTCAAGGATGTAAGATTGCCAGTCAATCTCTGGATTATGCTTGAGTAACCAATCACTTCCCAATATGATGTTATGTTTTCTGATGTTGGTTATGTAGAGGTGATTCTTTTCCTCATGTTCTCCTCCTTCTCTCCCATGTATCCTGATTTCTAATTTGATGTAATGATTGATTTCCCCATTTACATCCTTGGTGTTGTTGATGTTATGAATGGGTATGGGTCTTGCTAGTTTCTGGAGGTGCATTTGTTTCTTGAGTGCATATCCATAACTGATTAAGTTTCCTGTGGCTCCACTGTCAATTAGAGCTTCTGTTGTGGCAGTTTTGTTTCTCCCAATAAGTTCCACCTGACTACACAATGAAGGAGTTCCTGAATTCCTAAGTGTGGATACATCAATAGAGTCCAGAATGTCCAAAATGTTATATCTGTTATAATTCTGAGAGAAAATGTCTGTTCACCTTCTCATTCACCACTGATGGAAGGTGTTTCAAAAACCCAATTTAGAAATATGTTCTTTCATTCCCTGAATGACCTCTTCTTTCTCATCATCTGCTGTTCCATTCAGTAGTTCCTTGATCTTTTCCATAGTAGATTGAGGTTTTTCTTCCTCCTCTTTGACTTCTACTTCTGCTACTCATGCTTGGAACCTATTAGGGAATCTTCTTTGTCCTTTGGTCAGACATTTATGGGAGAAGGTCATTGCTGCCCAGGACCCAGCTGTTCCTTCTTTCATGAATGATAGACTATAGGCCACTTTAGACCATTTGTCTGGGAAGTCACCAGCATTGGTGCCAAGTATGAGTTTAACTTCCAATAAAAACTTATTGGTTTTGCAGTGATCTCCTATGAATGGAGTTGGTGTGGCAAGTTTGGGTCCTTTGGGTGTGGGTGTAGTTATGATAGTAGCTGGTGGTGGTGGAGGATTCAGTTGTGGTGCAAGTGGGGAAGGTGGTCATTGGGGACAGAACATAACTGGATTAAGAGGATTGGATGGGTTAATGAAAGGGTGTTCAGTTTCTATAGGTTTATCTTCTTGAGGATTGATTTGATTGGTTTCAGGGTCTTGTGTCTTGGTTGGTATGGTGCTTGTACCAAGTGGTTGTTGTACAGTGTGATCTTCTTCAATTTGATCTATTTCTTCTTTCGAGTCTGTTTTATTTGATGCCTGTAGAGTCAGATTCAGTGTAGTTGTACAACTAGCTTGTAGAACACTCTTGGGAAGTCTGTCAAGTGGGTCTCTGTTGTGTAGTCTAGACGGGGTGTGCAAAGAAGGTTTAGAAGCTGGATTGGATTGTATCTGAGGAGTTCCTGGTCTTGAATATGGATTGTGATAAGGTAGTACTTTGGATAGTGAAGCAGGTGGTTCTGTCAGTGGTGAGAAGGTTCTGGAATGAGGCAATGCAATTGATACAGGTTCTGGTTCCTGTGGCTAGAAGGCTCTAAGCTGTTCTTGTTCCCAGTTGATGTAGGTGGGAAAATCAGGATGGTAGGGATGGGTTGCACTGCTTTTAACTTGGAATTCTCTCTGGTTGATATCCCAAATGCAGAGCTTTCTGTCACTTCGATATAGATTACTGCTTGATGGGTTGTATTGTACTGTATAGAACTGTCCTCTGGCAGCTCTTTGAACTTCTTCATTGGTGGCTGCTCTAAGATTTGGTAGTGGTGGGCATTCTTCTTGTGTGGGTTCTGTGATGGTGACTGATTTAGGAGTATTCGTGAAGAATTGTGAGGATATTGCTAAGTCCAATTAAAAGCTCAATGATTATATTGAGAATTTCTGATAAGGGTGTATAGATAAGGGAATACAGAATGATTAAGGTTTTGGAGGTAGTAATCATTGGCTAAGTAGTTGATAATGGTTTACTATGAATGCAATTGCTACAACAATAATGTGGTGAAATTCTATCAGGAATTTGACAAAGTTCAAAGGGTTTGACAGGGGTACAGGTATGTTCCTAATGAGTTCCAGTTTGGGGTTCCTATTAGTAGCAGTCAGAGTGAACAATTCTGCAGGATTCTGGGGTGATTTTGAGTTAGAGTTTTGGGTTGGATTTCACATCCAGAATCGCATGAAAGCCAGAAACCACAATTGAGAATCGACAATTCTGAGTCTTCCCTCGACTGACTGGTCTCCTTTGTTATATTTGATTACAAAATTGTGCTATTGTAAACACAAACTGAGTTCCCTATATGAGTTTGCTTCCACTTATCCTCTTGACCCCCTCTGCTCGGAACAACTCTTTGTGACCTTGTAGCACTTCACACACCAACCTCACCTTCATGATGGCACCCACTCCTCGGCAACCTGCAACTACTCAAGCACCTGCTCAAGCCACAAGGTTCAGCGTGCCCAAGAACACCAAGGGCGAGATGAAAAAACTTCCAAAAGCCTCCAGCAAGTCAGTCAGAGGGAAGGACACTACAAATACAGAGGATGAGGTCAGTAAAGATGGAGTCAAGGGTAAGGCTGGGGGTACCACAGTTAAAATCAGGTGAGAACCTATGTTGTGAAAATTCTCGCCTGTTTGACACTGATCCACACACATAGATGGGAGTTTGATGACCACAAACTTTCATGGAAGTTGGTCAACACCATCCTCGATGATCCCAAGATCAAACAAGGACTTTTTCCCTCTCCAGGTACCAACACTTCGACAAGCAAGGGTGGGGGTAAACAAAAGGCTGATTTTCATTGGGCCATTTGCCTTGCTCTCTTTGGGGGTGACCTCGAATATGGGGTAGCTTTCGATCCAGTGGCTGAGTCTAGGACTGCAAAAGAGAAGAGAAAGTGGACCAATAAGATTAAGAATCACCTTAGAACGTGAGCATCTTTGCCTTGACTTTGAATAACATCAGGATCTTACCTAACAGCTGCCCAGAATGGCAACTATGACCTGGGAGCTGAACGTAAAGCTGGGCACCACAGGGGAAGGGGTCAAGCAGAAGGAGGATATCTGGCAAGATACCAAGATTGCGAACATCTGGGGTATGTGACCTGAATCAGTCATCTGATACAGGAGCTGATGTGTTGTTCAGATGCAAACAAAGCCCTCATACCATGGTACTGGCACATGAAAGGCCTCATCTTGGAGCACCCAAACCTTGTGCCTGTTGGATTGGGCAACTCTACAAGCAAGGTTAACAGAAGTGTCTTGTTAGCTGTGAAAGAAGAAGAGAGTGGTAGTGATGGTGATGATGATGGCAAGGGCAAGGGCAAGGGTGGGGGCAGGGGCAGTAGCAATGGTGACGGTGATGACAATCATTGAGTTGTCGATGAGGCTGGGGACATCAAAGCTGAGAGTGGAGAGAGAGCTGTCATTGAGATCAACTTGGAGTCCAGCAGTGAGACTGACAGTGGTGGTGGAACCAATGATGGGGTTGATATCAGAATGAAGAGGAAAAAGGGTGTGAAGAAGGCCAAACCATCCACCACACCAAAGGCTGAATCGTTCACCACACCAAAGGCCACTTTCTCCCAAACCAACTCCTCAAAATGGACTCCTGCTTGTCCTGGAATATCAATCCCCACCAGCATGACAAAGCCCCAGCTGAAGAAAGCCAAGTTTATGCAAGACTTTGAGGAGATTGCTAAGGACAAGGAGGTAACAAAACAAAAGGCTTTGGGAGTTGCAAAAGAGAAGGCCAAGGTGGAGAAGTCGAGGTATGAGATCAAGATGATCAGGCTTCAGGCGAAGGTGGAGATGAGGAAGGAGAAGTTGACTCTCTTGAAGCTCAAGATGGAGCAAGATCACGCTTTCTGCATGGCTTCTCTCCAGATGGGTGGACCAACTCAGCTTGCTGGTGCAAATTGGGCTCCAGCTGTTGCACATGCAGGCCCCAGCCACTCTTTGGTGTATACTGCATCTCCAGCAACAACTAACAACTACACTGCAAACAACTATAACTTCAGTCCTGCTGCCAACAACTTTGCACCTATCCCCAAATTGGCAAGTATGTTGACAAGCTACAGGCACTCTGAATCAAGCACACCATTTTCTACTGAGGAAACCTCTGACAGCGACAACCTCAGCCAAGCTGATATTGACACTTTTGGAGCCTACTTGCAAACTCAGACTGTGAAAGGTGGAGTGGGTGAGGCAGACGGGATGTAACTTTGAATGAATGCAGCCCTTGGCAGGGATAATTCTACTTGTAAAAATTATTTGTATTTCATCCAAAAGTCAATCTGAATCTGAATCAAAATACATCCCATGTCTTTGCCTTCTCTGCCGGTGTGTCTGATGCTCTTTGGCTCGGAATAAGGCCTGTTTGAGGTCTTCTCATTTTGCTTTGGCTGCTTGGAGGTGTGTTGCTGTTGGATGAGTTGAAGGGCAACGAGAATTTTCCTCTGAGTTGGAAGACAAGGACAGTCCTTCGGTGATGAAGGGGTCAGCATCAACAGCATCCGAGTCATCATCTGCTGCTCTCTCCTCTGCTTCACAGCGTAAGGCGAAGTTGTGTAGTGCAATACATGCAACAACCCAGTATGTAGCAAATTGGTGCAATACTTCATCCTTGATGTTTATGCAGAGGCTTTTCAATGAGTGGAATCGGCCCTTGAGATAGCCAATTGCATGCTCAGACCAGATGCAAACCATGGAGACATGCTTATTGAACTCCTCATTCTCAGGAAGATCATGTTCAGGCTTTTTGTATGGCGAGACGGGCCAGGTTGCAATCTGCTGACCATGTTCCTGTGCAAATTGTGTCTTCTCCCATGTTAAAGTTGTTACTTCAACAAAGTACCGAAGTCAAGACAGTGTACTTCTCTGATGGTACTTAGGTTGCAACACAGAGTGAGGCGGTATGAGGATGAGAAAGAGAGGAAACCAGACAGAGACCAAGTCAGACTTTGTAGGAATGCAAGTAAAAACTTGTATTGACAAAGTGAACAAGATGGGGAGTATTAGCGAATACAGGCAGGTATATATACTAGATAGAAGCACAGTCCGTAGTAAGCACAGTCCAGATGAGTAAGTCCGTAGTAAGGATGAGTAAGTAATCAGGAGTCAAGATGAGTCAAAGGAAAATTGGAGTCCGCAGTTCGTAGTCCATAGTCTGTAGTCCATAGTAAGATGGCAAAACGAAGTGAAGTAAAGAAAAGTGAAAAATAGTCCTACTGAGGCATGGTTCGTAACATCCCATGCAGTGGAGTCATGGGTGCTGCCGGTGAAACCAAATCCATAGTCGATAATCTGCAGGTTTGGGAGGGAGACGATCTACAAGATAAGATTCAGTCAGATGAACTGAGCATGAGAACAAGGAAGCCACAAACTTGAAAGTTCAGGGAGTAGTTGCTTTTCTGATCAAAATAACTTTCCCCAAACTGGTAAGGTTTGTCAAACAGAGGGATCAAAGTGCCATCCACAAGACACCATCCTCCATGCCATGCTTTACAAGAGTGGCTCACAACCCAAGCCTTTGCCTTCTCCTTCTCCTCTGATATTGGGAATGGGACAGCCATTTCCATGAATCGCCAACACAAGACTGCCATCATAACCCTCTGAGTAACCAGCTCAACAGTCTCCTTCCCAACACCAGCCCAGTTTGCGATCTCCTGGAGGCTAGCACTGTTGCTGTTGTGACCAAAGCAGTACAATGTGACGGCAAGCTGAGTCTCAACAGCAATTTGTGCATTCTGAGAGTTATTGGAGAAGACATGGTCATTGGTGAGCTCTCCAACCATTTGATTGAACGTGGTAGGGGTGACACGGAGTGCTTCCCAGAAGTGATCAGGTCGATCTGATTTCTGTGTCATCAAAACATGAGGAAGGTATGCTGGCCCTTGAGGAAGTGTGTTCTGTGGCACCCCATAGTCACATGAGTACATCTCCTGCACAGCAAGATGAATGTAGCAACCGAGACATAGCATAAACCTTGTTATGGATTCAGCATTGTCTTTGATGTCAACTAGATCACAGAAATCCATCAAGACATCTTCATCATTGCATTCCCCTTCCCCATCCTCGTCACTATCCACCCCCGAGTCCTCCAAGTCCACATCTGAATCATCATCTGAACCCAATTCCTCCAGCACAGGCATGTCATCCTCAACAGCCATAAGGGATTCAAGCAAAGTGCTCGATCCATTGGAAAAGCACCACCCCTGGCCTAGGATGGCAGACCAGTCAGAGCCACTCTCGGTGGAGGTTTCCTCTGTTTGCAAGGAAGAGAGTGAGCTCAAAGAACTGAATGAAGAGACGGAGTCTGAGCGACTCTGCTGGGGTCAGCGTGTTGGTCCTTGGTGACCCACAAGTCAGAATAGCAGGCAGTGAAATTGCCTGTTACAAGTGTTCTGAAGCTTTATATGGCGTGTGTATGCCTTGATAATCTTCTTCACTTGAGCAGCTTGTTGAGGCTGGTGGGGCATGGTAGTAAGATGTAGAATAAGGATATGTATTAGAACTAGAAAGCTGGATGTATTCAGCTTGGAGGCAAAATCCATTGACAACCCACCCAGAATCGATGGTGGTCAGAGTTGTGTTTGATTCTCAGAGGATTTTCAACCTCAAAATCACAACAGAATTGCATCAGACTTTTGCTCAAAATCATTCACTCTGACTGCTATTATTGTTTATGATGGGTCTAGGTCGAAAGATGCATACAGGTTTGTAGATGGGGGGTTTGTGATGAGGGTAGTGTTGACCACTGGTGTGGCATTCTCCTGACTCTGAGCAAAGTGGTCATGTGCAGGTCTGGTGTCAGTTAAGGCAGTGTGGGTTGTGTCCAATTCTGCTGCATAGATGATTAGTGCAAGTTGGGTGTGGCCTTTTGATGTCCAATGTGAGGTGTATGTTTTGTGGATGATTTACACAATGTGGATGATGACCAGTGTAGTTGCAACATGGGTTTTGACAGGTTGGGTGTAATTGACATCCAGGACTTCTGTTGTTTTGTGGAGGCATCATGGCAGATTGTAGAGGTTTAATCAATCTATGATAGGGAATTTTGCAATCAGTTTATGTTAGGAGTGCCTTAGCGACTAGTACTCAGGCTACGATGTTGAAGAGTGGAGGATGACGAGAAGAGAGCGAACTGGTTGAAGGATACAACTAAAGCGCTGTATTGTTCAAGTGGACAAGCTACCAAATACAAGGTAGCTAGGTGTCCTTATATACTACAGGAACAATGAAATATTGAACAATGTACTATAGACAATAACGAACAAGACAATGTCTAAAGACAATGGTAAATGAGTTAAGGTTCAGAACAATGACAACAAACAATGAAGACAGAACAATGAAACAGAGAACAATGACGAGGCTGTACATGATGAGTCATTGTATGCTAATAATAGTACAAGGTCCAAGAAAAGATAACATCCAAGATGAGATAAGATAACGCTGAGCTGAAGTATCATGGACAAAGGAAATGATACGAAGGTGAACGGAATCCAAGAAAAGGAATGAAATACATACAATACAAAGGAAAATATACAAGTCTGAACGTGTTCACAACAGTTTATTGGTCACAATGTTCATCATGCTTCTGCCAGATTTCTAGTATGTATCAATCAAGTTGTGATGTGAAGTTGATGAATACGTCACTGAGGATTTGTAGGAAGAAAATGACAAACTGGATGTGTACAGGGTGTGTGGGTGGTATGATTGCAGATCCTGACTGTGTGAGTATTCTAGAGTGAGTAGGGTTAGTAGGAGCTTGTCCAAGTGTTTGGAGCACCTTAGCAACTAGTACTCAGGCTATGATGTTGAGGCTGTAGAGGATGACAAAGGAGAGCAAACTGGTTGAAGGATACAACTAAAGCACTGTGTTCACATGGACAAGCTACTGAATACAGAGTAGCTAGGTGTTCTTGTATACTACAGGAACAATGGGGAGTTGAACAATGTACTATGGACAATAATGAGTGAGACAATGTACTTAGACAATGGCAAACAAGTTAAAGTTCAGAGACAATGAGAAGTAGAACAATGGAAATAAAGGACAATGACAAGGCTGTACAAGACAAGTCATTGTGTGCTAATAATAGTACAAAGTCTGAGATAAGATAAGATAAGATAAGATAAGATAAAAATTGTACTGAGTATCAGAGACAAAGGAAATGATACAAAGCGAATGAAGTCCGATAGAGAGAGTAAAATACATACAATACAAATGAAAATATATAAGTGTGGATGTGTTCACAACAATAACTATTGAACTCAAGCAAGAACTGTAGGGTGTGGCAGGGATAGTGGTATGGAGGCTCTGGAAAATATATTGCCTAATATTAGAGGGAAGAAAGATGGTTATATAGAAGTATGCAATACAAGATATTGTGTTAATGCTGATATGTGATATACTCAACTGTTTTAATCTGTTTGGCAGACAACACTGTGATAAGCATGAAAGTTCATACAATTTCATCCCTTGCTACTTATAGGTTAGCAAATCCATACTAAATTCAGAGTTCAGGAGTGTAGAGACTCAAATTTTAAAATATAACATTAAGAAAACAGTGATAGCAACATATACCTACCATTCAAATAAAGGGAGTACTAGAAAAATATAAATCAAAGATAGAAATTCAAACCTGGTTAATACACTAGAGCAGCCTCTATGCTCTGAAATTGTATAATTGAGAAGAGTTTATTCATAATATTATATTATATGTGAGGAAATCACAATACCTTTCACTGTAATACTTATGAAACTGGTTTAACAGCACACTTCCATTGAACACATTCAAAAAATTGAGACCAGTCAGATATAATTGCTGGATTCTGGGCATTGGCAGGAATTGTGAGTACCTGGTTAAGGAATCCACCACGGTAGTCAACAGGTACCCAAAGTAGGAGCCTTTCAAGTCCATCAACCAACCATCCATTATCAGTGATTGAAAGAGGATACAGAATCTCGAAATGATTGGCAGATAGTCCTGGGATTTGTGATGAAGTGTTTTGCTTCCAGGTACATGTGATAGCACCTAGGTTGGTGTCACAGTTAACATCTGATCCAGACAGTTGGCCATCTGGTGAGCATGCAACAGATGTAACCTCTTCAGTGTGTCCTTTAAGAGGCTGCAGCACTGGAGCTCCTGACACTGCATCCCAAATTCTGACAGTCTTGTTATCTGAGCCAGACACTATTCTTTGGCCATCTGGTGAGAATGCAACAGATGTGACCCAATCAGTGTGTCCTTCAAGAGGCTGCAGCACTGGAGCTCCTGCCACTGCATCCCAGATTCTGATGGTCTTGTCATATGAGCCAGACACTATT
>KL197753.1:150053-185564 GCA_000697665.1 Jaapia argillacea MUCL 33604 | reverse complement strand
CTGCAGCACTGGAGCTCCTGACACTGCATCCCAGATTCTGATGGTCATGTCACCTGAGCCAGACACTATTCTTTGGCCATCTGGTGAGAATGCAACAGATGTGACCCAATCAGTGTGTCCTTCAAGAGGCTGTAGCACTGGAGCTCCTGACACTGCATCCCAGATTCTGATGGTCTTGTCATATGAGCCAGACACTATGTATTTTCCATCATATGAAATTGCTATGCAGCTCACAGTATACTTATGTTCTTTCAATGTTTGCAACTCTTGTTTCCAGAATGAATGAGGAGCTTGAAGTATTTGATACATATTTGAGAAAGATCTAAGATATGTCTTTACTAGATTTGTCTCTATGGGAGCAAATGGGATTCCTGAAACATAGATGTGTGGAGTACTTGCTGCTATTGGTTGGTAGAATGCCAGTAGAAAACGGTAGACATCATTTGCCCACATAGATACTTCTTTATTCTTTTATTAAATGTTTGTTAGATATATAACACCAATATGTAACAATACACTTACCCCAATGCTATTGGTGAGAAAGTGCATACTCTCAAGAGCAACACGAAGCTGACCAAAAAGGCTCAGAACTTCAATCCAGTATAACACCCCACCTCTTATGAAAAAATCCAGCAGATTCACTTTGAAATCTATCATTTGATTATGATTTAATTGAGATAGATGACTTCCCCAATAAAGGCAGCTGTATTCTACACTGCCTGTTATTTTCTCAGCTATCTTGTCCTTAAGGTTTGGAATATCGCAGTTCAATTTAAATGAGCTCTCTAGATTGCATATATTGAAGCAAAGATTCTTTGTCATTTCCTTCAAACACATGGAGAGAAGCTTATGGTGGTAATGCTTCATATCAATATGGTATCTTGGTGGACAACTCTTAGCAGTTAAAAAATCTGCAAACGATGGATGACATAAATATATTCTTCCATCTTTTGCATCATTTTGGTAAAGGACTACTCCCAGAAGTTCAATCATTGTTGCAAGCACCTTAGTAGAGATTGGGTTAGGTGTAAAATGTAAAAGCAAATCTGCAGTGTCATGAATTGGTAGTGGATTACACAAGACAATGAGAGTTCCAGCTACAGTTCGGAAAATCTCAAGATTATCTTCTGACTGGTCCAGACATCCATCCAAGGCAATTACATACAAGTCACTCATTGCTAACTCTTCATTGTCACTATTTTTGCTTGTGAGCACCATGTTTACTCTCTTTTGTTTGTCCACCCCCTTCTCTATAAAGTCCATTGCAATCTTGGCCCAGATAAATAGCTTGTTTGCTTGTTTTGCAATCTGATCTGCAGTTGTATCTGAGATCTCCACTTCATATCTCCGTTTTTGTGTGAAGAGCTGAATATCACAACTAGCATCCACATCAAAGACATTCATCTCTTTAACTTGATTGGTATTATTAAAGCATCTTTTTATATCTCTCAATGGTCGACTAGTCACTACCAATCTAATCCAAGAAGCAGCTTTTAGCAAGTCTAGAAGGACTCGAAGCAAAGGCCTTCTTGATTTTTCCTCTCCACATTCATCAAGTGCATCAATAAGTATCACAAAGCCTTTATTCACATGAGGTTCAGTCATTTTTGATAGTGGTTCTTTCAAAAGATTGTCAAATTGAAGTTGAATAGTAGGAGGAACAATGTCATGCTGCATTAAATAGCCAACAACTGCCTGCTTAAAACCCTCATAGATACATGCAAGCTGCCATACAAGTGTAGGTATAATATTTGTTGGTGTAGCTCTGGGCTGATCAAAGCGGCTGCAAAAAAATGTTGCAGCCAAATAGCCATGATCTTTAAACTTCTGTGCTAAAGAATGTGCTATAGAGCTTTTGCCACATCCAGCAACCCCATATAACCACATGAGAGACTTAGTAGAATTGGACTGTGTAGTCCATGTCTCAATAGCATCAAGCAAAGCTACTCGAGTCTCAGGAAGACATATCTGCTCAGGATCATAGAAGGCAGCTGTAGGAACAACACTAAGTTTGTTCAGTTGAGTGCGTTCATCTAGTTAAAATCAATATCATTGCTAGTGGTAAGGAGTTGAACTTCCTACCTGCAGAGATCACAGTATCCAGAATTTGAATAGACAGAGCTATTTTAAACTGATCAGTCAAGTTATCAAACTGTTTCTTCAGATCTTCAACTTGGTCCTTGGCAGTTGATGTCACAGTAGCATATAAGCCTTGGACTTTGTACAGAATTAAGATCAAAAATATGAAAAGAGATCACTATATACTTACCTGCTTCTCCATGATACTGGTAATGACCAACAAATATCTCAACATCAGCAAGAAGTTTAATACCTTTACTAATTGTGTCCATAAGACTTGAGACTCGAGCATGAGGTTTAACCTGTTCAATATAATCCTGAAAAGCAACCACACTCTCCACAAGGCCATAAAGCAGATCATCAAGCTTTTCTTGTTCTGTAAGATGCTGTATCAAGACTTAAGCCTCTATACCTGTAGCATACAATCCGAGAGAGTTTGCCTACATTATAAATCTTGTCCACAACTGCAACAACAGCTTTGGCAATTGGGTTTAGCTGGTAGCCTGTCATTCAGTATGAATCTCCAGACAAGTGGAAGTGCTTACCTCAGAAATGGCAAGACCCAGCTTGAGAACAGTCTCAGCAGTGGTCCGGGCCTTGCCCAACTTATCCAGTACAGTTCCTCGGGCCTTCATCTGGCGAGCAGTCTCAAGAAGATTAACCTCATTCAAACTATGAGCAAAACTCCATCCAGGTAGAAACGAGTAACTTACCGCAGCCGAATTTGAGGGCGGAAATCGGACGTTCAAGGTTGCTCCAGTTCCACTGTCTGCGAGAATCAGTTCTGCGATAAAATGAATCAGGTAAAAGTCAGGTGAAGGATTGCAGCGAATGGGAGATACCCTTCGGAGTGGTAGATGGCTCCTTGTACAGGGCAATCGCATCCCTTCCGTGAAACTCAACTTCAGCAATAACCCTGCCCTTGCGGCCACGGCGGGGTTCAGTGGCCTGTACAGTCAGTGCAGTGCCCTGCTCAATTTCGCTGCGGGCGACAGTTAGTAAAGTCATTAACGTGAGGACAGGAGGGCTCACAATGCGACAATATTATTCCACTTCTCATTCGGTTTCATCTTCTCCGATTTCCCCACCTCCTTTCCATCCACGAGGAGTTTGAACCTCAGAACCTTTGGCGGGTTGTTCAGATTGGCCTCGATGGCTAGATGATGTGTGATCAGCCTTGATGTACGACGCCCGTTTACAAAGAAACGAGGACAGACACTCGATGCGTAAAGATGGCCTGAGACGAGGAGGCGTTCAGTTGGGATGAATGTGGGTGAGATGGTAGTGCAAACTTACATTGTGATTGCGACGATGAGTATGCTTGTATTGGACGATGTACGTTCAATGAGGAGAATGACAGCCAGCGGCGACGCCGTTATCCAACTGTCACGCGTGACCTCTGATCACTCTCCCAACACAACTGTTCAAAATTCATCGTCATCTCTCGAAGACGTACAACCTCGCAATTATCAACGTCTATCAACCCTGTCCTACCGCCCATGATTGATCAAAATGCCAACAATCGCCAGCCAGAACCTCTCCTTCTTTGTTCCTCGCACCTCTGACGCACAACCCCTCTTTTTCGCGTGTATGTGAAACGCTGTCCGCCTCCATAGTATTACCCCTCCATTGCCGAAGGTTGACCTTCTCCAAATTCGCATTGCGCTCTTTATGGCATTGACTCTGATGGTTTGCTTCGTCCAGGAGCCTGCACAAGCACTCCTCACATCGTCGCCACGTTACGGTATCCTCCTCGCCGTGCGTCTTGGATGAAGCACTCGTATAGGTTATTGGCTAGGCGCCGATAAGACCCCTTTAGTGAGCCCATGTTTTTGAGCTTATCTTCAAATTCTATTGTCGTCTCGGTTTCGCTTTCCGATTACCATCAGCCGGGTGGTCCTATCTCCTGCTTGGTATGGATTGCCGGCTGAGCCAACGTTGTAGTCCTTCTCCCATTCCCATTCAACAGACTCGTTACGGAAATGCTGATCCATTGGGACACTCAAGCCTCAGGTGCCTGGTCACGGTTCGCGATGGCTTTTCGTACCGATTCGATACTCAATACTTGGAGATGAAGTAAACGAGCTTTGTGAGCTTCTCGCACCTTGATATATGGACGCTTATCTTCCGGTTCTTTCAGCTTTCCTCTTTCTGGGGTGCTACTTCGGAATACAGCTATTGTGACGATGCGTGGACGTCGCGCGTTTGCTCCTAGCGTGACTTTCCTGGCTCGCGAAAGTCCCACTTCGTTCCTTCCGCCGACAAGTCTACTTCCTCTGCTCTCGTCTGTGGCTTATTTTCTCAACCCTGGCTCGCGCGCACACTGTGATGTGGACACCCATAGTGGCAATGTTCAACTGTCTGCGGTATACTGTATATGTGGTATATGTAATTCAAACCTGATGGTTCTCCGTCCAGACAACGATGTTGTTCCCCTTGGCCCTCTCCGTCCGCCTTACCGGCCCAGACCACCCGTCGCCTCAATGCACGACTTGCTGCGAATGCCTCCAGATGTTGTAGTGCCCATAAGTGTTCGCGAGTACTGGGTCGGACGAGCACCTTGCTCGACCAAGGGTGGTTCGAATCGTTCGACCGTCCTTGCGCAACCCAATGATGCTATGGTGACGGTCATGAGAGGACATGGCTGCAATGTCGTGGTCTTCTCCAGCTCATGGCCTCGCTGCTGCTGGCTGATCCGTCCTTGTCCGCTTCGATCCGGTGTACAAACGCTGGCATGTCCGAGGATAACACACGTGGCGCTTCTCAGTTTCATTCATTGGGTTTTGGATAAAAATGGAATAGATATACGATATTCTGGATAGGTACAAATTTCGCTGGGGCGGCGAGTGGAACCGGAACCCTAACCTCAAATTTTGCGTGCCCCACTTGCATCATCGCGACGAACACCTCGACGACACCACGAACTTGTCCAGCCTGTCGGTCGAACCTTGAAGCTTGAAGTGCTACGTCCACCGTCATCAGGTCCCAATACACAAACGGCGTCGTTGTCGACAACACGACTGCACGCGTGCGACGTCATCGCATGGTCGCGTTTCTCCGAGTAAGTACGACCTGAAATAGGCTTTTCCAACACCGCTTCCATTCGTGCGCCTCCACAACACGCCCTGCATGATGCGCTCAAGCGTCTCCTCTATCCTTAGCCTCTCCTATCCTTGGCCCTCCACTTCTCACACGACTCATCACCCACTGAGATTAGCAATGACGTCATCCGGGTATGGGTTGTCTCACCTCGACCCATGACGCGGATGGAGTGAACTCCACGCTCTTACGGCTCGTAGCGTTGGTAATATATACATTCCCTTTCCCTCTGCCAAATCATTAACGACCCCCTTCTCCCCCCCATATACCTCTTCGCTTCCTCCTCCACGACACCTACGACCTTTTTCTTGCCAAAGCTACAACAATCCTACAACCCATCTAATTACTGTTTCTGCACGACTCGTTCATCATGTCGCCACACGTATTCGGCCTCGACCTAGCCAACATCCGTTTCTCAGCTTTCAAGTCGTCCAATATGTTCGATAAACGTTATCATCTCAGACCGATACGTTTCGTTTGGTACCAACTTGCGATGATCGTTACGGTTGTGGCGGAATGTGTTGCTACGTATTCTATGAGCAAGTGAGGTTTTCTTCGTCCTTTGTGTTGTGTCGTCGGTTGTTGGGCGAATGCTGATCTTGGTGGTTAGATATCTAGATATGCAAACCAATACGGAAAAGTTTTTCCCTGGATCTTCCTACTACAATAACGACGTTTGTCCTTCCCTTCTCTCATCCATCCCTCGTCCCTAATCCCATTCATCTCGTCCTGCAGATCGTAGCAGCAGGAGCCCTGACGATATTCGCAGGCGTCCTAACAGCCATCGTCTTTGTACGTCTATCCCTTCCTTCTTCCCTCATCAACCATCTAACCCCGCCTTCTAGGGCTGCTTCTTCTTCTTCCTCCTATTCTGGCCCGAATCTCCAGAAACGATGTTTTGGTCATTGGTAAAGAAAATATCGGCGATTAGTTGTAGTGTGTTGGTTTTGGCGGCTGCTATTTTGAGTACGGTGAGTGTCTGTTCCTTGGCGTTGGAGTGTGTGTCGTGGATCGTTGTCTGCGCGTATGCGCCTTGGGTCGTTGTATATGCGCCCTGGATTTGCTCGCATGCGTTCGGCTCATGCATGTATGCCCCCTGGATCATTTCGGGCATCCTCTCCCCCCGCCCCGCACCCCACTTCTGGACCCTAATCAACAACACTAACCTTTTTCGTTGACGGGTTAACAGATCATAGGAACCACACATTCGGCTTACATCAAGAATGCAGATCCTGCGACTCAGGAAGCTATACTCGCTAGAGGGGGTCCGCCTTTGAGTATGTGTTTTCTTTCTTCGTCGTCGTTCGCGTCTTTGGCGCCTCGCCTCTTTGCATCCGCTCATCATTGTGTGTGTTCCCCTCCTTTTGTAGAGTATAGCCATTGGCCGCATGTCATTGCTTGGATCGTGTTGATTTGGTTGGGGTGGATCTTTACTACTATCGGGTACG
The DNA here is from genome assembly GCA_000697665.1 of Jaapia argillacea MUCL 33604. Classification (NCBI taxonomy): domain Eukaryota; kingdom Fungi; phylum Basidiomycota; class Agaricomycetes; order Jaapiales; family Jaapiaceae; genus Jaapia; species Jaapia argillacea. Next base: position 178,938 of record KL197753.1, on the reverse strand, counting down.
TCTCTCCTCCTCTACCCTCTCCTCCCCTTTCCATCCCCTTGGCTCTTCCGCTCCTGTTACCTCCCCATCGTCCCCTCCCAGCCTTGTACGAACAAAATGTAACCGTCCACAACAGAACCGTATACGTATTCATAGCATCCAAATATTACCTCGGGAGGAAATCGTCACCTGATGGTTCGCTTGCTGAAGTTAATGGAGAGAGGGGTGGGACTGAGATGGGGAGGAAGAGAGAGGGTGGGTTTTAGGTTGGGGAGTGTTTTGCGTGGAGATGGTTGCATGTTTCGCGTGGCGGAGGCTGTGAATCATTCGTTTATGGCTCGTATCTCATCCACGATTTTTGATTGCAATGTTTCGAGCCATACACGCATAGTAGCTTGTTGTTAGTTAGTTAGTTAGTTAGGACTGTCATGAAGTTTGATACCCACATAGTAGCGTCAATGATGGACGGGAGGGGTTGGTGGGGGTGATACCCGTGAAAAATGTAGAGTAAATTCGTTGTAGTACTATAATACGAGACACGAGTCATGATCATGATATACGAGATCTTGCATACTTGTGGTTACGCTAATCCTCCGTCTCCTTGGTAAACTACAGCTCCGAGACGGAGGAAGTGGGATGAGTCGGGGGACGGGAGGGAGGGGATAAATAGTGAGAGTAAGGATGATAAACATAAACTGAAGATGGACGACAAGATGGTATACGATCCCCAAATAAAAACGAAACTGAATGAAATCCGAAAAACAACATCGCGTTCATTCCGGTGGTATCTTGATAGCTCGATGAACCCCTAGGCACCGTTCTGTTTCCTCCTTCCGAAACCTCTTGGATTTGGATTTGGGTTGGGGTTGGAGGGGGAGGTAGGATTGGAGGGGTTGGAGGGTGGACCTCTGGGATTTCGGATGATGGTTGGTTTTGGCGGGTTCGGGTTCGAGTTTGGATTTGGATTTGGTGTTGGGGGGTTTGAGGTGGAGGTGGTGGGATTGCTAGGACTCTTCCCCAAACTCGACCCCTTCTTCACCCCATCCCCATCAGCGAATATCCTCTCCCTAGCAACTCTATACTCTCTCTCCCTCTCTTCCAACGTCTTCTCTCCTGCCGCCGCCGTCGATCCCGAACTCGAAGAAGAAGAAGGGGAGAGAGATGGACGTTTGAGGATGCGGAGGGTTGGAGGTGGTGGTGTTATTAGGGGTTGGGAGGTGCTTGAGCGAGTTATTACTAGTTCGGGGAGGGGTGATTTCGTGTTGCTGGTGAGGTGAGGACGTGGGTGAGTGTAAGATGGGAGAGGGAGGGAGGTGGGAAATGGAGGGAAGGGAGGAGGGAACGTACGCTGCTTCCCAAACAGCTTGATTATCTTGCTCTGAAATTTCGTCGTCGGATTCTTCTGCATCCCAATCGTCTGGGATAGGTTGGGTAGGCGCTTTTTGGCGTGTGAAGGGTGGGAGGTTGGATGTCTGTGTTTTGTCGTGGAGGTGAGGTGAGGTGCTCTTTTAGTTAGGGAGGATTTGGGGGGAAGGACTTACTGAGGCTTCTCCCCATGAATCAGAGAGTGATGATGGAGTAGTTGGCATGAGGTGCGTTGTAGGACTACTGGAAGGTGGACAAGGTCCAAGCACCGAGATTAGGTTCGAGTTTGAGATAAGATAGGAAAGATTGAAATTGATAATGAGCTTCAAGAGTTGCACATTTTGTATTTCCGACATAACGAGTCGGCGCACATACAGTAACGTCGAAAAAAGTACTACATACTTACACCCCACAAAACTGAGAGGCCGTCTGAGAGCAAGCGAGGAGCTCCGTATAAACGCCCGATCCCTTCCGAGTCCTGGTATTGGCGTTTCTCTGGCAGTTCCTTTAGACAAGCAGTTCTGAGTGGTTCCAACCTCATCTGGTGACCATTGCCACTACACGATGCATCCTCCTCCGCACATGGTCAACCTCCTCCTTGATAATATCTCCAAACCGACGTTCCCCACCATATTCGCGAGTGGCCAATACGAAATCCGTCATCACCGATATAATCATTAACATCGCGATCGTTTGACCGAGGGTCCACTGCAAGGAAGTATTCCGGGTCATGTCAACGTCCACACAACAGAGTAGGAGAGGAACGAGAGTTACCTGGTTGCTCTGATCTTGCAAATGGTTTCGGAGGAGGATTTGTTCGGTGGTTATGATGAGGTAGATGAGATAGGGTATAGTGACGATCAATTGTTGAGGGGTGACTGGATGTGAACGTCAATTACTGTTCGCAACTTTGGGCAGATCCTCCGCAGCGGTGCTCACCAAATGCAAGACAACTCTGGATGACACCCCGATGATGTGTAAGCGAGGCACTTGGCCTTCGAACCATCTCCATCTCGACAGTAGACTCTCCCATTGAAGTAGAATTCTCCTTCTTCATCATGCTTACTTCACGAACAAGGACCGGCATATCCGGCGGAGGATTAGCACTCGACAGTGGAGCGTGCCCAGACGTAGGACGACGCGATTTGGACGTGACCTTCCCATACACTTTCAACGCCACCACCAACAAAGTATAAACCAACAAAAACCCAAAAAGCATGATGGCAAGGATCCGAAGGGCGGGATTCGTCGCCCGTATCGACTTTCCAAATATGACGAACATAACCCCATGATTATCTTCACATTTCGTCATGTCGAGTCCAAAACTCGATACTCGTGCCCAAACTATAATGCCAAAAATCCCTAGGGCGATGTTATGTAGGAGGAAAGCAGTTTGGACTGAACGTGCTGCGATGTCGTCTAGCGGCCAATGGAAGACTGCTAGAGAGTTTCCTGGGATGGTGGCGATTGTGCAGAGCGTTGAGACTATTAGTGCGTCGAGGAGGGAGAGGTTGTGCATTGTTCTCCATTGGATTATGGATGCGAAGATTAGGGAGAAGGATGTTAGGTATGAGGTTCGGATTGTGGAGATTAGGAGATCCCGATTGTGCCGGAGAACTGTGGTCAGGCAATTGAGTTAAAATTTTGGGGTTCGGAGGGTAACGGATAACGCACGAGAAACAGCAAACACTCCAACAAGGGTTTGGACATACAACGCGACACGGACCTTGCGATGTGGTTGTAAGGATATACGACATATACAACGAGGGCAACCTGAGTGTTTCACACACCCCGATTCCTATTTGGTGATATGAAGGCAAGGTGATTGAGGAAAATGGGGATGGACTCACCAGAGACATCTGGGTTCGTAGTAAGCCTACATCCGCTGCTGGCGCTACCCTGCAATGCGCATCAGGTTCCATCCGGGTTAATGCCTAATAAAGAGATCAAGACACCTCGGTAGACATGGATATATATGCCGAAATTCGCAAGCAAGATGTCCGGAGGAAGAGAGAGAAAGGTGTCGCTGGAGAGCGATGGAGGGGCTGTGGTCGACATGCATCGAATATGGTTTGACGGGACTTCTGCCCATCTGGTATGAAACAGAACCCAATTCATCTTAGCGTCGGAGGTTGAGAGGCTTTCCGGTTCCAGTCAACGCTAAAGCAGGGCGACTGAGCCGAAAGAACGGATGGGCGCCTTAGAGTACGCCGTACTCTAAGGAATGTGATCGATGCCAAGGAAATGGATATCAACGTGGTGGTTTCCTGCTTGTATATTGTCGAATCAGCACATCTCCGTTCAGAACGGAGAATAGCACACAACTGGGTGTGGGTTGTCGTTCGACGATCAAATGATGCTTCATTCTGCCCCATGCATCTTTAGTACTGAGAGAAAACAAGCGTTATCCAGATGAAGCCTATGATGCGTAGAAAAATAGCATACACAGCTCTTCACGTCCAAAGAGCTCTTTCGATCCACAACTTTGGACGGAAGTCTCATCGAATCAGCAACGCAAGCACCCCAGTCACATTCTCCCGGTTATTATCCATTTGTTCCTTGATACCCTTTCCAAACCATCTCAACCAATGTCTTCCAGCTCCTTTCTGGATCGCTACGCCGAAATCCATCATAACTGAGAGCAACATGAACATGGCCAATGTTTGGCCCAGCGTCCACTGAGCTAAAAATCAAAATGGTTTCCACTAGATTCAGGTGGGAAAACGTACATCGTTGGATTGGCTGCCGACCCCGTTTCTGAGAAGGATTTGTTCTGTCGTCACGATTATGTAGACAATGTAAGGGATTGTGCCGAGGAGTTGTTTGGGGGTGACTAAACAGGGCCGTAATCTGGTCAATCGCTATCGAGAAAAGGAGTTGAGGTATTGACACACACCCATTCCTAGGAACACTTGGCTGGCAGGTTTATGCCTTACCACTGGTGCAGCAAGTTCCGGTAGAGGCGCTGCCACGCCAGCGACTTCTTCCTCAAAATGATCGGGCTTTTGTAGGTCGCCAACCCCCGCAACTAGGCGAGGAACTTCTCCCAAGCGACGTGTCTTCAGTTTCTGTTCCCGGAGCATCCACTGCGCCTTGAATAGCACGACCCAAAACGTATAAAACAGGAAGCAGGAGAACATGGCGATACAAACGCCTCTCAGCCCCACGTTGGTGGTGCGGACAGACTTGCCAAATATCACAAACTGCACCGTATCGTTATTCCGACATCCACTATCTGCCACCAAACCAAACGTCGGTGCCTTGGCCCATACTATGATGGCAAACACTCCTAGCGCAATGTTGTGCAACAGGAAGGAGACTTGGACCGCACGCGCGTCGATATCATCGAGGGACCAATAAAATACGGCGATGGTGTTACCGGGAATGGTTACGAGGGTGCAGAGCATTGTTACGATGATGGCGTCTAGAAGGGAGAGGGTGTGTCGTGTTTGCCATTGGATTACGGAGGCGAAGATGAGGGAGAGCGATGTGAGGTAGGATGCTCGGGTGATTGAGTAGAGGAGATCGAGGTTGTTGTATAGGACTAAGATCCATGTGTTGAGCGACCAACGGGATGAGATCGCGATTGGGAAACTCACGTGCGATGGCTGAAACTCCAAGGATCGTCTGAACGTACAGGGCCACTCGAACCTGCAGGGATGGACGTATGAGAAAAAAATTATAGGGGAAGCAAGTATCGAATGCTACCCACCCCGATACCTATCGAAGATCAGCCTGATCAGGAAATTTTTCGCCGTGAAAGTAGTCCATTATAAACACACCGGATACATCAGAGTTTGTGCTCAGAAGACAGACGCCATCGTTCTGCAAGTAAGGTGACCTAGTGAAGACATGCCAACATCATTCAGATGCCACAACACGTACTGTGGACATGATTGAAAGTGTTTCGATTGTGTGAGGACTCGAAGAGGCGCGATTTCGACTGCATTCCAACGCCCACCCAGCAGCCTACTTCATCGGGTCAACATCAATGACAGAACCTTGTCCAAGCGTCGGTGATCCTCCTCCGAGTCCATATCCGTTTGATAGCAAGTTCTTGTGTGGATTCAACATTGGGCGTGCTTCAAAGTGGCAGCTATGATCGCCACCATCCGCAGCGAAGGAAAAATACGGTCGTTGAAGTCGCGATGTTACATATACGCGCATGATGGGAGTATGTGGCAACAGGCAAACACCGTGCGTTACTTGTAATTGAACTCATACCACCAGAGTCTTTCTCAAGCCACCCTCCCTGACGACCAATACTTTTTTTGAGACCTGCAGGAATTATCTGAACCTCCGTCTCAACTCAATGTGTCTCGGACTCAGGGAGCACTCCCGGGCCCCGGAGAGCTCTATCGATGTCAATGATCATGCACCAATCATACTCAAACCTCCTGATGGACTGTACCTTCCTCTTCCAACGAGAAACCATGCCCGAGCATCCACGCCAACGTATTTTCCTTGCCATAAACCGCATATATGCTCCCGATTCTCGCACTCATGGACCCTGGTGACTGCAATGTGGTCCGAGTCGGAATCCCCATATATCTGTCTTCTCATGTTATCTGCGGAGCCTCTCGCTCTTTCAACAAAGTGCGGAGATGCGTTGCTTTCATTTCTGGCTCATGTTGTCAAGTTTAGGGCATCGACTCATAGTGCTTCCCCGACTCGGGATGACATGAGAGTGCCCGAGTTTGATTTGTATCCACCAGGAGTATTTAAGGAGGTGAGTTTCGAACCTTGTCGGTTCCTTCTCCTTCGTACTCCACCTGGTTTCTGGCGTTTACGATGAAAGCAATCGGCATCTGTGGAACTGGAGGATTGGATGTCCTAGTATCCACCAACGTCCCAATTCCTCGCCCTGCACCGACAGACCTCCTGATACGGGTTCAAGCAATTTCAGTTAATCCAGTGGAGGCCAAAATAAGGTAGCCTTTGCCAACTTATACCAAGCTTTTCATCGCAATGCTTACATTTCCGCAGAGCGGGTAAATGGGCGGGAGGTACCCTTCCGGTACGACTTCAGAATGCCTTATTTCGCAATGGACACTGAAATGAAATTATCAGAGCGGATCCATCCTAGGCTTCGACGCTGCTGGGATAGTAGATTCAATAGGATCAGAAGTCCCTCCAGGATTGTTCCAAGTGGGTGACGGAGTGTGGCTCCTAGGTTCAACACTCCCCAGTCATTCCAACGCAGAATACATGGTCTCGGATTACCGAGTCGTCTCTCGGAAACCGAAGTCTCTGACATTCGAAGACGCTGCAGCGTTTCCATTGGTTGGCCTTACAGCTTGGGAACTCCTCGTGGACCAGATGAAAGTCGGGGAAGTGCCTGGTGCTGTTCTGATCATCAACGGTCCGCTCTCCCTCTCCATCAGACTCTCAGAACACATTTGATATTGACGTGCGGCGCAGGAGCTGGAGGTGTGGGTAGTGTGGCTACCCAGATCGCTCGACACGTTCTTGGTGTCTCGACAGTCATCGCTACCGCTTCTAGAACCGCAAGGTGTGCATATCGTATCCTCCTCTATGTTGATATACCCCTTGACACCGGATTTTCGTGTCCATTAGCATCAACCATACCAAGAAACTAGGCGCAACACATATCATTTCACATCGCGAGCCTCTAAAGCCTCAAATCGACGCCCTGAGCCTCGGTATCCCTATCCAGTACATTGTTATCCTGACCACCACGACTAAGACAGTGCTGGATGAGGCGATTGATATCGTCGCGCCTTGGGGTAAGATCGGGCTTGCCGTTCAGGGTCCACCGGGGTGCTATGAGGGTTTGGGAGCGGGTCAGAAGAAGGGGATCTCGATACACTGGGGTGAGTGGCACAGTCGTGTTCCCATCAAGGACCATGAAAGACTGAGAAAGCATATATTATCAACATATCTAGGTTTTGTGTTTACAAAGTCAGTACCATCTCGCTATGCCTACACTACGTGCATCTGACTGAGACGCTTCTTAGAATGATTCTCCAATGGAAAGTCGAGACGCAGGGGCAAATTCTGTCTAAGCTAGCAGATCTCGTGGACAAGGGTGCCGTTCAATCAATCACTACCCAGAAACTCGACCTGACTTTGGACGGGCTTCGACAAGCGCATGCTCGTGGGTGCTCACTTTGTTTCCGAGTGGCTCCTACTGACGGGGCTTGGGCCGTGCAGTCATGGAAAGCGGTCAAACCATCGGCAAAGTCGTTCTCCGAGTTCCCGAGCAGGACGCGTTCCAGTAGATGCCTCATTCCCCATGTCCCCGTACGAGGATTGTAACTTTTGGAGCTCGCTCCCAACCTTTGAATTCTGGACTAGATATCAACTTTTCACAACAAATGCATGTCAAATAACAACTACACTAGGATAAGTTCCCAATTGTCTTCCATGGACTACAATCTTCGTACAACTCAAGGAGTAGCAGTAGCGCCAGTGTAAGCGTGGATGGTCTCGTCAGCGCAACCTGCAGGAGTCTGGTAATCGTAGCTGCCCAAGTTGATGTAGACGAGTGGATGGCCCGCTGCGTCAGGGCATACTAACCAAGCCTAAAAAAGTCCCACGAATAAGTTCCACTTCGAGCTGGAGGAGAAACGAACCCACGTTCAACTGAGGCCTGCTGATAGTCGGGATGCTCCATTCGAGGGTATCTCCACTCCACATGAATGTGCCTGCATTAGCACCGCTAGCAGGAGTCGTGCTCCAACTCATCTTTAACTTCGTTACGGTCGAATTTGCTCGTCCTTCGACGACCGCGTAAAGAGGAGCCATGCTGGGTGAGTTTTGTTGGATGAGTTGACCGTTGGAGATGATGAATTGGGCAGCAGTTGCGGGAGAGCCTAGGACGGCGTCTGAGGCGGTTTGAAGGACTTCCGATTGGAGGTACTTGTGGAAGTTTGGGTCTTCCTGAACATCAAGACCAGTGTCAGCGAGAGGAAGGACGGGGAAAAGCGTAGAGCAATGAGAGCCTACCACCGCGCGGATGAAGGAGTATCCGGCTTGGAGAGTCGCGGTTCCGCTAGCCGCGCTCGCAGTTGAGGTCGTAGTCACGGATATCGAGGAGGAGGATGTGATGGACGTGGCGGGTGGGGGAGATATGGCGCTTATGCTGGAACTTTTTGGCGTGCTTGATGTGGTTCCACCGGGGAGACATTGGGAATAGTATGGGTTGGAGTATGTACAGGTCCACCCTGAAGGGCATGTGGTGGGGCCCGTCCAACTCTGCCCAGCACACTGTTAAGCGATGATTGGATCAGCAATGTAGCGGCGTGGATTGGGAAGAGGACAGACCTGACCGTACTGAGGAGCAGTGGTCTGAGCAAATGCGGTGGCCACCACTGTTAACACGGCGAAAAACAAGGCAGATCTGGCCATCTTTCTGAGGTTACAAGTTGAGACGCTGGGGATGATGCGTCTGCAATAATCCCTCCAAGATTTTGTGAATTTATACGAAAGTAAGGAACGTCCAATTCCGGCATAGGTAGTCGACGAAAAGATGTGGGCATACCGAGCAATTGCCTATATTTCGGAAATGGCAAAGTCAACGGAAGGGCGGGATTCAACGTACGCGAAAGCGGACATTCGTCGGAAGGGTCATGGGCTTGGAATGCGCTCGGTGTCGGATATTCCAGCATGTACATACTGTTTTGAGCTATAGCTTGAGCTGGTAGATAATCCGCTCAGTTGCTTCGAAGGAAATTTGATGTGGAGCGGGAGAAAGCGTCTTCAAGATCGGATATTTGGATGCTTGGCGATCGTCACGTTCGCTGCTCTCTTCCACGGGGGGAAAGACGAGGTCTCTAGGAGGACGTGTATCGGCGCAATACAGGCGTCCGTGAATCTCCCGGTAACTCGGTAAGTATCAGTACGAAAGTCGCGATACCAACGATGACGGTTGAGTGAGTGCAAGCCGGCGTGGGGATGGAGAGATCGGGTCCCAAAGGTTACCATGAATTAGTGGCTTTTTTGGATATCCACAGGATGACAACGAGCAAAATGACTTTGTGTGCGCCGTGGTCTAATAGACTATAGTTTCGCTCTAGGCTGGTAGCGTTAACCGAAAAGCGGTCACTCTGTCACAGTGGCAAACGAACTTGTTACGAATGTCACACCTCCTACCGCCACTATTCATATTGCAACGAACATGTCCGCCTTGGCACAGGAATGGGTCCTCGCCGTACCGGAACTGTTCCTCGAGATTTGTTGGTATCTCAAACCATGGCCGACAGGCTCTGGCACACGTGGTGGCACCTTAGCCCACCTTGCGCGCTGCTGTCGGCGGTTCATGAATCCTGCCCTGGACGTGCTGTGGTGCGAGCTCGAAAATATGCGGCCACTCCTGGACCTCATACCCGCCGCTGCCGCGTATCTTAAGGGAGATCAAGTCGTTTATGAGGATGACGAGGACGAGGACGACGTCCATCACGTGAGTTCAATCTTTGCCGGTCATACCGTGTACACATCATGCCCTTTGTTCACCTGCTCGACCTTGTGTAGATTTTCTTCGACCCCCCTGAGGAGAAAGACTGGGCTCGCTTTGACTTCTATGGACGACGAGTTCGAATGCTGCATTTCGATCATTCACCAGAATATATGCAATGTGAAATCTTCAGCCAACTCGCCGAATGCCGGGTTGATCATCTCCTCCCTAACTTGCGACACTTATACTGGTATCACGGCTACATGTCGAACCTGAATGGAGCATTTCTGGCTGAGGTTACCCCCTTCCTTACTCCATTACTACAAACGATATGTGTGGGTTGCTCCGACGATGACCTCCCTAGATGGCAACCCCCCGCCATTGACACCTACACCTTGAAATTGTTCCTACACATGCTCCCTCAACGCTGTCCTTCGACTCGGTATCTTCAGTTGCGCGGATTTTCACTGGATGTCCCACTTACCCCGTTCGGCCAATTCAAACATCTCCAGTGCTTAGATCTGGATGAGGACGGAGCCCTTCTTGACGGCTCCACATTAGATACACTAGCTGGTATCGGCACTCTAGAAACCCTCACGGGTATTATAGTCACGAAGGACTCCCTATCAAGATCTTCCCTTCCCGGGTTTCCTTCCCTTCGCACGCTAAGGATACGCAAAGGAAACCCAGAAGGCACCTTTACTCTCCTCAACAGGATCTCCTCGAGCTCCCTTTCGTCATTTGAAGCCGACGATATGATAGCGGGTGACCGCAACACCTTTCTGGCCTGTTTCACCAGCCTACAAAGGTTTTCACAGACACTCCAAGAAGTCTCATACCATACAAGGATTTCCTTTCTCAAAAGTGGAGACGGATTGTCGGCTCTCGAAGCATGTTTCGGCCTCCACCATCTCACAACTCTTAACCTCTTTATGCCGACAACTGGGCAATCGCCAGCGCTTCTTCCCGCATATGCAGAGAGCATGGCGCGTTCATGGCCCCACATCATGGAGCTCAACCTGTCATACGGTCGCTTCTCTCTCCAATCCCTTTGGACCTTCGTTTCACAATCCCCTCACCTCCATACGTTCAAAATCCACACCTTATCCGTCCCGGATAACCTTGGCACTGTCGCGAAGGTTCTTACAACATCGCCACACCAGGAGCTTCAATGGTTCTCCATATCTCATTACTCCCCCGACGAGGACAAGTTCGACTTCGTTGCCCTTGCTGCAATCTTGGATCGTTTATTTCCGAACTTTCAGTCCCAATCCTGGTATGGTCCGAGGGGCAAAGTGATGGGCGCGGTCGCATCTTTGCAAACCATCAGGAGGGCGATGACAGTCAACCCATCATCGATGGAAACACATGGTCTGTTTTCTCCCTCAATGCCATTCTTTGGTCCTCATTTTCATCCTTGCAGGTTGATTCAACAATCGCCACGCAACCGGTCCATATCTTAGTAGGATACTGCATAGGATTGATAGGAGCAGTTCTGATGCATGATGTTTCCACGGTTGATGATTGCAGGATATGCTCATGTCATGTTTCATCGTCCAACTCCATGATAAGCTCTTAACTCCCATCGTGCTCAAGAACAAATACATGGACACGTTGCGGTCAAGTGAGGGACTTTGTCCGCTCATTCCCGTCCTCTCCGGGACCGAGACACTGCCTCGTCGGTACTGAAGCTTTACTATGACTTGTGACCATCCATCCAGTCGAGTCGCACACATGTCGATGCCCCCAGCAGCCCTTCGAGTTCTGAAAACCCAATCACGCTGATCTCGAAGCACGAGTTCCTTGTCCCTATTGTCTTGGTTCGTACAAGGGACCCACAGAACAGTCTCTGGTCCAGAATGAATGGACACAGGTATCAGCCCAATTGTTATTGTCACCTCGATATCGCAATGGATCCGTGGAGTAGATGTACAAACTCCGCCATAAAGGAGAGTGGTGACAGCACAGCAAGACAATAGGGCAAGACAAAGAATGTTGCTCTTCTCTGATGAATGCAGCGCCATGTTGAGATTCGAAACGGCGTGTTTTCAATGTATGATATAAAGTCAATTTGGGTGCGATCTCGGATAGTAAACCACCCCCGCCAATCTCGGCCACACCAACTGCCAGATGTCGGCTATCACAGCCTTCGGTTTCGACAATGTAAGACATAAGCAAGTAGGTGCAGAACCATTCCCATGGCTACAGAGGCTAACTTGCGATTGGCAGTCGATAAGTAGCAAACCGAACAAAGACCGTTTATACCTCGCGTTCTATCGCCAACGCTTCCAATGGGATCCCTCAATTATGTTCCATACGGCTCTCCTTTTGACCCCCAAGAAACCTGAGGCGTCATGGGTGCAAAGCTGGCGATACCACGTCAGGGAGTGCCTCCAGGAGCAGGGCGTCCTTCGATGGGAATATGAGGGATCGCAGGTGAACCTGAGGGACGACGATCGGGATGGGCGGATAGTAGCACTTGTTCTCCTCGCAAAATGGGATCCTGCACAAGTGACTGGGGCTGACTTGGCGGCGTTACTGATGAATGTTGAGGTCGACCCCAAAGGTGGCGACGGAGGTGCGAGGGATTGGATTTGGAATGCGATTCGGGTGAGCTTCGTTAACGGATACGAAGACGTTGGGACTTTGACTGATTAGCGCCCTGGTCCTGCGATAACTGCCCTTGCCACGGGTAGTACTTGGTCGAGGAGGACGTTATCCCGCCATTTCCCGCTCGGCCTCAAACGATCTGGCAGAATGGTGATGAATTTGCGGAAGTCATGGAGAATTGCAAGGACGCGAAGATACCCACTTGTAATATTGATGGGCGAAGAATGAAATCCACAGTTCCCAGGGGATGAAGGAGTGTTTGAAGGACTGAGTTGTTTTCAGATCGAGGGTTGTCGAGTATTATAAGTCTCGTATAATAGACTCTGTATAATACGTCCCACCGTCGTGAGACGCGGGCAAAGGGAAACAAAGTAATGGTGGACGTCGTCGATAGAGAAGTGACGATCGGAGCATGGGTCCCAGAGGTCCGGAAGTATTGGTCTATTCGTCAAATGTGGATGTCTCTCTTCCACGACATAAATGCATACGAAATCGAGCGACGGTGAACCAAAATTGTCCGCAGAGCCAATGGGGCCCGTGAAGCGGCAGAGGACCTCTACACAATGGCCAGGTTGCGCCAATGATTGGGAATTTGTGCCCAATCCTAGAGGCACGTTCCTCCGAGGCGGAAGAAAGAGTCAATCTGGACGCATACAAACATAACGTCAGCAAGAGGACGATCGCGGAAAATCACATTTAACATACCATCCGTTTCTCCTGGTGACTGACTAGATATCATATCCAACTTCCTAGCGGCTTGCAGATGTCTCACCGCCTGCATGGCCGTCCCATCATCCTTCCCCGGATCCAGATTGGGAAATAGATAATCCAAAATGCCGCCAATCACAGCAAGGTTGTGCTGGCCCGAACTCGCTTCGTAATCTCGTATTCTGAGATTTCGAAGCTGACGATTTGGATTGATCGTGGCCCCGAGATTATTGTTCGTAATGGTGTCGATGTTATCGTTGATATCCAGGGCGCGCATGGCAAAGGAACGGAGGTTGGGACATCGGGAAGCAAATATAGGGAGTGAATGGAGAGGGAAGCGACAGTTGGGTAGGTGGAGGTATTCAATACGGGGCCAAGCGGATGCCATCCTTTGAGCGTATTCGAGGGAAAATAATGGCCATTCGTCATGTCGTCCAAAGGACAGATGGAGTGTTTTGAGATTATGTATGGTGAAGCAAGCTTCGATGCTCGGTAACCCGACCTTAATCGGGAGGGGTGAGAACCCTGATTTGATATCGATTTCTTGCAGAGTATCTGAGAATCTTTGCAAGGTGGTGATACATGCGACGAAGGTTTCGGAGCGACCTCTTGACATGCGCTGTATATGAACCGACGACAAGGAATTGGATGATATCCGCTCCAGCAGATTGAGGATACCAGCAGGCGTTCCTTCCTTGAGGGACAGATGACGGAGTGAGGGGAAGCCTGACTTGGATGAAGATCGGTTGTCCTTCCCAAACGTTCGAAGACCAAGGATGGACTCGAGGACCTTCAAATCATCCAACGTCTTCCAACGTCTTGTCGTCGACAAGAACACTCTCAGGCCAAATGTCTCTCAAGTCCAAATATCGAAGAAGTTTGAATTTGCCGAGAGATGCCAATGAGACCTTCGGCAATGTCCCAAACATATCGAGCTCTTCGGTCGAGGGACATCGTTGAGGGAGCAGGTGGAGGAATAGTTTCAATGGGTGAATGTCCTTCAATGGTAGCGTCTCAACAAAGGACTGTTCATGAGAGGTTCCGATGGAAATCGTTCGCAGGGAAGAGGTGAGAAGCGGGGTGACTTCGGCAAGAAATTCTGCATCCAGGATCAGACGTCGGTCGTCGTGAGTTTCAAGTTGGGAAGCAATGGTGTAGTGCGACATTCCCTCAGCTGAGGGAAAATGGTGCATGGGACTCGATCCGAACCCGGCTCATGATGGTACCGCAGCGCTTGGACTCGTTTCGCGTAAAAGTCAAAGCGGACGAATTGAGCCTTGTCAAGGGGTTCCATCAAAATCTGTGCAGTCGCATACGATGGATGAGGATGAGAATTGAACAAACGCTGTGATGTGAATATCTGTGACTGACATGAGGGCCATGAATTTTCTCGTCATAACCACTCTCTCCGCTGATAAAGGATACCACTGCGGGAATGAGGTCTAACAGAGGACGCACGTCCTCCAACTGAGACCACAAGAAATCAAGCGCTGGGTCCATTAGCCGTCGACACGAACGGGCAACGTTGACCAAGTCACCCTGCCCACTGGCGTGCTGTACCGCATGCAGATGCCAACAGATCTCTTTCGCGAGTTCTGGGATGGCAAATACCCGTTCTTGTGCTCTACAGTGACTGGGCAGTGGAAACATCGAGGGCGTGTAGCTGGCTGTCGTTGGTTGCTGACAAGCGAGAAAAGCCATATTTACGTACTAGCGAGAGCCGATGGAATCTTCGAATGATTTAGCGTATAGTACTTTCGCGACCACGACAGTCGTACGACCACTGGGAGAACTAAAACGTACAAGGTAGGATACAAACAGGTTCATGTGCAAATGGGACCAATGCAGTGTCCGACGAAAACCGTGCAACAAAGAATCAAACTGACGAGACCGAAGAACTGATCCCCTGCTCCCTTGCCTCTTCAAATTCCACCTTCCTGCTTACCCTCCTGGCCAACATACTCTCCGTCACCCCCATCCCCACTACCTGCCTCAACCTGATAAAAAGTCTCCATAGTTCCTCCTTCCTTCCTCTCCACCGACCTCCCCCTGTTCTCCTCATTAGCGGGGATAAAGATGGTCCCGCTGGAAGGCATATATGCCGAAGTTCTGTTCGAGGGGATGACGACCGCTGAGCTGGTGTCACTGTCTCCCCCTCCTTCCCCTTCTCCCTTGATGCCGTTCTCATGGTGGGTGACAGGGTCAGGCCTGCCAACATCTTGTTGCTCTGTTTCGACTTTCTCTTTTGCATCTCTTGCAGCCGCAGGTACCTCTTCTCGGCGGTGATGACGAGCAAAACGTCTCTTTGTCTCACCGCCCCACTCGCCAACGCCTCTGGGTCCTTCCTTCCTAACAAGGACCCAGAACCTCCAAGCGAGGAAAGCGGAGAGTAGGAATGAGGTTATGAGGGCGGTGAAGAGGAGTGTGAGGAGCAGGGTTGGAATTAAGATTGAGCCTGCATATAGGTTAGCATCGGGGTCGTATGTTTGGGAGGGAGGGAGGGAGGGAGGGGGGGAGAATAAGGAAAGAGACTTACCGAGGAACAAGATCGAAACGACCGAAACTACAAATGCCCCACCGAACGCAAGGAACGTATACGTCGTGGTCAGGAACAACGAAAAGCCTCTACAACCACTCCTACATTAGCAGGAGGTAGCGAATGACAGCTGAATTTATACTCACATGAACGACAAGACGGGGACGACGCTCAACACAGCATATATGGCCAAGAACGTCTATGCAGCCCAATAAATAATCGTCTCGTCAGAAATTTCGTAGAAGCCATGGGGAAGGAGGGAGGATGCTACCGTGATTACAGGCCTCTCATTGAATGACTGTTGGAACACTTCGAAAGCCGGTCGACCAAGTTGAGACTCGAATCTCGAAAAATTATGTCTCACAGCACCGGCATAGCGATCAAAGTACCCTTGCAAGTCATCTTCGCTAGCCAGTCCATGACCATGACCGTTCGTGTGACGAGCTGGAGAATGCACCATTTCCTATCGTTAATTTGGTTCAGATATTTGTGGTTTTCGGTTTGGCGGTGGTGATGGAAGAGGGGAAGGAGATTATAAGGTGAAATCACAACAAGAGAGGGGCATGATTCTCTGGACTTGTGATGCTGATGAGCAGCGGGTGGAGTGGATCACTGTTGTTGGCCTATAGAGTTGCCACGTGGCCTCGGTGGCGACAGGTCTGGCCTTCGTTCAACCATCGCAGGAATAGTTCCGGAATCCACACATCATATATGCACGTACGTCTACAACATTTAAACCGAGAGAACATACACATCAAATAAAACGAAATCGATACAGGCTCAATCCAAGCTACCAAGGGGCAGAAATGAGACCGCAATGTCAAGGAAGCGAGCACGACAGAGAGAGGACTAACGTCACGCTACTCTCCTCACCAGTGGACAGGCGATAGACGAAATGCTGGCAACAAAGCCTCAGCAGTTGGGTGAACCGAGAACGAGAAGTTTGTCCTATCGTGTGGGGGGTTTGACGGAAGGCATAACGAGGAGGATGGGCTACCAAGACTCAATGAAATTGCGCGTACAGACCTCGGACTTGAATTACCCGGAGAGGCAGAAGTATGTCCACGCGCATACATCATAGTCCGACTTCCCCTCGGAGAGCCCGTTCTCAAAAGAATAGGCGAGCCGAACGGGCTGTCGTATTCCGTCGTGGCAGCAGTACAGGGACTTGATTGCAAGAAAAGACGAGGACCAATAGTTGGGGATTGCGGAGTTCGAAGTAGGATTGGTGAAGCGAATGGAATACTGAGTTGGGGGGAAGGTGCGCAAGAGCGAATTGTTGGCGTCGTGGGACTGTATAGACGATCTGGTGTGCATGGGTAGCTTGATCCGATACCTGTGGAGCTCTGAGGAGAGGTTTGGATTGATATTGAACGGGTTGTGGGCGGTGGAGTTGGGTTCGCAGGGTTGGAAGTAGACGGCTCGTTCGACGGATGGGGGGGAGGAACACCGAGTCGAGGATCCGATGTTTGAGAATGACTGGAGGACTTGTGTGGCACCGGCTGCTGCATAGGAACAGGTGGAAAATCTTCGAGAGTCTCAGAGAGTCCGGAGGTAAAACGAGACCTGGCAGCGTCCGGGTCCAAGTTTCTTCGATATACCCAGAGAGCCCGAGCTTCAGACTTTGTCTCTGTGTCATTCGCTGAGGGATGCTCTGTTAACTGCTACATAGCAGTAAGAATCAGCATCCAAACAAAAGAAAAATATGAAGGAAAAACATACCACGAAGAACGGAAACTTGGTCAACATCAGTTGAACTTCCTTCTTGAGTTTCAGTTTGCTTAAGAAACAGACAGGGCTAGGAGGAGATCCTTGGAGGATTCTGTCGACGAGGTTATCGTAGGTTACTCCGCTACATTCGCCGTCGCCCAGTTCAGAGTTCACAAGTTCAATCAGGATCACCAGACAGAGCCAATGTTCATAACGGAAGAAGAGGTCGTAGATGTAGGGTTGACCGCCGCCAGGATATTCTAAAGGCATCGCAGGAGATAATGGATGAGACAAAAGTCCAAGAAAACGGGACGTTGGAGGCGTCAGTTCGGGAGAAAGAGACGGGGCCGAGTCCAGAATGCGGAGTCTCAATTCCTCATCCTGCCACCATGTCGCGCCAAGTCTTCCTCATCGAGGAGCTGTGTCGAGAAATATGCTGCTTCATCGATCCCATCGAAGATCCTGCATGCCTTGTTCGACTTGCTCGTTGCTCCAGGAGCTTACTGAATCCGGCTTTGGATGTTCTGTGGAAGGAGATGTACAGTATGGGCCCGTTAATGGAGCTGATACCGGTTGTCAACTCTAAAATGGGTCCTTATTCTAACACTACGATCACCTATGTGAGTTGAACGCGAACAGCCTTGTTTTTTCTTGAGTATAACGACCTGATAATCCTCTCAGTACCTTAGTCAGCCTCCTCAAGCCGAGGATTGGGTTCGATTCGATTTCTACGCCCATCGTATTCGCACCCTTTATTATGAGCATGGCTATCGTACCGATGGCGACTGCAAGATTTATGGTCGGCTAGCCCAGTGCAGGCCCCATCCGATGTTCCCGAATCTGAGGTCACTTGTGTGGCATCACGATGCAGCTGCGGTGTTTGACACCTCCTTTATTGAAGAGGTGTCATATTTTTTGTTACCATCCCTCAGAGAATTATCCATGGGAACCCAGGTGTGGGACTACCCAGCAAAGCCAGATCGATATCCTGCAGGAGAGGCAGCGGAGGCGTTCATGTTGACACTCACTCGCCAATGCCCTTTGCTCGAGTCCCTCGAGCTCCAAGGACAAATACAAGATATGTCATTTTCTTCCATCCGCGTCTTCAGGAACCTACAATCCCTGAATTTGTCGGCGTTCTCCATGGATCGACCGTATGCCGACATTGATTTCCTGTCGGCCCTTTCCGATCTTCCATGCCTCCATTCTATCTCCGGTCTCGATGCCGAGGTCGCTGGGAGTTCTGTCCAGATAGGGTTTCCAGCCCTCAGGTCTTTGGCGTTCGGGAGTGTGAACCCCACTGGCCTTATTATCATCCTCAGAGCAATCACCTCTACATCGTTCAAGAGTTTATCCATCGACTCCTTCCTCGATAGTTCTCAAGAGGATATCTCGACACCCCTTGCCATATTATCCAGCTTCGCCCAACTGGAAGAAATTTATATATGTTTTCTTCCCTGGCGACCGAAGTATGTCGTCCCACCAATCGAGTGGTTCTTTTGCCTCGGGCACCTCCGCAAAGTCATATTGCGAACACATGACGTTAGAAAGGGTTGGCCGACAATGGATTTCGTTCTTTCCGAGCGGATAGCGTTAGCTTGGCCGCAATTGGAGGAACTTTCACTCCAATGTCCCTTTCGTATCACGTCCCTCAAACCACTCGCCCTCCTATGCCCGAACCTCACAACTCTCGCTTGTAACGCATTGATCACTCAGGATGATGAAGATGATCTTACCAATCTAACACAAGATGCTCCCGTCTTGTCTCACCCCCTTCACAACCTCAACCTTGACTATTATCTGGTACCTGAAGACTACCGTTTGATCGCGGCCGTCTTGGGACGACTTTTTCCTCATCTAGTCATACCAACTCCCATCATCTCGAAGGCGTCGGAAATCTTGCCCGGGGATTTGGAACCAAAAGTATAGTTCCGTCGATTAGTCAATATATGTATTATGATGACGGGAATGATGAGGGCGTCGAGAGAGAAACTGATTCGTTGAACTTGGAACTGAATGACTTTCGCTTGTCGGGGGACAATCGCGACTCCTCACAATCGTGTCACACCTGCAACTTCATTCGCACCAAGATCTTGAAGTCGATTGAATTTTGAACTCTACGCCCGCTGTTCTTGTTAGTCCTAAATGTCTGTCATCGCCGCTTGCGAGAATCGCACTCTGACTCTATCGATGGAAGTTAAGACACCCTGGATATCTTCCCCGGCGCACACCCACAAGAAATTCGCGGGGAGGCCTCTTACACTGCGTCATGAACGTTCTGGTCTACTCAGGCCCGGAGGTTATCCAGACCTCTCTGTCTGCTACCATCTCCACCCTGAGATCTCTTCTCTTGTCCAACTATACTGTCCAATCGATCACTACTCAATCGCTTGCCAACCACCCTTGGCCTGCAACTTGCTCTCTCGTCGTCTTCCCTGCCTGTAGGGGTCCCTTCTCATCTTATCCTGCTCTTAAAGCAGTTAAAAGTTACCTAGAACAAGGCGGCTCCTTTCTAGCGCTTTCTTCGGGTGTCGCTACCTCTCGGACGGGATTGCAGGCATTTAACAGCGATATCGGTGAAGATCAGCACCTCCGATTTATTGACAGACCCGCAGGTTTCGCTTTCAATCCCACCTTCCAATCGAAAAGTGATATAGGTATCCGCCCAGTGTCTACCGTTCCCGACGGTACAGAGACAACTGTCTATTGCGAGGGTGGAGGCGACATCGAAATCGCGGAGGAGGTGAAGGGGTTGCACATCCTCGCCAAATACGTGGAAGGTGGAATTGCAGGGATCATTTTTACCCTCAGTACTGGCGGAAGGGCAGCCTTCTGGTCACCCAGTCTCGAGTATCCTCTCACGACGGAGCCGGCTTCACTCGTCATCGAAAAGGCTTCACCGTCACTATCTGCCCAGGAGATAAAGGACGCGGAACGATCTCGCCTCGCGTCTCTCCGGGACACTCTTGGAAGACTTGGTTTGGAGGTTCCTCAGCAAACGACGACGTTCTCCCATCCGATCCCCCAATTTCTTGTCGGGAATCCAAAGAAGCCCTCTATCATCAACAATGTGTTGGAATTGCTAAAGATTAGGTTATCGGACGACAATAAAGATTCGGCCGTCTTCGAGGACAGCAACGATACGTTCCGCTTTCACTCCGACGACGAGTCTGCGGGCCTGATGGATGTAGCCCGCTCATCGCATCTTTACGATTTCGAGGGGATTGCGACCGCAAACTGGCGGCCCAAACACGTCATTGCCTTTTCACAAGGCTCACTTCCCTCTCCCGACCAGACACCACATTTTGACATCAACCGATACTTTGATGCCCTCTCAACCGCCAGAGACCTCGAAGGGTGTGCTGTTGGGGAGCTAAATGGCATCGGTTTTGGAGAAGCGCTCTTTTATGGAGAGTTGGTGACGAGTACTCAAACATTACTCGACAAGTTCGTGTTTTCTTCGCGTGATCGACAGTACTAGATCTGACGAAAATCCCCAGAAACCCTCGTTTCCTCTCAACCCTCCCTTCGGGAATCGTCTCAATCGCATCACAACAACTCTCCGGCCGAGGTCGTGGCAACAATATCTGGCTTTCTCCCCTCGGCTGTCTCCAATTCTCCATCGTACTCCGATCATCACTCTCCATTATCCCCGCAAGTAAACTCGTATTCATCCAATACTTGTTTTGTTTGGCAGTTACTGAAGCTTGTCGGGAGTTGGGTCCGTGGGGCGAGGCGGTTAGGATCAAATGGCCGAATGACTTGTACGCGAGTGTTGGAGGTGAGATGAAGAAGATTGGTGGGATTTTGGTGAATACGAGTTTTGGGTCGGGGAAGGTGGACATCGTGATAGGTTCGTGACCTCCACATACGCTTGGGTGGACTATGTTGTTGATTGGTTCCATATAGGTTGCGGATTGAACGTTTTGAACCCGCCACCCATCACCTCGCTCGCCCAGTTGATTCCCGGACGCGAATTCGAGCTCAGCCTGGAACGTACAGTCGCAACCATCTTGGCAAAGTTTGAGAAACAATGGTCGATATGGCAGGAAGCCAAAGGTTCATTTGAACCCTTCATGGACCTTTACTTTGACAGATGGCTTCACTCGTGAGTCCATCTTTTCTAATGCCATTGATCACCCGCTCACTCCGTCCAGGGACCAACTCGTGACCCTGACAACGACAACACCACATCGTTCTGTCCGTATAGTGGGTATCACCCCTGAACACGGTCTGTTACGAACCCTCCCAGAAAGAACAGAGTGGGTAGGCAGGTTCCAAGAATTCATCGACTTGCAACCCGATGGAAACAGTTTTGATATGATGGCTGGGTTGATAAAGACAAAGACAACCGCCGGGATTGGGATCTGATCAGGGTGCTCTTCGTAGGGTCGTACGCAATTGACGTTGTCAACTAAAGCAAATGCTTGTACATCAGTTACCTTATCTTCGCCTTTCCCATCTCCACTCATTCCTCGCTAACAACCAGCTTGCTAAACCATCCCTCATAATACACACACTCCTTCGGGTTAACCGGTCCCCCTTCCTTACAAAAATCAAACGTAGGACACCTCCCACAAGGAGCCTGACTCAACCCCAACGATAAAGTCTCCGGATGAACCGCTCGGTAAACATGTGCACCTCCCGCCCCGTCAAATTCGGTGTAAGATGACAAGTTCAGGGCGGGAGACGAAGAACGTTTGGATTTGGATTTGGAGCGGGATTTGGAACGATGGCGATGGGAATCTGATTCGGTTTCGGAAGAGGAGGAGGGAGAGGCTTTGCGTTTCTTCTTTGACTTTTTCTTCTTCTTTCGGTCCTCCTCCTCCGAATCACTCTCACTCTCGTCGTCATCACTCTCATCACTACTCTCCTCCTTCCACTTCTTCTTTCCTTTCCTCTTCTTCTTGGTTTTCTCGTCCTCCTCACTAGCCTCTTCGTCCGAACTATCATCTTTACGCCTCTTCTTCGTCTTGGACTTAGACTTGCTCTTGCTCTTCTTCTTCCCATCATCAGAATCTTCGTCCGAATCGGAATCACCTCTATCCTTCCTCCGTCTTTTCTTCTTCCTCTTCCCCTCATCCTCCAAATCCGAATCTTCATCTGAATCATCCCGAGAGCGTTTCTTTGCTTTTCCTTTCTCCTTTTTCTTCTTCTTCTCCCTCGCAGAAGCGTCGTCATCGTCACTCTCCCCCTCCCTCATAGAAGACTCCCAAAGCGCAGCTCCAAACGCCGGCAACTACCAAAAGCCCCATCACATCATCAACCATCCACCCAACAAAAACAACAAGAACAACGTACCTTCTCAATCAACCCATCCAAAACCAACACCCCCAAAAGACTCTCAACATGTTCCACCCCCAATTCCGTCGTGCTTATCTTGCTTGAAGATAAGAAATGGGATATGGCTGCTGCTGATGGGTAGGAGGGGGCTTGCGAAGGCGGGTAAAGACGTTTTGAAGATGAGGAAGAGTGGGATTGGGATTTCGGGAAAGACTAGGGGGTGATGGTGCGTTAGGAATGAGGGGGGAGGGGAAGGGAGAAAGATGTACCTTCTCCCTAATGAACGCCAAACAAGCTCCGCATAACAACTTTATAAATTCCGTGTCTAGTTCGTTATCGGAGTACCATGGACCGCCTGTTATTTCGACTGAAGGTTCGAGGTGGGCGAGCATGTAGATCTTGCGGGTTGGGTGCTGTGAAAGGGATGGAATGAGGTGTCAGGATGTTTTTGGGGGAGAAAGGGAGGAGCATATATGCGCGGGAGAGGGGAGGACGTATGCACGGGAAAGCGAGAGCGTATGCGTAGCAAACGAGGTTGTATGCGCGGGAAGGAGCATATATGCGCGAGAAGACTTGGCAAGGAAAAACGGGCGTAAAAATGCTGGGAGACGCAAACGCACCTTAACACTCTTCACAACCTTGATCAACATTTTCTGTACGAGCGATTTCAGACATCTATCCAGGACCGTTTGGTGCAATTCTGTTTTTGATTTGATATGTTTCGTCCATATACCTAAAGGTTGGGAGATGTTAGTTTTGTAGAACGAATTGGATGGGGGGAGTGGTTGATGAGAACGTGATCGTGGAGGAAGGTATGGGGATGACGGAACAATTCGAGGATGAGAGGGAATAACATTGGGGGAACGAGAGGCGAGAAGGTGGAAGGAATGTGATGGTACCTTCGTTACCGGCGCCTTGGATATGGGATAAAACCATAGCTTCTTCTCCTGTCATGTCTTTTTTCCTATCAAAAGCGTGTCAGCTCCATACTCGGAAGGTGGTGGGATGCGAGGAAGGACAGAAGTGTGTGGGTGGAGTGATCAAGAAGGTCATGAAAGAGATAGTCATGAATGGTAGAGAAGTAGGGAGGAAGGTTGATCGAAGTCGAGGTTAACTCATGAATGATACGGTGCAAGACAAAAAGCAAGTCAAATGACGAAAGGGAACGTACACATCCAACTCTTTCTTCAAAACAGCTCTAAACGACATTCCTCCCTTTGAATCTTTGAGTGTTTTCAGCATGCCCTGTTTACATCATCGTCACATGAAAATCGATGTCAGGGAGTCAGGATAGAAAGAGACGTACGGTAGACAACAAGAAGTTCAAAGCGGCAGTCCTGGCACTCATATCGGGTGCGATTTTCTCGAGTTCTTTCATAGTGAGGACCTAAGTATTCGAATCCGGTTGAGCGTTGGGCGATTCGAGTAAACTAAGAGACCGGGGTCCTTACCTTTTCTGAAGCAGAGAGCACGGCTTGGTGCATCCTCTGCTCCAATGCGCTGAGTTTCCTACTGCCGCTCATGGCTGGTCAGTGGAACTCGTCAACGGAGGGCTAGGAATATCGGGTGGATTGGACGCGGCGGCAAGGCCAGAGAGACGCGAGGGGGCGTCTCGACCAGTTCGATGAGTCAAGTTAGCCAAGTCCGTAAGCTCGAATGCAGAGAGCGCAAGGGTGGAGGAGTTGATCGGCAGCAACTTTGACTCGGAGAGATCGACAGCAGGAGATTAGATTATCATTTTTCTTCCAAAACGCCACGTGACCTCGGACTCGAACTACCGTCACGGGTAAGTAGACACACATTTCAAATTTCATGTTGCACTTCCTTGACACACTTTCCCTTCTGCACTCGAAATTCACATCGAGTACCCTCTTCAGTGCCTCATAGAGACTGGAAACGAGTCTAACATAGAGTGTAAGTTAGCCTGCGCACGTTCACCAAAGGTCCGAGCATAGAGTCCGGCGCAGACGGACGTGGAACCAACAGCTGCGCAGCGCAGCCTGGCCTGCTATACCCGCCTGAAGTGAGCCCACTAGTAAGAGATATAATATACGGTGATTGTGTATCATTAACGTTCACAGCTTCCCATTGGCGGCCTACAACCCAGCGACGATCAGTATCAATACAATGACGGCACTGTCCTTTTTACACCGATGTGACAGTCGTCTCCCCTTTTACAAGCAGAATTCATCCTCCGGACAAGTCTGACCGTTAGCAACGTCGGCCACACAATTCCCCTCGTGGAAATCGTTTCTTCTTGCTGGCTTCCTCCTCCCAGATAATGGAATTCTGCATGATTTCTTCTGATCAACGCCCACCACGTCGTTCAGGTCACCATGCGTTTACTGCCTATTCCTGATTTAAACTATTCATAGATCAAACTCTCGAGGTGCATAGCAGTGTATGGACTCTGCACGTTCGCCAAGACTTTTCGAGCATGATCATCTTTCTGATCTCATGACGTTCACATGTTCTACAATGGCTGCGGTTATGCTGTTATGAGAACTGCGCTCACTGATTCCCAAATAACTGCGGACATTCCGTGTAGGGTTCCTGCCCCTGCAATGATCGTACAGAGCTTCTTGGATTCTTTCTCTTTTTGCGGCTCCGAAAGCCCGCCCTAAGCAGTATAAAAGCCGCCCCGCAAAAGAAACGTCCATCACTGTCCTTTGGCAAGATGCATTTCCGTATTGCTTTGCTTTTGGCTTCGGTAGCCAATGCTTTTGCATATCCTGCGTATGAAGCAGCCTGGGCAGAGGGCCAGCTGATCACCTTCCCCCCGCCGCTGCCAAATACCGGAAGCATACTTATACCAGGTGAGCGTGTCTCGAAACTTTCGACGTTGGCCAAACTGATTTGAATGTAGATGCGGCCCACCCGTACATGCCTCCTGGTCCATCGGATCAGCGGGGTCCATGCCGTGCGTACTCACCTTCGGGATTCTTTGATTCAACTATCTGATAATAATCTCGTCGTAGCTGGTTTGAATACCATGGTGCGACGTCTCAGTCTCTATGTAACTGCCGGTTTCCTGATTTCTTTTTTATCCGTTGCTCTTTTCTCTAGGCTAACCATGGCTACTTACCTCGCAAGTACGTGTATCGTTTCCCCACCAGATTCGTGTTTGGCCTGAACAACGTGATGTCTCTAGTGGTATCGTCAGCGCCGCCGATATCATAAACGGTGCACAGGAAGCATTCAACGTGGATTACAACTTTTCCGTCGCCCTCGCGTCCTTTGCGTTGGTACGCCCTAGTACTCGCCTCCGTCCGCTTGCTGAGACTTATAGTGTCATAATCAGCTTTCCAGAGGGAATGTTTTGTTAGATCGAGTTTCCCTTGGGCTCGAGTCTCCACTCGTTCCTCCATTGCCAGGAAATATCGATGGAACACCCGGTGGATTGGGCAAGCACGGGAGGTTCGAAGGTACATCTCCAGTGCGACTCGGCGACTTGTACCACCTTTTCACTAATGTGATTTCTGTAGGGGACGTGTCCATGACCCGTGAGGATTTCGCCCTGGGTGACAACGTTCACTTCCAACAGGACTTGTACAATAATGTTGGTCAACCGTTTCGACTCGCTTATTTATGATCACACCTCATTCTAACTGATTGCCTCGCCGTTAGCTCTTGACCTACGTTGCGAACTATTCCGATGGACACATCGTGTCCGAGAGGGTTTTCCAAGAGTATCGGTTTGCTCGGTTCGTGGACTCTTACCTTCGCAATCCCAACGTAAGCGGTTCACCCAATTCGTTATCTTACCATACTCATATTATTCGATAGTTGACATTCCACGTCGGAAGGTTTGTTCCATAACATTTTTGCGAAATTATTCGGGGCACTAAATCCAGATCTTGAACAGACACGGTTTCGGCTACGGCGAAGCAGGATTCACTCTCAACTTCTTCCCTAATGGTACACCTTTCTAAATGCTCAAGCGCTCCTCCCACTCACAGTTCGTCTTTATAGCCAAGGAAGGAAATCTCACCGTGCCAGTGATGACTTCATTCTTCCAACACGAAACGTTCCCTCAAGGATGGTTCCGCCGTGCGACCCGTTTCACTTTCGATGGTGTCATCAACGCTGCAGATGTCGTCGAAACTCCCCATCCCGTCCCTGCTGGAGCCAAGAACGCTTCGGGCGTCTACGTTCCCGATGGCGAGAGTTATACCGACACTGTGAGTGATTCAATGCACGCACTGGCGGATGGCCGAATCTGATATGGATTGGTTTGCAAGATTTGCGGTCTTTACCTCAACCTCGCAGGTGAAAATGTGCCAGCCGTGTTACTCAACACTACTGGAATGCTGAGACAGAATGTCGACACACTTATCCGAGGCGTCTACAATATCTTCGAACCTCTTAATTGTACTTTAGTGGAGCCCTCGGGCCCTGCTGGAGTTTGATTGTTGCCAACTCCTCGGACTTCATTCGTTGAGAACAGATCTGCACTATTCATTGTATGCCTTGTGGACATTGAGAAAATCCGCTCTCTTTCCATGTACCCCTTCATCGGTGTCGTTAGCTACGTCCTTGATATAGTCACCTTGGTGCACGGATACGATGGAAACTGCAACTCGACAAGCTACTCGTTCTCTTCGATCAAGTACTCTGCTAGATTCTGGACCTCTCGTTATAGTAGTAGGATATCGCGATGAAGTGGAAGTCTCCTTGCCGGGGGGTGGACGGACAATGCAATGCGCATAAAACAACCCACAGGTTCGCCTGAGAAGCCCATATTCAACACCCCAAGGCCCTTGCAAAGCCACACCACCACTCATAAATCTCCTTGCATCCTACTCATGCACTCAATAATATACATCCGCCTCCTCTCATCCCTCCCAATAACCACCACGCCCGAAACGAAAGGCAAAGTCACCACATACGAACACGAGACAAGGATAGCTACGACCCTAGTATGTTCCTCCCACGTATATACCAAGAGACCAAGACACATGAATACGACTCCGATGATGAGGAAAGGGAGGGGGAGGAAGAGACATGTGGCGAAGAAGGAACATAACATCCGTTCTGCAAGCCCTGGCCTTGGGTCGGAATGACAATCACTTTTGGTATCCCAGCCACCATTCTCTTTATCATCATCGCAACTTGGAAGCACTTTCCCCGATAGCCCATCCCGCGTCCCAAAAATCACCTCCAGATGACACTTCTCACTCATCGTCAGACATTGTAACCACCTCGAAGTCAAGAATGACAAGCAAGCAGCCATAAGATCAAAGACAAACCCACACAGATACAGTGCATTCACAATCCGGATCGCCGCCGCCTCTTGGTTCCCGAGAGTGGTACTCATCGCTTGAGCTTGTACCGCAGCGATGAAAGTCCCCTAGGTATTAAACCCACGGTTTGTCAATGCGCAACAAATTCATGCAAAAGTGAACTGACGGCTATAGAGACGATATCGAACCCTTTGAGGAGGGTTGTATGATGGTGTGATCGCCCGGGAGCTGTAAGTCATGAGATCAGCCATAGGAGCTTCGTCCCAAGGTCTTTGGTATGTACCAATGGGTTTCCGAGCTGGCATCAGTGTGCATCCGCACCTGCTGGACGCTGGGCATGGCATGTTTTAAAGGTGGGTTTAACAACGTCGCGATGCCGCTGCTACATACGGGAGCATATTATGTAGTCGGACTGCGTGAGTGAGGAGCTGCGTCGCAGTAATGACTCCTCACAGCGATGATTCCTTAATCAAACCCCCATCAGATGAATGAAATCGAATCGCGTGTGATTAGAATCAGTACTTACTGTATTCTGCACGGTCCACATCAGCTTTCCCACAGATATCTGGCGGGTCTGGCACAGCATATTCCAGCGCTCTCCAGAGAAAAGGCTGCC
This sequence comes from Jaapia argillacea MUCL 33604, assembly GCA_000697665.1. Lineage (NCBI taxonomy): Eukaryota > Fungi > Basidiomycota > Agaricomycetes > Jaapiales > Jaapiaceae > Jaapia > Jaapia argillacea. The sequence continues at coordinate 150,472 of KL197753.1, read as the reverse complement.
AGGGAAATAGCTGGGTTCAAAACTCGCCCAGAACAAATTCTCGGAGACCGTATATTGTACCGCCAGAGCCGCCAGAGCCACCAACACTCCCGGAGACCAATCAATAGATCAATGATAGATTTGAGTTTAGCAGTTGAATGCTATATGGCTACGATGATGATTTAAATACAACCAAAAACGACCATCACAACTATTCTATGACATCCGGGTTGAGACGAAAATATCACCCAATAGTGTGCTATAGAATGGCTGTCAGATCACCCCCAGAGTCTTCGCATAATCGAAAACATACCCTTTGGATTCCTTCATTCCTCCTCATCACCGGACTTGGGTGTGGGACTGCTAGGGATGTACATAGCTCGACGTTCATCGGAGCCCATGAGGGCGTTAGGCTGAGGAACTGTCGGATCGATGCCGTT
>KL197753.1:21003-144045 GCA_000697665.1 Jaapia argillacea MUCL 33604 | reverse complement strand
GAAAATGGGCAGTTGTGGCTGAAGAGACCCCTCAGATCCCATAGATCCTGAGACTCTACTGGCTCCCGCTTTCGGGGCTCAGGTATGTACCCAAAATCGATGCTCCAGACTGTTTCTCCGAAGGCTTTTGACTAGTGGGAGGTGTGGATTCAGATACCCTCTCAAATGCCCTGCCAATTCTGTGTGACATTTCGTGACGTTTTGCCCGCCATTGTCACGAATCGTCACTCGCGGCGGAATTGTTCACATCTCGCGCTCAGCCACATTTGCGAGGTCGTCGTCTCGGTCGATGCCCGACGCTCGCTGCCAATCGTCATAAAATCGGAAAAAATCAGAATGTATTAGATGAGAGGTTTTTCCATGTGCTCCAAAATTATCATAGGGGTCTGTGTATTTACTATGGCTCTACATGCCGAATGGTGAAACATGGTTCACATGTGGGGGAACGATAGTAGACGGGCTCAATGAAGACCATAAAATTGGATAGAAGGTGAACGGTCGCCGGTCCGGGATGCCGGATCACCGTTGGTCCGATAAATACCAGCTCTCCTCCCCAGCCCAAAGGTAAATGCAGGGAGGGACAACAATCCAAGATATACTACGATTAGTGTTGTGCAAGGCCGGGCTTTGAGCCCTGAGCCCGGCCTGACCAAGCCTTGTGGAGCCTGACCAAGCCCAGCCTCCGCAAAGGCTTCAGCAGGCTGAGGGCTCGGGCTTGAATTCCAGAGAGCTGGAGCCCTGGGCTTGAGCCCGGGCTATTTGACCAAATCAGGAAGTGTTCCAGATCCCGAGAAACTCATCTTGCCGCATCGTCCTTCCCTTCCTCACCTTGTCTCTTTAGCAACTACTTAGCATTTTTCTGACACCTTCAATGCACATCATCGGCACCGCTGCTCCACTTCCCAGCCATACACCAACGGAGTCCTGGCTTTTCGGACAGCGCTATCCCTCTGTGCTGTGCCGGCCAATATATTACTGGGCGGACAGTCTCATTTTCGGTCGATAAACTCGACGCCGAACCATCTTCCCTGGAGGCTGTCGGAGTTGTTTCAGGTCAATTTGCGAGTAGTAGATGCTATAAGATCAGCACCTCACCGTGGCTACACTCACCTCTCCATTTCTTTGAAACTTTCATGCTGGTATGGCTCAAGGCCACAATCGTGTCGCAGTAGGAGGATTTGCTTTTCATGGAGCAATTCTGTATCCTACGAATTCCCGTTCCATCAGTCACTGGTGGAGGACCTGGTTTCTCGGTGTTTTGACCTTGACTTTCTCACCCATCTTGGTTCTTTTTGCTCTCGTCTGTGAAAATGGATCTTCTGCACTTCGACTCTTATTGGCTAGCGAGCAGGATGTCTTTATCAGTCCCCATGTGCTTGCCAGTGCCATACTGACTTTCTATTTCTATGTTTCACTAATATTATTTGTTGTTGGTAAGTTTACTGCATTTTCGTGAATGGAGTGCATACTGACGTGGTTTCAGCTTGGCGACTGTCCCCGGAAACCTTCGTTTTCGATCGGCTATGGCTTCCAACAAACCACTTTTATCGGGCGCGATCACATATATCTCGACTGCGTCTCGACAGATTCCGGCAGCTCACCAAGATGGACCTATCAACACTATTTGTCCGCCTTGATGATCGGAGTGTACAGGCTGGTGAACGACAATCTGTGCCACTTCGTAAGGTTCATTCCCATTATCTATCCTTCTGGCTGCTCAACACCGAGATTCTCTAGAGATCGGTCAACACACGACTGTTCAAGACATCCTTAATAATTTGCGTCATCGCCAACTCCTTCCAATGTCCTATTTGTCAAGTCACTATCTTGTTGCCCCCGGAGCCCGCGGACGACCCCTTGCGTTGCATGAGCAGATCGGCCACCTCGGAGTCGTGATTCCTTCCAGTCTCTCTCTCCGCCTTCGGGTCAGGGGTGGTGCAGGTGTGTTCCCGACCCTTTTCTGACATTATACACAGCTGATCTTTCATTATCCTGGTTTGTAGCTAACGCAGACGATGTTGATGAAGACCACGGGCAGCGTCCCATTTCAACACGGAAACGGAGAAAGGACGAAGTGGACCCAGCCGATATACTCCATCACAAGCGGTCTCGGAAGGCCAGTAGTCGTATTAACAACCCCAACAACTTGATGCGGGGCAACGTTCCCGGTGCTGTCCCACCAGACCAAAGTGTTCCCCCCGAGGATGCCCCAGAAGTTCCACCAGCGAAACCATCAAATGGGAAAGGTCATGCCAGTAAGAACTCTCCGCTACAAATGTGATACGTTGCTGACTACCTCTAACATAGCCGTGACACTTCCTGAGCCTTCTGGCAGCCCGGAACGACATCCATGTCAGACACTGTTGAGCGAGCAGCAGCGCTCGGTGGCAGGTCAGTCACTAATTCAAGGCTTATATATTTATCAACTTTTCCTTTCCACAGGCCCCAGTAGAAGTCGACAACCGAGTGTTATTGATGTTGACGATGACGGCGACGACAATCACACCCACCACGTTGAATGTCCTCGTTTAACTCCCGCTAGTACAACTCGAAGTAAGTATTCTACACTCTCTTGTCAATTTTTTTGCGGGCGCTGAAATTCTAGCACCAGATGATGACACCTCTGACAAATATGACTCAGACGGGAACTTCAAGGATCTAGAACATATTACGGCGCCCGCAGAGCAAGATCGTCAAGTATCCGCAACCGCAGACGTTCAACATTTCTTCAAGAATCCGGGTTCAAGACTGAATGAACGAGGCCAGCAAAAGGCTGTCCACGACTGTACAATCTGCAAGTGGGTGATATCCATTCTCGTCCTCAGCTCTCACTCACTTCCATTCCAGGAAAACATTTGTGAAAGATGTTTCGACTGGCCACCGTCACATGGAGGTGCACCATAAGGTACCTCCGAACATCACTCTCAACAGCCCAACTTCTCCGGCTGACTACATCCTACAGAAAGCTTACCTCGCATGGGCAAAGGCCGCAAGCTTCACGTCTATGTTGCCAAAGGATGTTTCTGCCTGGAAGGAAGCTGAGAAGACAAAGGCCAACGCCCTCAAGCAATCATCAATCAGTGGCCATCTCGAGAATGTACCACCCAGTGAATGTCTTGCCCGTATTCAGATGACTTGTTTAAAGCAGCAGCAATTGAGTGGCTGATAGCAACAGACCAGGTTTGTCTTTGGCTTCTTGTCTTAGTCTCAAATTATACTCACTATCCTGAAGCCCATCCATGCCTTCGAACACCCTAAATTCATCACGATGATCAATGTTGCATCTCGCGCGAAAAACGGCGTTCAAATTCCAAATCGCAAATCCACCCGAAAGGAGATCGTTGAGTCTTTTCACCAATATCTACGCGATCTCAAGAAGCGCTTGAACGTAAGGTTTCTCTGTTTTCCACTCAGGAGACAAACTCTCACTGGAATCGACAGAGTCAGGCAACGAAGGGCTGCATCTCCTTAGCGTGTGATGCATGGACCGCGTCGAATGGGGATGGATACTTCGCTGTTACAGCTCATTGGATTGAGGAGGCGTCGCCTGGGAGGTGGAAGCTTGAGGGCGCTTTGATTGGGTTTGTCCGTATGAATGAGTCTCACAGTGGCAAACGCCTCGGCCAAGCTCTTTTTAAGGTTTGTCAACGTGTTGGTATTGCGGATAAGGTACGTATCCCCCCGAAATGTATCCGTCATTTGACTGACATGCCGCACAGATCTTCATGATCACATGCGACAACGCAAGCTCCAACAACACGATGATGAAGGAATTCAGCCGGCAAGTTGAGAGGGAATTCGGCGTCAAGTTCCCACCCAAAAAGCGGAGAATTGGGTATGATCTCTTACTTGGTATTATGGATTTATCTCAAGCTTCGTAACACAGCTGTCTTGCACATGTGATCAATCTTGCTACCCAAGCTGTAATATCAACCTATAGCAAGACTCCTCATGTTGATTTGCATTCCTCTCAAGCCGACACCGATGTCCCCGATGATCGTGACGAAGTTGGAATCGTTCGGTTGGTATCCGTGAAGGAGCGTTCATCAAGTCAACGAAAACAACTCTTCCGCAATATCCAACAATCCAAAGCCATTCCAGTCCCTTCCATCAAACCTTTAATCCTCGATGTTTGTACACGTTGGTCTTCAACATATATGATGTTGAATCGGGCGTACAGTCTCCGGAAGGTTTGTTGTGGCATGCCAAATTGACCCCTTTCCGCTTCTGACTCACTATTGTCAGTTCATCGACACCTTTATCACTGAGCTCGCACGCAAGGAGGATGATAAGAAGAAGCGAGAGCAACTTTACAAGTTGTTGCTGAGCGACGAAGAGTGGAAGCGAGTCAAGATGTTTCAGCGAATCCTCGAAGTGTGTATCCCCTGACTTTCATCACATAACAACCATCTGACTTGCTCCCAAGTGTTCGGACCGATCACAACAGCGTTGTTCATCAGATCAACACCCGGCACTTCACCTTGGCCTCCCAGCTCTCGAAGATCTTCACACTCAATGGTCGGCCCTTAATCAAGACTCGAAAGTGAACCCGGTCTTCAAGGATGCCCTCCAAGCTGGCCTCGACAAGATTGCGGAGTACTATGACAAGACGGGGAACAATGATGCTTATGTTTTCTCAATGAGTAAGTCCATTCTCGATTTACCATCCCATATCTGTTGATCTCATTGTTCCGTGGCTTCTTCTCAGTTCTCGACCCTTCAAGACGATATGCCCACTTCAAAAAACATTGGTCGAAAGATTTGCAAGACGACGTTGATGAGCTGGCACAACGGATCGTGAGTACTGAATTTCGTCGTTCTAATATGCTCTGATTTCATGATAAACTAGTTCAAGGAACGGTACAACAAGATTTGCGGTCCTGGCCAACGGGCACCAACAACGTCAACGAGTAAACCAAAACGCAAAATGGGATCAGCCGTCCTTGCTGACCTCTCGAGTGACGAAGACGGACCAACGCCTCCTCCTCCGCCCACCTCATCGTTTGACACTGTCCCCGCTTGGAAGAAGGAATTTCATCGCTACCTTGATCTCGACGAAGATTTCCCTGAGTCTGTCGATACGGTTGAATGGTGGGGAGTACGTTGTCGCATCCTACTCATTGCCGTAGCCATTCTTATTCAGTTTTATTGTAGCTGAATGCTCATCGCTTCCCGACCTGGGCCTCCCTTGTAGCTGATTACCTCGCAATCATGGCAACATCAGTCTCCAGCGAGCGAGCTTTCTCAAGCGCTGGTATCACCATCACGAAGCGGCGCAATCGCCTCAAGGGTGATATTGTCGAAGCCCTCCAGGCTCTCAAGTTTGCCATTCGTAATGAACTCTTTTTCATGGAGCCTCCGCCATCCTCCCTAGTGGAAGTCTTACTGGAGGGTGTTGTCGGCGAAGATGAGGATGATGCCCCCCTCGTTCCGCTGGAGCTTCAACTAGACTTAGACTCAGATGCGGAGGAAGGTGATGTCGGTGATGATGGTGATTTCTTTTGATTTGTAAAGTACTTTGTATCGACTGTTCAATAGGTAGAAATTTAATGGCTTGTGCACCAAGCCAAGGCTTGAGCCCGAGCCTGACCCCCATGAGCCTGAGCCCTGGCTGGGGGCTCGGGCTTGCGATTTACCAAGCCCAAGCCCTTCCAAGCCAAGCCCAAGCCCTGGCTTTTGAGCCAAGCCCGGCCCTGCACAACACTAACTACGATTTCACTCCAACAAAGCAGATCCATCAGCCCTATCCCCACCCATAATCCTATCATTCTTCGCTTCACACCTCACGACCCTCCTAATAGCATCCACAAGCAGATTCGTCATCCCCACGTCTATTCCGCCGCCGCCTGCCTCTCCGAGTCCCGAAGAAATAACGATCAACGGAGCAGCAGCAGCTTCAACAAAGCTCCTCCTAAGCCTCGGACCCCATATACTCCCACTATACCCATCCACAATCCTAACCGCTTCCAACCCCGTCTCCATACCCCTAAAAACCATCGCGGCGATCTCTATAGGTGGTAACGCAGTTGCTTGACCTATGTAGATGGTGCGGACAGTGAGTGGGAGTGGAGGTAAGAATGGTTTTTCGGGGCTTTCGTTGTTGAACGGGAAAGGGAAGGCGATGTTGGTTAGTTTGAGATGGGTTAGGGATGACCAGGTGGATAGAGCGTCGAATAGGTATGATGTCGCTGCTGGGACGATCTAGGAGGTATGTTACTTGATTTCGTGATAGGACTCGGTGGGAATGGGAGAGGGAGACGTACGGCGGTTGAGAAATGATGATCTGGATCTGGACCAGTCCACATGAACGTTTTTGCGCTAATGATACACGTCGGTTAACGTTCCCCCACAAAAAGGATAAAGAGGGGGCTGAACGTACTCCACCAGCGACAGTGCATCTCGAATCAATTCCATATTATGAGAGGGAATACGATGTGAGGCATACGAATTGAAGCAAAGGCGAAGCGCATCGAGTTCCAACTTCCCACCTCCCGGTGCCGAGTTCTGGGATACCTCTCCGCTTCCATTCGATTCCGCGTAAGGAGGATGACCAAGACAAGTCAAGAGCACATCCCTCAAATACACATACACATAGAAATCGGCGGTTGCACCGGCGAGGGTGACCGATATCGTCTTCGGCGGGTACGGCAACTTGTGGCCTCCAGTCGTCAAGTGGTTAAGTCTTCTCGCGAAGAGTTGCAGCTGTCTTGTTGATCGAAATCGGAGGTGGGTGTATAGGAGGTGTTGAGTTATGGAATCAAACGACGAATTGAGTGTTAAGAGAGAGGAGGGCCATGAATTCGGGAGAGTATATTTCTCTACATCTATGTCAAGCCTTGGTATTTGGTCGGGGTAGAGACCTAGGACGTGATAGATGATTTCGAGGAGGAGTTCGGTGGGTAAGTTGCTGAGCGACGGTGTTGAAGGGTTGTTGGTACTCTCCAGGGTGGGTTCTGAAGACATATTATCAGATAGATCGTTTTACAGCTGCAGGAAGGATAAGGTATTGTCGACGCCAACCACGAGATGGATGGGGATCACTGTCAACAAAGAGATAAGTTAGGAGGGAGAGGTACCGGGCCGAGATCGGACAAAGGAGGTTAGGGTTCAGTAATCCGGGAAGCTTCCGTTGAGTCCCAGTTCGATTGGTCCTACTCAGATTAGGTTTGGCGCACGTGGCGAGACTTCTCTGGGCCCAAGGTCCTGAAGCCAAGTCTCAAGGTCCCGCTAGTCCGGCGATGTTCTCGTTGAGTCCTTCGGGTCTGACCTGGTCTGGGACCGGGAACCTGTAGAGATGCTGAGATGGTGTTAAATACAGTTCATATGTTCTTTCCATGGTACAGCCCTTACATAGTCTACAAGCCGTAGTTTAAACTGCAAGGTATTATCAATAATGGAGTTCTATTATCCCTGGGATACCCAAATATTAATTCCTCCATGTCCAAGTTCATGTGGGCAGACTTGTGAATGTTGCTGACTAAGCGAACTGTGAAATCTCAATATTCCGAATCGGAAAGCAACCAGCAATTTTCAGGGGGCCAATAAAGTTCTCAGAGGTAGTAACAAGCTATTTCATTCCCCCTAAATTTTCTGGGAATCCCTACTCAACATGAGAGAGCTGAACTGCGAGTACAGAGGGGGAGTCCCGGCCAATGAAAGCCAAATGACCAAATTGGGCGATATTTTGGTCTCTGGTCCCCCAGACACAGGACCCGCTCATAGACCGTGGCTCGCGGTATGTCTGTGGGAATGTCCTTCACGGCAATCGCCATGGGAGTTCTCAGGCCATCACAAATCTCTACTTTTGGTAATCTTACATAATTGGTGCCTGATCTCAGTAGGACCAATCGAACAATCCCTCGCTTCCGTTGAACGGAGTCCAAGATAGAATAGCCAGATTTTGGAAACGGAGACGTAGAGAATATCATCAGATAAGGAGAGTACAAATATACGTGTGAGCATCTGAGTCAAAATAAAACGAATGACCACGTTGATGGTTTTCCAACTCCTGCGGAGAATACATGGGCGGGAGAGCCTCACGGTACCGTGGCAGTTATACGAAGTTCACAAGGCCACTGAAAGGTTTCGAAACAAAAAATACGGCTGCCTGGAAGGAGCCCGGAACGATGAGGCTGGTCCCATACTAGGGACTGGGAGATGATTGCCACGGGCACGTTTCACGAGTGAACGGTAGACTTGAGATCAGAGCTTTCACCAGCGTTGGGGGATTGGCAGCAGCGTCTGCCCTCATATGTGGGAGTCAGTCCAGTACATCGCTAGATGGACGCGTCAAGAGAGGTCAAGACGGTCAAGAGCAGAAGGCGGAGTGCTCCGAGCTGCACTCCGGCCAAACACTTTCCAACAGAATCACGTGGAGATAGAGTCACATGGTAATGGTGCGTCCCGGACCGCCGACTTCGTTCTCCCTCTCAGGCTTAGTGTGAGCTTGAACGAAACTGTGGGTGCAATTCTCCGTTCCAAATACAGGGTGTGGCCTACTAGAATACACGACACATACAGGTAAACTTACAAAAGGGATTCCGATAATACTAGTGGTCGAGCCGTGATAAGTTATCATTAACGACTCCGACTCTGAACCCGTCGAGGGAGTGGATGATAGTGGGATGGGTGACGATGAACGGTTGGGTGTCAGCTACAATTGAGGGGAGCCTCCCATTCTCCATAATGCTTTCCTGAGCAATAATAAGTACTCCAGGAGCACTGGAGCACAAGGCGTTCGACCTCGAGGCTGGATACTTATGGGTCGTGTCGAGCTCAGAAATCCACCTTGAGTTCGACCTATCGCAAAAAAAGAAAGAATACCATCAGTTTTTCATTCCAAATCAACGACAAGGAGAGAAAACACGCACAATTCCCACCGCTCTATCAACCTGCCTCTCAAACAGCTTCAAGAACCTCCTCATATCATCTTGCACATTCGTTCGACAAGTCGGACACTCCATAGCTCTCGCAACGAACCTCTTGACCCAAACCGGCATTCCACTACCATTACCAACCTCGCTGCCCCTGGCACCAAGATACGTAAACCCATTTCCCACACTCCCATCCACCCCTTCTGCCTCCCCATCACTTGAACTCGAACTCGGGGGAGGACCAGTAACAGTCTCTCCACAAGGTCTCTTTCCAAGTTCCCCACTGGCAACCTCCATAAACTCCTCCCACCATTGCCTCGGATACCGACATTCAAAATCATCATCACCTTCCCATGCCCAACTCCTCAGCCTCTTCCCAGGTGGACAATGACTACAGTTGAACCACACATACGTCAATGGCATCCATTTCGTGCCAAAAGGGACCGAAGATGCAATCTCGGTACATCGGTGACGATATTCGAGGAGACGGAAGAGGGAAGTCGCGGGGATATTATCGAGATGATTCGTGAATGGACATAATGGAGATCCGGGAGGTGGTTGTCGAAGAGTGGCTTTAGCTGCAAGTCGAGCTTGGGGTGTGAGTTTGTAACGACACGCGATGGCGTATACGGCTAATGGTTGAGTTTGGAGAAAAGTTGGCGAAATGAGGTGCGTGAGGAGGTGAGTCGTTATGGCTGACATGTCATATTTGACAGATGCTTCTAGGACTGGTTGGAGTTCTTCTAGAGTTTTGAATGTTATTGGTGTGATGTTGGCAGCGAGAGGGAAGCAGAGTGATAGGAGTGGGCGGAGGGTAGTGCTTGGCTCGGTTACATCAAGCAAGGGTAGAACATCTTCGCAAGGTTGTGGCAACTCGAACATGGAGTCGAAAAAAGGCGAGGAGAGCGAGAGGAGGAGCTTGAACATTCTAAAATCGACTCCATCAGAAGAACGGAGGATGATATCTGCCTTGGGGTGGTCGAAAGGTGCCATCGAAACACCCGACTCTCCTGGCGACGCGACTGTATCTGGCATCGTGCAGGTATCTGACATCTTGCAGCTGGGGTGTCGACAAACAAGGGGGTAATCGAAGGACTGACGCGCCGAGTTATTCTTGGGGTGGTTTTGAGATAGAGGATAACGATACCTGCTTGCACTTTAAATTCATCGCCCGCGAGTTGCCCGCGAGGCATCCGTGTGGTAACACGAACACGCCGAAGCAGCACAGGCCAAGACGCTACGTATGGGAAACGAGGCGGCAGATGATGACTGATGAATTGCAGCTGACATTCCGGATCTGGCGAGACGTGGACATGGCCTTGTTGCTGTGAGTCCCGAGCGTGTCCGTTGTACGACAGCGCGAGGGGGTGGGGAAGGGCATTGATTAGGTTTAGGTGGCGGGATCAGATTACTATAATCAAGGTTCAAGTTGGCTTGTGAAATCCCTTATTAGACCCTAGGACCCCTATGCGCCCAACGCCCTAAACCAGCCAATACAGAAGATGCAGTGTGTTGGCTGGTTAGCCATCCCACCCAGAGGATGCCTTACACGGGCATGGGATAGCTTCAGAAACTCAGAGGAAACGGACACGAGCGAAGAAGCCCCCAGCCTGAGGGAATGGGATCACCAAAACCGAAGGAAGATGATGTCGTCCGGTGGAGGACAGACAGAAGGGCATCCCGCGACGCAAGGTATCTCTTCCGCTCCATGAGACTGTGTCACCACTCCTCCATAAGCCCCAGTACGGGGACACGTTGGCGGATCTCGTAAATTCGAAGACTCACACAGATTCCCCACACCATTCCGTGCCGAGAGTTTCGTCAAGGTGGAAAATCAAGTTCCGGTTGGATGAAGAAAAACAGGAGGGCGCGGAAAGAAAGAAGAGATCGTCGGGAAACCGAGCCCGGCATATAAAGAAGCTCAGGAGCTCAGCGTGTGGTGGTTAAACCGCCGGTTGAGAAGGATATTGGACAGCGTGTGAGTGTCTGCGAGGGTCGCTGCCATCCGTGCTGGCACCTCGAGAGTGGTTGGTGGACATTTCAGCGCTTCCCAAGTCTATTCCGCTTCACCGTCCCGTGCTTCTGAAGGTTCGGCGGATATGTCCGACCATATATACCGCGTCTGCTGAGGCTCGCGGCTGACCAATCGTGACTTCGACGGGTTGACGGAGGATCCCTTTCTGCCCACGGAGGGGTGCGCGTCTCGGTTATACAGTCGATTTGAACGGAAATGTCCGAGAGAGCGAGACTAGAGTCAGAGAAATTAATGTGTCCAGACGAAGAGCAGATGACGGAGATAACGTGTCCCTTCACACCACAACCTCCAGGGCCCCGAGTCATTGTGGAACACGAATAATAAACACCCAACGGACTCACCACAGATGATTGTGTGCACCTCGAAGACGCCGTTTTCGAGAGGGCCTACGGGTCAGAGTATTTTCGTCCTCTCGATCCGGATCACAATTAACGCCGACATGATAGGCTACAAGTTTCCGCTGGTACAGAACAGCCACGGCATCAATCTTCCCACAGACTTCCAGTGTATTCAGCGTAGCCTATTCACCAATAAATGAGGTCAGCAGGTTGGTCAAGTCAAGCATATTGGAATTGGTTTGAATACCTCTCGGCAGCGTTGGGGTCCCCCGAAGTCAGGTGAACGCCAGTTAGTACCCACTCTAGCGGGGAAGTCGCTCGAGCTCGAGCTACATCGACAAATGAGGGTGATCAGCCTCCATTGTGACCAACGGGTTGAGCGGCGTCCGTATGGAAATTGAGGGATTCAACTCAATAGCGAAGAACGGATAGAGGGGAGGTGGGTCTGTGGGGAGATGACGTGCCAAGACTAACTCTAAGAACTCCCGGTGACCGGGTGGACTGGATCCTAACCAGTATCCTACAGGAGGACAACCCGAAAAGGGTCGGTTGGTGGGCCAGTTGACGACCTGTAAGTCACAGCGTCGGAACCTTCGATGTATGCATTTTTGTCTAAACTTGTTAGCTTCCCTTGAACGCCTCACCGCTCAATGCGTCGAATATCTTCGGAGTATGGTGGCGGTCTGAGTGAATTTATCCGCGCACACAGGAGGACGGGGAAGCTCATTTGCGGTTCTGGAGAGTCGGAAGGCATTGTCGAAAGATTTGATATTCGTCAAGCCAAGATTGGGTATTCAATCCCTGAAGAAGCGAGGCAGGTGAGGGAGCTTCGCCTGGCCCAGCAGGAACTTTACATCATTCGAAACCCTGGAACCAGTTAAATGTTTGTGTGGGGCATAGCAATGAGGAATGATGACGCACCCTGCTGGTTCCATTACCTGGAACTCCATTCGTATTGGCAAGGGGACTTTAAGACTCGGATATGACCATACCCACTGAGCTGCCCGGGAAGCGAGCCTCGCAACCCTTCTTCTATTTTTGGGCCATATGTTGTCAGAAGATGTCTAAGAAGGTGTGGACTTAAACCAGTGGATGTATCGTCATCCTAAGTCCTGCCAATAGTTGAACCTGTGGGAATAGACGAGTTAGAAGGACGGGGCACTTTCTAAGATGTCACACAATCATGAGACCGAAAATGGCTTGAGAAACTGGGCTATCCCAATGGACATGGTGTATCGAGGTTTTGGTTGGACGAGACTCTGGGTAAGGTAGAATGATCTGAGGCTCTCGATGGACTGCGAGAAGCAAACTGACTCACATCTAGTGAGAAACCCACTTATTCCTAAAAAACGAGGGAGTAACTTACTGATCATCCGCAGTCTGATTGCGGACAATCCAGTCACTGTGGGGCTTACGGCCACCTGCGCACTACTTCAATTCCAAACACCATGACGTGGAGGATGAGGCATGTTGGCTCAACATGAATTTGGTTTTTCGGAGGTGGCCACCAACCAAACGACGAGAACCCAAAAGTCACAACTGAGAATCATCGGCTTGGGACTGTTTGAGAGCAATAGGGCATACACAAGCAGATATTTTCAGGAATTATTTCCAGAAAAGGGTGTTTCTAATCGACCGCACGTCGTCACATGTGCACAAGTCTGAGGGTGTCGACTCGGAGGAGAGATCTCCTCAGCACAACAAGGATTCCGTGAGGAAACTAATTGGCAGATATTTCCATGGGCTGGACTTGGGATCCCAAAGGACTCTGCGTATGTTGGCAACAGGAAGACGGAGGGGTAGGGAGGCATTGGGGAGGCAGCATATTGTCGCGATGTCACTTACCGTGACAGACGTGTTGGCGATCACAGTCGCGCTTGGCGGAGTTTGAAGTGACCTCATCTCCACCTCCATGATCCAGCTCGCGACTCTCGCCGTTCAATATTTTACATCCTCTACCTTGAGAGTTTTGCAATCCTATGGATGTCTATACTAATATACTCACTGTCAAACTCTACCAAAACCACCACGAAGCAACACAACCGCGGCCTGTCAACACGACTCGGCTGCTCACTGCCTACATCAAGATATCACTAAGGTTGATATCCCAAGACGCCTGTAAATTGGTACGTCATCACTTAGATTGAACTACTTTTGTCAATTATGAGCTCAGAATTGTGCATATATGCACATAACCTAGGTCCGCCACTTTGCTAACGGGCCAAATCCGTCAAGGGATGTTCAACGAGGAATATTCATGTCGATGGGGCAGAGTATAGTTCTTGCCATTCGACGATGCCTCATATTGTAAAGAGGCGAACGTTCTACAACGCCGGCATGGCCAAATGGCAAGGCGTTCGCTTCCTAGGTATTTGTAGTGCGCTGAGCACGTACCCTTAAGCGAAAGATTGTGGGTTCGATCCCCACTGTCGGTAGAGGATAATATTTTTGACTATTTTTCTCTAACGGCGCTCAAGTCCGGCACATTTTTGACAGTATGGAGTAACTCCCCCGTCCTATCAACTAGGTCTCAACGCTGGAGAAGGTAGATGTTTGTTCAATGTTCGTTTCAACCATTCGAATGTTCATTCCTAAGTACTACAGTCTAGCGTCCTCAACTCAGTCCACAATACAACGAGTTAACAACGGGCTCATTTACTCAGGCCGACTTTTTCCCAGTCCTGGCCTTGTCGTAACTCTCCACAAACCATTTCACGGTATCATTCAAAGCTACGAAAACATCACATCAGAGAAAGATCGTTTTAGGTGACTCGAAAGACGAACCAGTATCGAACGGAGTGAACTCGAACCCACCCATCAACTTCAGCAACTTGGCGTTGGAAGCAGGCTTGCGGTACTGCCCATCAGCGCGAGTGGTGTCGAACTGTACCGGTTTTAGTTGGCTGCTCAGTATGGTGACGTAGAGATGTCAGGTACGAACGGTGTATTCTCCTTTGAAGCCCATAGCCTTGACGATGGCGTCAGCGACTTGTTTGATGCTAACTTCCTCGTCTTCGCCGACTAGTGGCAAATGAATGAGTGATAGGGTAAGCAGGAGGCCCAGGTGAACACGAACCGGACAGAATGATTGGCTCGACGTCATCGTATTCCCTCAACATCCAGATGAACATCTTGGCGAGATCATAGGAATAGATGAACTGGCGGAGAGGCTTGCCAGTACCCGAGACGACGAACGGTGTGCCGTTCTCTAGCGAATGTGTTAGACGGGTCGTAAACTGGGCGACAATCCACTCACTCTTGGCAAGATAGCACTTGTGGATCAAGCCAGGGATGACGTGCGAGTCTTCAAGGTCACTGTATGCGCCGAGGTTTCACCATATGCTCGATAAGCGGAATTAGGTTGGAACTTACAAGTTGTCGTTGGGACCGAAGATGTTCGTGGGGATGGCGGATGTGAAGTTGCATCCGAACTCCTCCTTGTAGGCGCTACGAGGAGGCAGGTGGATATTTGACATCCATCCAGAATACAAGAGAATACGACAACTCACTGATTCATCACGTCCACCAGACGCTTCGAGTGAGCATACCCAAAGTTACTCTCGTGGGGCAAGCCCAAGTGGATCTTGTCTTCGTCCAAAGGATATGACACCTTGTCGGGGAAGACACAGGTTGAGAGGCACGAGATGACTTTTTGGGTTTGAGTGAGATAAGATGTGTGTAGAACGTTGTCGTTGATAAGGAGGTTATCTCGCAGGAAAGTCAGCTGGAGATGCGATGAGCACAACGCATATACCCAGAAAAAGAACGAATCTGACCTTGTATTTCATGTTCCTGAACAGGCCTCCGACTGCATTCAAGCTTGTTAGCTGTAATTGGAGTATAGGGAATGATATCAGGACACACCAAGTGCTGCCAAATGGATAACATGGGTGGGCTTGTACTTGTCGAACAGTTTACGGGCTGCAACAGGATCCCTTCATGGATAATCATCGCAAGGGATTACTAGCTGGACTGGGTGGTCGATAACTCACCTCAGATCTCCCTCAGATGAGCTTGCAAAGATCCAAGTCTCCCCTGGCCTCTTGCCAAACCTGCTACCTTCCGGCTCAGTCTCGATAACATGCTTGATGGCGCTTCCAACCAAACCAGTGCCTCCAGTCACCAGGATAACGCTTGATGCCATCGTAGGGTTCAACCGATGAGCTCGAAGATTCGACGATAGAGCAGAAGCCGGGCGGTCGCAAGTGGCTGATCAACAAGTATTTATACTCAATCTCGCCAAGGTAGCGATATGGTATGGTGGAAACTAGGAAGGAAGGCACATCCCGGTTCAAAGTCTCCTCTAAACACCCAAAGCAGGAATTCTAAGTAATTGAGTCCTGATCACTGACGATTGCGTCTGCGACGGTTATGCACCACGTTCGTTGTCTCCGCAGAACTTTCACTTGGGCACTGCTGACTCCACGCCACCACCGACAGCCTTCTCGGGTGATTCTCACATCTCTCTTCCACTCCACGACCATCGGTATGGACACGAAAACCATCGCAAGAGACGTGTACGGGCTCGCAGAATCTTCAGAACCGATTGCACCTCTTGTGAAGGAGGCTTTGCAGGTCATAGACGAATCGTTGGACACCCATGGGTGGGTCTAGAGCTCATTTGGCTTGGGAGAAATTGGAATGACGATGATTTGCGTCGGTTTATGAAGGCACGAGCACGTTTCGCTAAGCTTCAATGGTGGCAAAGATTGTGAGTCGAGATTTCCGTTCTCCGGGAGTAGTTGTTGCGAGATAGAGGTTGCACCAAGATGAAGGGTTGGTCGGGATCGAAGCCCACCTGGGGCTTCCGGCCCTGTTGGAGTAGTTCTCGTCCATTGCGATTGCAGTTCCGATCCTCAAATGCTGATGTTGATCGTTCTTCAACCAGGTACTGTGGTTCTCCATCTCTATGCGGCTGCTGTAGCCCGACGAACAGCGGCCTCATCTTCCCCCAAACAAATCTGCGCCATATATATCCCGGTCCCCTCACCCTTCTCCGAACTCGAATGTTTCATCGAACAATCTGCCAAAGCATACAACCTTAACCTTTTCCATTCACCACCACCTTCAACACCAAGTCTTCCAGTAGAGAGCGTCGCAACTCCACGCCTCGTCAACGGCGCACCTGATTACGTCGCTCAAGCAAATGGTTCTGGTCCCGTTGGCAAAGCCAAGGGCGGCGAAGGGATGAGAAGAGCTTTGGAGTCGTACAAGGAGAAATTCCCTGAGGTGCAAGCCATCATGGTCGGCACACGACGAAGCGATCCACACGGAGGTTCGTGTTGCTCATTCATTCTTCTCGTCCTCTCGGCTCACTATCCACCTTAGAGAAACTTGCTTTCAAGAATCTAACAGATCCCGGGTGGCCTCGCTTTGAACGAGTTCACCCTATTATCAACTGGGAATACGCCGATATCTGGACATTTTTGCGGAAGCTCAAAGTGCCTTATTGTTGCCTGTACGACGAAGGGTAAGTCCAGATCTCAAATCCGCAGGGCAACGTTTTAAAACACATTTCTCGACCAGGTATACTTCAGTGGGGTCCACCTACAACACCTTCCCGAATCCAGCACTCCTCATTCAACCTTCATGTGCTACGACCTCATTGGATCCCCTTCCCCATGCGGCCACTCTCATCACCCTCTCCGCTGACCCTACGGCTCAGTGCGGGGGAGACTCCAACTCCAACTCCTTACCTCCCCTCCCTCATGCCACCACCCTCCAAATACTTGCCGCAGACCCAACTGCTCAATGTGGAGGAGGAGCGGTCGTTCCTCCTGCCCCTTTGCCTCACAAGGCAGAGCTGGTCACTCTGTCGGTCGACCCAACAGCCATCTGCCCTGCGGACACTTCCTCTCCACCTCTCAGTAATGGCCTTGTCAGGGTGCTTGACGACCCATCCACCACGTGTTACTCAGAGTCTTGTGGGTGCGTCGCGAAGTCTGAACGGTCAAAGGACGCGTCGAGGTATAGGCCGGCGTATGAGCTGGTTGATGGTTCTTTGGAACGTGCAGGACGTGCGCCTAATCCGGTCGCTGCGGTGAGTGATGATATTGGTGAGGCAGATTCGATCCTATAATGCGGTACGCGACAGGACGTGTGCTGTGACGAAGAACTCAATTTGTAGTCCTATTAGTGATGTGATAGAGTCTTGGTTGTTTATCGTCGGACTACTGGTGTACTACGCAATATGTTGTACCTCGCAAACAGCCATTTTCTTAACGTTATTCATATGGAGGGGATTGTGATCCCGGCCCGTGAATCCCGTCCCCGCGAACAACGCACCTTGACTCTATCCTGTACCTATTTATGAGGTGCACACCGTCGGCACTGCAGTCATACTGAGTCTGAGTCGGGGGAGGAGGTATTGGGATGACTCCGTCCGTATCCCTACAGATATATGGAGTGGTAAGTCGGCTTTCTCTCCCATCGGTGTCTGCCAGTTCCTTCCTCACTCTCTATACTTACGGCTATGGTCAAAGTCTTGCACCACCAGCCATTCAAGGGCATATATCTGACGTACCTCGTATTCACCCTCGTGTTCTTTAGACTCCCGATTTGGATCCTCTACTATCTCAATCCTGGAAACAGACCTCGGAGGACTTGGACCCTAAAGCGATGCCTGGCCGTTGAAGCCTTACGGATTTTCGTTGCGCTAAATGAGGTGAACCCCATCCAAGGCCGAGATCCCACGAAGGAAGTGCCAGACAACGAGTTGACAGATGCGAAGTTTGTATGGGTCAATGAGCTTGCGGATGACGTTTTTTGCGGCGAGGTCAGAAGGGCGGCTGATCAAGCCAAAGTTGTATCGTCTCGGCTGCCAGGATACTGGCTTTTGAAGAAGGGAATGAGGTTGGACGATGGATGGAGAGCGCGACCCAAGGAGAAAACTCTGCTGCATTTGCACGGAGGGTTATTTTATGTGAGCTTACAAATCATATGATTTCCTTCCCGAAGCCAATACTCACTAAGTATACGTCTCATAGATTGGCAGTGGCCATCCTTCGGACCTCACAGCCAGTATCACTCGTGGCCTCCTTCAGCATTCAACCGTACTGAGGCGTACATTCGCCGCTGACTACCGTCTCGCCGCCTCGTACCCCAACCCTCCCAAAAACCCCTTCCCAACAGCCGTCGTAGACGCCCTAGCTGCATACCAATTCCTCATCCGGGAGTGCGAATTCGAACCGGAGAATGTCATTGTGATGGGTGATTCGGCCGGCGGAAACATCGCCCTGGCGTTAGTACGCCACCTCGTGGAGAACCCAATACCCTCCCTTCCTCCCCCCGGCAAACTACTCCTCATGTCGCCTTGGGCTGATTTATCGTCGTCCCGTGTCGGTCCTGGGTCGTCTCAGACGGATAACATTCCATCTGATCTCTTCAATGTTCAATCACAGGGATTGTTTGGAGATTATGGAGTGACATCGTTGCTGGGTTCACTTGACCTCGGCGAAGCAAAGACGAATCGTTATTTGTCACCTGCCTCGGCCCATATTGCTGCGACAGACGGCCTCTTCACAGACTTTCCCGAGACTTTTGTGGTTGCTGGCGGTGCTGAGCGACTCCTCGACGACTCAAAGGTCTTGATCGAGAGAATGGAAAGCGATGGGGTTCGTGTCAGCTCGGCCATTCCTCCCGATGCTGTGCATGACTATTTTGCCTTCGCGTGGCACGAGCCAGAGCGCACAGAAACCCTCCGGACTATTGGGCGGTGGATCGATGGGACTTGATTTACTAGCCCTCTGTGATGGGTGACAGTTGTGTATGCGAGGTTGTTGATTGGTATGATCCACCTTCCAGACTAGGACGCTCTGTAGAACTGACGTGTTCAATAATGTGTACAACAGAGTTAAGTACCTTACATCGAGCAACTGCGAATGGGAGAGCGAGTCCATACGTAACCCACATTCTATTTCCTTTTCTTACCCCTTTGCGCTTTCTTGGAGTCTTTCCTCCCTCCCCGTACTTGGTTAATCTGTTCTCGTACAGCTTCTCCAGCAGGCCCTGGAGGTACAGGCATGTTGATGAAGACCTCAGGCTTGACAGGAAAAGACTTCCATCGATTTGACTGTATGACCTCTTGCATGCACTTCACATGCGCAACAGTCGATTGAAGACAAAGGTCTCGATCGGTTTCTGATGCATGGCTTGGCGCCTTAATTGTATCGAGAAGGCTGGCAACAGCGCGTAGACTCTGAATGTCGCCTGTCGAATTGCTCGGCCATGTGATTTGATGTAAGTCGAGGTTGCGGAGGATACTGAAGCTCTTCCGCTCTTGATGAACCAGGACGCCCCTTCGTCGTTCAGATCTGTCAAAAAATACAGCTGGGATGGGCCTGGAATATGGCTCGACGTGATATGGACCAGTGTCGACACTGTCCATTTGTCCCATAGAGAAGAGGTTACTATCGAGTAAGATTCGCTCTCCATTTAAGGTATCGAAGTATATCCACAAGTGATTTTCGCGATCTGGCCCTGGGAGTATCGTGCCATCCTCGTACTGGTAGATGACAGGGAGCGGTTTGGAGAGGGTGCTCGGCTCGGGTGTGACGGAGCCGGAACAAATGCCAAAATCGACCACTGGGGAAGAACGGTAGCGGAGTCGAGTGCGGATAGACGAAGGAACCGAGGATGAGGACGAAGGTACTGTCGCTGTGGTGTAAATTGTCTCGAGAATGGCGAGGCAAACTGACAGTACCGATGGCGCGACAGGTCCATGCCTCATGAAGAAATCCATGAGCAAGAATCTGGAGGACATATCGTTCCCAGTCGGGTGCCAAGCTTGCAGTCTGTCCGGACTGGGCTCGGCGCCGGGCGCTAAGACGGAAAAAGGGGGACCAAGGCGGATTAGACGACCGATGGTACCATCTGGGAGACTGGTCTCTGGTTCGTCACTCAGAATCTTGTGTTTGAGTCCTGGATGAGCGGCATCCGTAGCTAGAGCAGAAAAATGTACTTGATCTACCATGAAGGCGAAGATGGGATAGATAGTTGCGACGCCAATTCGGTTCGTCTTGCCTGAGGAACAACAGGCATGAGCGTCATGAGAGGGCGCTGTATTCGGCACAAGAGACTTACAGAAAGGCTTGTGTTCCTTCCATTGGTTGAATTGACACTCCCTAGAACAGTATGTTCGCTGCGGAGGACGTACATGTGAGCAAGGAATGCAAAACGCGAAGAATGCCAACGGCGTCTTGCCTCTCCACATCCAGAGCAAATTCTTAAATTCTTAGTGGAGCCACAAGCATGGCACTCAGACATAGATTGCAAGGGCAAGAAGATGCGAGATCCTTGGGTAAGAGTAGACATTTTTCCTTCACCAGTTGAGTGTTTTCGAGGTCGCTGTTATGAACCGAAATTGGGTTTGTGACGCTGGGTCGTGACCCCGTCACGACTCAAATATCCTTCTGCGCTTTCGACCTGGCTTCCGTGCATCGCGTTCCAATTAGCTCTCAAACCATGTAAAGGTTGGCTAGATACACTGGAACTTCGGAAACCCCCTCCGAAATCCCGCTCATCGCTGTACCTCGTGATAATTTGCAGTGCACAACTTGCACAGCTGTCATGGGATTCGATGAGGCAAAATTATCTACTTATAGCAGATATCTATCGATGATTTCACCACTCGCTTTTCCCATCCCTCTCATGTCTTGTTGCCAGTGCTCTTCGACCCCAAATACCGCTCCCACTATAGGGGCAGATCGGATTTGGGCGCGAGGTGATGAAGCCATCCCACCGCCTTCGGGCAAACAAGGCAGCGTCTGGCGACCTGATGTACTTCAGGCCATCGAAGCTGAGATCGATGCTCTTGATAATGAGCTCAGAACCTTGAGTCTCAATATTCACGGTAAGAAACGTTATCTTCTGTCAGATCGTCGCTGCTCCGACTGAAGGACCTTCGAACCGTCTGGAAAACCAGATCATCCTGAACTCAAGTTTGAGGAAAAGTAAGATTTTTATCTTCTTCCTCGAAAAGTGTGTTGACGTTTCAATAGGCATGCCCACGATACTCTTACCACCTTTATGGAACGACACGGCTTTGAGGTCACGACGAACCATCTTATGCCCACCGCGTGGCTTGCGACGTTCACCCATGGAAATGGGGGTAGGACTCTCGGAGTCAACTCAGAGATGGATGCGCTACCCGGTATCGGTCATGCTTGCGGACACAACTTGATCGCCATAGCTGGTGTCGCAGTGGCCCTTGCCGCCAAAGCTACTCTCGTGAAGTTGAACATCCCAGGTTCCATCCGCCTGCTCGGAACCCCAGGCGAGGAAGGGGGGTCAGGCAAAGTACTACTTCTCGATCAAAAAGGCTTTGAAGGGATGGATGCGTGTTTGATGTAAGCCTTCGCCTAACTATAGGGCTGTTCATTGAACCAAATGAGGGAATAGGTGCCATCCCGCTCCAGGACCTCAGCTCTCTGCGAGTCTGAGCAGTTGTTTGGCCATCGAACGTCTCATCATCGAGTTTACAGGCCACACGTACGTACTCTCACGAACATGCATTGAACGTTTCTGAACTCCATTCCTCGCTATAGCGCTCATGCAGCCCTCAGTCCGTGGGAAGGTCAGAATGCCCTGGATGCAGCCGTTCTGGCATACACAAATATAGGCCTCCTGCGTCAACAACTCAAGCCAACTCATCGAGTTCACGCAATCATCGAGGGCAAAGACTGGGCTCCTAATAGTGAGTGAACAAGATTCATGATTTACCATCGCTCTTACAGGACATCTGGGTTTCCGCAGTTATCCCTGATTATGCCAAAGTGATGTAAGTTGCTGGAATTCCCATCCGATACGAGTGCCACTCAACTCGTCGCCCCGATTTCTTCCTAGCTGTTATGTCCGTGCTCCCACCCTCGCCGAAGTGGAGGTAGCAGTCAAACGTGTCAAGGCATGTTTTGAGTAAGCCCCTTCCCCCACTCAACTACACGCTCCACCATATCCAATATACTAACTCCATCTCCTCAGAGCTGCAGCTCTAGCAACAGCTTGCCAACTGCAGATCGAGAACGGAACACCAACTACGTTCGATCTGCGCCAAAACAAGGCTCTCGGTATGTCCGATCACCACGAAAATCTCATCCCTGCAGAGTCGCTTGATTGATCGTCTCGTTAGGTGATGAGCTCGCTAGAATATACCTTAACAAATACGGGCCTGTTGATTATGAGTATGGGATCGCCGGCGCCTCGACAGATTTCGTGAGTCTCACCATCGTCCGACGCATATACACGATCCTGACTATCGGCCAGGGCAATGTGACTTATGGTGAGACACAAACTCCACCACCCATCACCCGAAGTTCACTCATTCCTTCGATCTAGCCCTCCCTTCTTTACACCCAGGCTTCGGCACGCCACTTCACCCCTCTCCTCGTTTCATCCTTTAACATTTCCTCTCAGCCATACCTACAGTCACCAACGGCGGAAACCACACTGTCGCTTTTACTGAATCCGCCGCCACTCCCGAAGCACACGACGCCTGCCTTAAGGTTTCCAAAGCTCTAGCCGCAACTGGTATCAGAGTCATCGCAGATGATGCTTTCTTCGAAGAGGTGCGTAGCATATACCCAAGTTTGTTTGGACGATCCCGTTTAATTTTGATTTCCGTGACTCTCCCGTGCATGTAGGTAAAGAGAACGTTTGAGGAAGATCGGAAACTTCGAGGAGAGGTCTGATGATTCGCCCCATTTGCGAGATGGTGGCACGAAGAAGAGAAAGGTAGAGCTACATCGTGTTTCAAGGTTGACAAATCTAAGAAACGAATAAACGAACTTGTGATACAACTAGTGTTATAATAATGCGAAGGTCCTCCGGTATGTTACAACGGCGCAATTGAACCACTGAATGAACACCCTCCCGTCTCGCCTTCATCGTAACCTATGCTTTTCGGCATACTCGACTGCTCCATACCACGCCCCTCCAACAAGGGTGAACAGAATCCCAACAGCGTTTGTAGACGTTATCGGGAAATGAAACATCATCATCGAAAGTAATATCGTCAACACCTGTTTCACATTCGCTACACAACCACCACACCAATCCATCAGTATCCTGAACGCAACGCATATATAACACCCCAACGTACCAGCAACAGTCATAGTCAACGGCCCCGTCTTCTTATTCGCCGTAAAACTAACCACGTTCAACCCAAAAGCAATAAACCCATTCATAACCAACCCACCCATCTTCCCAGCACTCATCTCATACCTACTAAACCCCCTCACTCGTTCCAACTCCCCCGTCAACTGAGCGTAGATGATGCATTGGATGAATGCTAGTTGGGACATTCGGGAGAGGAGGTCGAGGGGGTGGAGGTGGAGACGTGGGGGGAGGAGTGATGTAAATGAGGATGAGAGGGTTGGTGGTGGTGGTGGTGAGGGGGTGTTGGATGAGGGAGGTGTTGGAGGGATTAAGGGGGGTGATTGGAGGACGTTTGTGAATATTGTTTTGAGAGATGCGAGGAATGTTCCGGTTAGGGTGAGGAAGAGACCCCAATGGGTGAAATAATAGTCTCCGTAAGTGCTAATCGTAGGTATAAGGTAAGAAATGGAATGAGAAGCGAAGAGAGGATACTCACGCGAAGGCGACGCCGAGAATGACGGGGATTAGAGACGATATTTTCCCGAAGCTGCATGTGGTGCCGAAGAGGGTGTATGCTAGGATTATTGTGAAGATAGGTGTAGATGCTCGAACGACTTGATGAAACTATGTACGATATCAGTGTCCTACAATAAGGTCTCAGTGAGGGAATCGACTCACTGGTACAGTAACGAGGTGTAATGAAATATTGCTAACCGCAATATTCAGCGTGTAGAGAAAGCTGAAGACGAACAACGCGAGTTCGTCGCGAAAGCTCAGCTTCGCAGGGACGTAGAATCCTCTGTTGAGTAATACATAACCACCCAGTGATCCACAGAGTGCATGTATCGCAGTCAACGTGTATGGGAATGGGAAGTAGACGAGTACGCCTTTGTTGTAGAGTGTGAGGCCAAGGCTGAATGAAAAGTATAGGGATAACCAGAAGGCTTGGGAGTCGTAGAATTGGGGTTGTTGAGAGAGTCGTGGGTAGGATATAGATGATTTGATATAGCTTGGTGAAGATTCCCTGGAATGGGTGGGTAGGGTATCTCGTGGGGGTGGTATGTCGGGAAGAGAGGTAAATGATTTGAATGATTGGAGAGATAGCAAGCGGTTTTGGAATGAGAAGAAGGTATCGTTGGCATCTCTAGGATCGAGATTTTCATCGTTGGAATATCGTTTTGAATTGGTTGATACATCGAATATGGATGATCGACGATGGTGGTGTTCTTTCCCGTCGTTGGCCATGTCGCGTAGTTGACTTCTGGAGCGTGGAGGGATTTGGCGAGGGTAGTATATGCTTGATTTCGTTCCGGGATGCGAAGGGATTTGATGGTCCGCCGTCCTCGAACTCTCACCCGAAGGGGGTGGGGGTTGGGGTTTGCGGCGTATCGGAGGAGGTATGTGGAAAGCCACTGTGAATTACGTTGAGGGTGAGATCGGTCGGTCGATTCGCGTCGAGGAATACGCGGCGAGCGGATGTGAGCGCCTGCTAGAACGTCGTCAATTGGTCTCTCCGAGTCGAGATTGGTGAAGGAATACGCGCCTATTCACCTGGACTTTCTTACAAGATACAACAAGACTTCTCTCTGTCCTGAGAAACAAAGTGGTGAACGTATGGATTCCGCAAGTATAGTGGTGTGAAGAAAGATAAATCTGTAACGACCGGCTGATGGAGGAATTTGAGGGATTTGCGGAATGTGGACGAGATAGTTCGAGTTTCGCCTAGATTGATTTAATGAAGAGAAAAGTGTGCAAGACCTGCCAGTGTCAATGCCAGATTGTCCAAACCGGCTGGAGGTTCGATGTCAAGCTTCAAGTCCAACTTGTCCTTGTGCGTCACAATCTCCGCTTTCGGACGTCGCGGACTTGCAATGATCGCCCGTGGACCAATCACGTGTACCGCGGGAAATACGGTCCACATTCTCAGGGACCTCCTTCTCAGCTCTCCCTCTCTCTCTCTCTCTCCTCCATCTTCCACGTCCCTCCACCACCATTATCTACATGCCAGCCCTGACTCGCTCAGCCAGCGCAGGTCCAAGCTCCAAAAGAGCTCTCTCGCCAGTCGTCGAAGAGCGAGCCGCAAAGCGTTCGAAACCAGATGAGGACTTGCTCGAAAACGCCAGTCCAAAGCGTTCTCTGAGGGATAAGAAGAAGCGCAAGAGAAAGAAGAAGAAAAGCCCAGTTAGCAAGGGCGAAAGTGATACGCCTCGCGTTGGCGATGATCGGAGTGGTCAGCGACCACCGTCGAGTCGCCCGCCACATTCGTCCACCGCCTCGGTACCTACCTCTGAGGCTCAAGAACGCAAGGAAGATGAAGTTGGAGAGGAGAGAAGCACTGCATCTGTGAGTGTGCTTTTGGGGTGATGTGGTGACATCGCTGATCCACCCTCGCAGGTTGCCGTCTCTTCGACTGAGAGAATATCTATCCTCAAGATCGAACAAGAGAACGCGACATCAAGTTCTTCACGCTCCAACACACTCTCAGACGTCGCTCCCGACAATGTTGAGTCCATGAAACCCGCAGTTGTGAGTCACAATCTGACCCCAGAACCTTCTCTCATGATCACGATCCCAGGATCCACCCAAAGTGGACAAAGGGAAAGGGAAAGCCCGTGAAATTCCATCAGAAAGCATCCCAGACGCTATCTCGACTGTCCCTGTACTCCCAGAATCATCAACCAGCAACGAACTGCAACTCAAATCCGAGGTACGCTTTTTCTCGCGCTGGACCCTTCCACAGCTCTAACGTCCATCCAGCTCATCTCAAAACACGAAACCGTCTTCTCCCAATTCCAACAATCCTTAACCTGCCAAATCTGCCTCGACCTCCTCCACAAACCCTACGCCCTAGCACCCTGCGGCCACATCGCTTGTTACGACTGCCTCGTCTCTTGGTTCACGACCGCTCCTCTCGATGGTAACCTCAACCCTCCACCCGTACCCAGACGATCAAAAAAGTGTCCGCATTGTCGTGCGATCGTTAGGGAACGACCGGCGTTTGTTTGGAGTGTGAAGGAGTTGGTTTCGACGCTTGTGAAGAGTGGGTTGGCGAAAGGACTCCCGGTATCGTCTGAAGAAGCTACGGACGCGACGGGTATCCCGTTACCTAACACAAATCCTGTTGCTGCGAATGCGGATGGAGTACCGGCAGCTCGAGGACGCGATCCCTGGGAAAACATATTCAAAAAACCTTCCGCCCATGCACATCTTCACCTCCCTCACTTCCCCGACCTCCTCAACGCAGTCGGAGCTAACCAACTCCCACCTATGGGTGTCCAACACCCAGAAGCTATGGGTATGCTCGACGCTGAAGATGGAGGGATATGGAGATGTTTTGACTGTATGCATGAGATTTGGGATGGGGTTTGTTCAAGTTGTGGAAGGATTTATCCGGGACATCTTCATCATGGACATGATGGTGATCCTGTTGTTTATGGAGGTGATTATGAGGATATTGAGGATTGGAGTGAGGATGATGATGATGACGATGGGGTGGATGATGGGGACATGGGGAATTGGTACGGGTCGTTGTTCCCGCTTTATGTGGATAGTGAAGATGAGGATGGTTCGGATGATGGGATTGCCGTGCATGGCCACCACCACCACCATCATCATCATCATCCAGCCCACCACCCTGCTCTTATTCAAAATGGAGATGATCATCATTTGGACGATGATGACGTTGGCGAGGGAGATGAGACTGATAGGTCGTATGAGAGTAGTTTCATTGACGACGAGAATGATAGAGGCATACCGAGGGAAGGGGAAGTTATCGATTTGGCGTATGATTCTGATGAGAGCGGGTCAGACCATCCTCGTCTTGCCCCCCGTCGTCATGCTCCCGCCCCTCGTCGACGCGCACCTGCTGCCGCCACCGCTTTGATTGTGAGCGAAAGTGATGATAGCGGGGAGAGCGGGGAGGAGGATGATTATCTCGCTGAAGATCCGTACCTCGGTCGACATACCGAGCGGAGTAGGATTCTGAGGGCGATTTCTAGACGGGATAGAGCTATCGTCATTTCTTCTTCCGACGAGGATGACGACGGTGGCGAAGACGAAGAGGACGAAGGTGAAGGTGGAGCTGACGTTGAAGTTGTGGAGATTCGGGATGAGAGCGATGGGGATGATGAGGTTGTTGAAGTTAGGTCTGTTGGGGCTAGGGTTGGCGGGAGAGGTGGGGGTAGGAGGCGGGTTGTGGTCGTTGAGTCTGATGACGATGAGTCTGGTGATGATGGGCATATGTGAGTATGCTTTTTTGTTCTTAGATTAGGGGGAAATATATTTCTCATCCTTACGTCGGCCCGGTGAACCTCTTTGTGTGATGGTTTTGGTGTTGAAGGTACGTTTGAGCACTGCTGTGTTCGTTTTTCTTCGTGGAGGCACGAATTTATTATGACTTTAGATTGAATGGAGTCGTGGACCCTATCGGAGACAACGAGGGGCGTCTGGATGACCTCGACGAAGATCATCCGTAAGCATACGTGTTGAACCCACCCGTTGTGAACATGCCACTGAGAGTCATCTCCAGCAACCCCACCCTCGCAGACCTCGTCGCCGCTCAAGAGCGGTAAGTCGCCCCCTTCAGTTACAACTGGCATTTTCTATTTACTTACACGCATCTATTAGCGAACTATACGGCGATGACGGTTCCATCCCTCGGCGCCCATCTCCCCTCTTCGTCGTCGAAGAGCCTGAAGTGGGAAGTTTCGATCATGGCGATGAAGATGATATGTCAGATAGGAATGATCCGTTTTCTGAAGATGAACGCAGAAGTTATTACGATGCTGCTCCTTTGGTTGAGGAGTCGGATGGGGAAGGGGACAATTATGGAGGTGGTGGTTATGATTCGTTCTACTGATGGTGTATCTGTCTAGGTTTATGTCGCGGGTGTGTAACACTATTACGTTCGATATGAGGCATTACGATATGTGTTGTTCGGATGGTACTGAGGATAGACATGCCTACATCGTGGGCTTTGGGCCAGAACCTTCTCTGGACACCCGATTTAAGGTTCAAACGCTCACCACTGCAATGCTCTGCAAATGGCTGTCCAACAAACGTCCGTGGCTGACTTATACATCGCCTCTCGTTGAGCTTGATTCCCATCGCACTGTCCTACAACTATGTCGACATCCCTTCCCGCCGACGAAACCACATCGACATCATCCTTCCGAATCGCTTCTCGCGACGTACCTGTCCTCATCGAAGCCTTTCGTGATCATCCAGGCGATCTTGAAATCGAGAGTGCAACGTCGTCGACAATATCTGACCAGCCTGGTCCGGGACGTACGCTAGGCCGATGGATGACTCTGACGGGTGCAATATGGGCAAAATGGCTGGGTTATGTTGCAGAACGGGGAGGGCGTGGGCCGAATGCCATCATGCACCGAATACTTGCGAGAGTGGAAAAGCTGGAGCACCGTTATGTGGAGCAGGTCTTCTCCAAGTTCATGCCAGGGAGGAAGCCGCGTTCTTCACCTTTTGGTGCACCGCTCGCATCTGTGTTCAGATCCCCTCCCTCTTTAGCTTCAATTTTTGAAGATGTTTCTCGGAGGGGTGTATATCGGGTCCACGATGCAACCGTTCTCGAGGACCGCCGAATCCAGGCGGACTGTCGCCGACTGGTATTGTTTCTAAGGTCTGCTCTGATCTTATTTTCCGTATTCTGACTGTTTACTGTATCATCTCATCAAGGGACAGCAACATGCATAATCGGTTTCTCGCTACGTATTACCTCACGACGCTGATTTGCATCATGCCAAACTCGATCCCTTTGCTCTTGGATGTGGGTTCCCTAACCCTTTTGAAAGAGAATTGTACCCATCTGGCGCTACTCCCAAGGCAACATCGCGAACGTGATTTGTTGCTCGCTCCATCCCGCCAAGCCCTTGTCTTCTTATCGGAATCCGAAGTGCTCTGTACAGTGAAGGAGTGGGATTGTTACCCAGACTATTTCAGGCCGGTCGAGCATTGTCTCAAGCTGATTCATTACTCCCTGTGAGCAATACTATTGCTCCTTGGTTCCTAATACACACATTTCTCATCCAAGAACCAGATTTTCTGAAAGCAAGTTGCTCGCGGCGGGATACATCACCAATAGAGTGGCCAGCCACTTCCGTGGCCTTTTTTCCGAACAAAGGATTCAACCATCATGGGTTCAATTCTGGGCAGAGAGCACACAGTCACCAGATCCATTAATGCGCAACATTTTCTCGAACTTGCTTGTCCTGGTGATTAAGGTCATAGGCTCGGATAGGTTCCCGTACGGAATTCCCTACAATGCTCTGGAGCACACTATACTTCCGTTATTCAAGACATTGTGTCAAGGTGAGCCTACCATCGAGTCGCACTGACCCTTAGCTAACGTGACATTCAGGTAACACCACGAGTCAATCTGAGTCGTGGGTGAAGGCTCTATCTGATGAATTGCATTCCCTACGAGTTTCCTTTGACGACGTTGAAGATATCGGGTATTACCTCACCCCGGGCATCAGAAGCAATCTCTCCACACTGATTCGAGGTATCGGTCACAATGATACCCTGCCAGAAATGTCAAACCTCGCTTCATGTCTCCGCCAGTTCCAGTTTCGGCCGTTCGTCTCACTTTACGGAGAATTTCTCAGGGAGTGGTTATGGCTTGGCTATAGACCTGCCGGGCTTGGCATTATCAAGTCCATTGGACCACGACGACGGAAGCAGCTTTGTCATCAGCTGATGCAGCTTTTGTTACAGTAAGTCTGCTTTTTCATTTCGAACCACTTCAAATACATTTCATGCCCTCCGATACCAGATCTCAGTGTTCAATCCAGGATGTAGTCAAAGTTGCGGATCAAGATATCGCATGTAACGACGAGATCTCGACTATCCTGACAGAACTATTGAGTGGACTTTGTGGAGGCGATGCCGGGGCTCATGAACTGGTAGAAGAGGCTTTTGGGGTTATCTCAAAACAACGACCCTCACTTCTCCGAAGGAAGGGGCTGCCGGGGATTTGGAAAGGTGCCAGTCTGTCTGATTGGCCTTACCCTGGAAGTAGAGGTCAGGTCAAGGTGACCCTCGTTTTCGCCAGCCATATTTGTGTGAATCTTATGAGTTTTGTTTAAGGCTTTCGATCCAGGTCTCCGTCACAAATTTGAAGAATGCCATTCCCTCCATTTTGATCCTCGTTATTGTTCATGGACGAAGATTACGCACCTATCTTCCTTGAGCGCCCGTTACAAGGCCATTGTCCTAGAGGGTGTTCTACAAGACCAGTACATCTGTGCTGTGGAAATGAAGAATATCTGGGATTCGGACTATACCATCTTTTCGACAGACCTTGACGACATTTCAATCCCAGAGGCCATCCTTCGGCATTCAAAGCACCCTGTATATGTCTTGACGGGGAGAAACAGGGACGACGGCTCTAAGCCTTACTCCTGGGAGAAAGTCGAGACAGGTGACTTCTGGTGGTGACACACCAACATTTTCATTCAAATGGACCACTTCCTGCTCTTAGGATCTATCCTGAATGACTATGAGAAATGTAGAGTCTTCGATCACGTCCCCCTTGTATGATTATACCACGAACAGGTCAGAAGGAGTAGGGGTCACTGACATTGCCCACGTCCCCTAGATTCTATGTGATGTGGAGTCTGATAGTATGCAGTAAAATACACGACGGTTGAAGTCATACTTGACACCTCAGTGAAGCCGACGCACCCGAAGTGGAACCTCACATCCCACCTCGCCTACAACTTTTGGCCTGGGTAAAATTCCCTTACCCTTCTCGATCTTTGTTTCAGGGCCGTCTCGGAACCCGAATAAATAATTCCGGATGAGTACTGATAGCACAGCCTGTACTACGCCATAAGAAAATGCTTCGCCAACTTCATTTTTTCCCGACGCGGGGAGCATACAGTACATTGCCTAATGTTGGAAACTCTCACTTGGATCTCGGCAAGTGCAAAGCCTTTCCCCAGACACGTCCTTGGACCATCACAAAACGTGAGTAAATGACGATGCGGCGTGTTTGGTCCAAAGCAGGATCATGCCTTAGTGTTTCGTGAACGAAAGCGCCGAGATAGTGTAGACCGATCGTAAATTCATCCAACGTCCGGGCTTGACATTGCTGAAGGAATCAAAGACGTCGGCTACCGTTGAATGGTTGCGATCGAGAGATACAATTGTGAGAAAAGTCAGTGATGCCGATGCTATCTAACCTGGAGGTAGTGGCTTCGATTCAGTTCATCTGGCGTGGATAGGGTGTGGACGACGTACGCCACATGGTTCATCCTGGACTATGGAGAATTGAGATACCACCACGTCTGAGGGCGAACTGTGCCTACCAAGGTTGAACTTCGACGATCGCTCCGTCTATTTAATTGTAGCGAACTCAGTGATAGCATCTCAAGCATCCTTAAGCTGCCCCAAAACGGCCTTAGACCTGTGAGCAGACCAGATTTTTCACAACCTGTCGATCTTACATTGTCAGCGGAATCGAAGAAGACATCCCGTCAACTTCTTGATCGCAGTGTTGCTGAATGCGGGCGAGAGGGCTTCCCTTTGCCTAGGAGTAGGTTAGCCGCATATTCTAGTTTAAAGTGTCGGAAAGCTTGAAAACAACTCGCCTCTTGTGATCCTCCCCTTCCGCCCAAATCAATCCCCGGCCAGACCGGTCAGACATGAGCTTATCGCTTCGGATACGAACACAAATTGTATATATCCAGTTGTCTCTCTGGCATAAAAATGGGCCACCGCTTTCGGGTCGGTAAGAATCACCGTCTTCGAGCCGAAGACATCTTGTACTTGGTACACCGAGTCATATTCTTTGGCCCATTGTTCACATACAATGCAAGGGTCGGGGGCTTGCGCTACTTGAAGCGCGAGGCCAAGAACGTCGAAAAGAGCTGCTATCGGGCCCTGGGGGAGAGATTTTGGGAAGGGACAAGGGAGAGGAGAGAGGATGAAGTTGGGGATGGGGAGGAGACTCCGGGAAATGGGGTTGGGTATTTGGAAATTAATAAAGAGAGACACTGAACAACATCATCGCAGAGTGCTAGTACTTTCCAGAGAAGGGGCGAGGTGCCGACGCAAGTAGGCACTTCCCAAGTTAGAAAACCACCTTCGAACCAACTTCTTTCATCACAACTTATTATAACTTATACGCGTGTACGATGAATACTTGTTCACTATCGAAGGACAGTAACGCCATGGCCAGGCGCCTGGTTGTCAACAAGACGTGTCAATAGTCATCGGAGGGGTCAGAACCGTCATACACATCGCCAGTGGTCGCTGTCGCCGTCTCTATTCATCCCACTCACTCTCGACTTCCTCGCACTGCCCCACTCCTCTCCCAGTTGGTATGTCAGCCGACGCGTCCTCATTGAAACTCTCCAACCCAATATCCTTCCCAGTCCCACCTTTCCTCGCACGAACACCCCGAAATACGAGCTGTCCGTTGTTCCCACGTCAATCCCCTTTCCCGCTTTACATCACGCTGCGCTTGACTTTGGAGGACACGTAGCCCTCGAACAACTCAAGTGTCACGCCTATTGCGGAATCCCAGCCTGTCCGGTAACGAACTAAGCCTGGCATGTTGCTTCTGGTCGCTTCGTGGAACCAGGATATATGACGCCTTATAAAGCCGATACGCGTGAGTTTTCATCTGTGTACCCTCGTTCTGGCTGTCGATATTCAACGTCGGCCCTCTAGTCTGGATACTACAAGCGCAGATGCCAAGAAGGAACACTTTTCTTCTCCGAGACTCCAGCATCTAACCTTGAGTCATCTCATCCAATATGTACCACCACAAGCCATGTGAGGGCCTCCGGCCATCGACAAGACTACAAATGTGACGTATTCATTCTTGACATCGAAAAACACGAATGGGCACTGAAACCTGTGAACTGTTTAGGTCGTTGTTTGATCTCTGTCTAGAGATGGAAGTTAGGCGCTGCCGATTAGGATGGCGGAATTTGGGGATCATCCATCAGAACGAGTCTAATGGGGTGTTGACCGGGTACACCAGGGTTAGGAGGTCCGTGTAGTACGATACGCATATACTCGGGATGCTCAGCAAGGTGAGTCGTGATGGTTTTGTTCGGAGCAAACGTTGGAGTTTTCTGATGGGGTTCGTGGGCGTAGATAGAGGACGAGATTGGTGCCCCGTTCGACTTCATCGAACACGTCTGTGGGTTCTTCGGGTTCGAGTTCAGACTCGAACTTTCCACCCGACCTGACAACTACCTCGGAACCATTGAGGCTTGGGACGAAGCCGGAGCCACGAGTCCCATTCCTGCCTCCCTCTTCGGTTTGGTTTCGCGTATCGCCCACTCCCCCAGCGATTCTCCAAAGCCCTCGACAAATATCATCCCAGCAAATGCGAACTCAACTCAGGCGATGGGGCCTTATCCGGTCCCGCAATCGACGCCATGATTCGAGACGCTCTCCGTTGTCCTATTCAATGCGCCACCATCCGACTCGACCTCCAACTCCCAAAACGTTTCAACTTGAAGTGTAGAAGCGCTGGGGAGTCTTCTAATCCTCCTGTGAGGCCTGTCATGATTGATAGAGCCATTTTGCGCAGTACGGAGAAGTTCGCTCCTATTGTTACGGAGAATTTCGGTAGAAAGTGGTGAGTCTAACATGGAATCTCACCGGCTGGATGTTTGTTGAAGGAGATTTATAGGTTGCTCTGGTTGCCACCTCGTCAAACCTTGGTCATTCCCGTTTCGACGCCCTACGATTAAATCCGTGTTGCGTATCAAACTGGGCATTCGCTCAGCTGTAACCTCCGAACAGTCTCGAAACATGAATCCGTCTTCTCGCAATCCCTAAGTTGCCATATCTCCCTCGACCTCCTCTACGATCACTACTCCCTAGCACCCTGCCGATTACGATTACCTCGTGTCTTGGTTCTCGATGGCAACCCTAACCCTCCACCATACCCAGACGACTTGAAAGGTGCCCGCATTATCTGGGGATCGTCAGGGAACAACCGGCGTTTGTTTGTAGTCTGAAGGAGATGGTTTCGCCCCGAGTGAAGTGTGGGTTGGCGAAGGACTCCCGGCACCTTTGGAAGAACCTACGGAAGCTACGGGGTATGTACCCGCTACCTAACCGAAACCCTGGTGCTGCGAACGCAGCAGCCGGAGGACGCGGTCCCTCGGAAGGTATCCTCCCCGATTTCCCTGACCTCCTCAACGCCTTCGGAGCCAACTAGAAGGATGGGGATGATATAGTTGAAGCATGGTTGGTTGGTGCTCGGGTTGGTGGGAGAGGTGGAGGTCAGAGACGCCTAGTCGTTGTTGAGTCTGATGAGGGGCCTGGTAACGTTGTTGGGCGTTTGTGAGCATGCTTTGCCCTTAGGTTAGGGGGAGATATATCTCTCATCCTGGCACCGACTTGGTGAATGTGTTATGGGATGGTTTGATGTTGGAAGGTACGTCTGAGTGCTGCTGCATTTCTTTCTCTGTGGATTCACGAATTCATTCTGCGTTTAGATTGAATGGAGTCATAAGGTAGCCTTCTCGAGATAACAACGGACGGCTGGATGACCTCGACGAAGACCATCGGTAAGCATACATGCTCGAACCCACCTGTTGCGAGCATCCCACTGAGATACATACAACTCTAGAAAACCGTGTTTAGTGAACCTCGTCGCCGCTCAAGAGCTGTAAGTCATCCCCGTTCATCTAACACCCATCTTTCTGCATACACTACTTATTAGTGAAGCATACAGCGATGATGGATCCATCCCTTGGCGCCCAACCCCCCTCTTCGTCGATGAGGAGGGAACCTTCAGTCACGGTGACGAAGATGCCGATAGAAGTGATGGGTTCTCTGGATGTGCGGAGAAGTGATGACGAGGTTCCTTGGACCGGGGAGTCTGATGGAGGCTATGGAGGCGTGGTAGCGGTTCCTTCTGCTCGTGTTATATTTGGGATTTGTAGCCGTTGCGTTTGCAATGTTATTTGTGCTCGGTGTTATCTGATAATTGACTCTGTTCAGGTGGTGCTCAGGATCCTGGACCATTGGAAAGCGAGATAAGAGACTGGATTCTGAGCATCGGGCCGTGGTAGAACCTTCTCTGAACACTGGATTCCCGCGCAAAGAAGGTTCGCCACTGCAATGCTCTGTAATGGCTGTCCAACAAGCGCCCATCACTGTCTTATATATCGTACCTTGTTGAGCTTGATTCCCATCGCATTGTCCTACAACCATGTCGACGTCCCATCCCGCTGACGAAACTAGATCGACATCATCTTTCCGACTCGCTTCTCAGGATGTACCTTCACTCACCGAAGCTTTTCGCGATCGCCCAGGCGATCTTGAAGTCGAGAGCGTAACCTCGTCGACAATATCTGACCAGCCTGGCCCGGGACGTACGCTAGAGCGATGGATGACTTTGACGAGTGCATTATGGACAAAGTGGCGGGGTTGGGTTGCGGAACGGGGAGGGCGTGGGCCAAATGCTATCATGCACTGAGTACTTGCGAGTGGAAGAGCTGGAGCACTGTTATAGGGAAGAGGGGTTGCACCGTTGTAGGGAAGTGATGAAGCGCCGTTATAGGGAGCGGTTCTCCAACTCGAAGACCACGGTCCTCCGAGGCTTTCCGTCTCTACATTCGCAAGAATCCCATCCTGCTACAGGCACTTCTCTTCAGTAATC
Organism: Jaapia argillacea MUCL 33604; assembly: GCA_000697665.1. Classification (NCBI taxonomy): domain Eukaryota; kingdom Fungi; phylum Basidiomycota; class Agaricomycetes; order Jaapiales; family Jaapiaceae; genus Jaapia; species Jaapia argillacea. Next base: position 108,057 of record KL197753.1, on the reverse strand, counting down.
GCGGCGATTGAACACCTTGTATATCTTCCCATCGTCGACTTCGTCTCTCTTGTTAAATCACAAAATCAAAAAATATTCCTCTAGCCTTTTAATACTCCGATACACCAAGTGTACTATGCACCTCACTGACACGAAGAGTATGCACGGCGAAACATTGAAAGACTCACCTAGTAGACGGGTTTGTGTTAGTGGCGTCTCGCCAGAATGAGGGCGGTGGACTGGCGATGCGGTGGGTCCAAATGGGGATGGCGTCTTAATGTTTCGTGATTTGAATGACGGCGTCAAGACAAGGAGGACCAATGTGTAAATTGATCCCACGTCGGATTGCCCGCGCTACATTGCTCTGTAAGTTCGTCCCATAGCCTTTTCCGTTGCTGAGGATGACATACCGAGGCTTTGAGGATAGGCGTGGACGTCGTGTGGTGAGGGTTACTGAAGGATGACGGGGCTCCGACTTGTCATAGATTCCGTAGTAGTTGTCCTGGCTGTTCGCCTCTCGAGTATCATTGGTGCTTCAAGCGTCCCAACAGTCGGTGAGTCTGACATCCATATACAGAACATTGCTCGTCCATGAATTCTGTATATGAGAGACGCCGTAACAAGTCTAAGTCTGACAAACGAATCGCGACTTTGAAGCTGAGGTTACCTGATTTGGAAGGAAGGTAAGAACTTGGAGAATTCGAGCGTTCAGACACGAACTCTCTCCTCGTCCTCACAAACACCTCATAACCATCGAAGCTTGCGACAAAGCCCAAGCAATGAGTCCCTTTCGAAATTCCCTCTTCTTCAGCTCGAATCCACATGTCACACTCTCCCCCGATAACTCTCGACCAGAGCGCTCGACGAACACCATCCCGGCAAACGAACGCCACTTAGGCAATGGAGCTTTCTATGGTCCAAAAATCGACATAGACGCTCTCTGCCTTTCCAATTCGTCACCATCCAACTAGATTCTGACTTCCGGAACTTTTCAATTCGAAGTATTGAAATCCTCCGGTGGCTACGAATCCCAACAAACACCCTTCAAGACCTATCATGATTCACAGAGCTGTTCGGGCAGTTGGAGAGGTGGATTTCTATTGTCACAGAGCATTTCGCTGGAAAGTGGTGAGTAGATCTGACCGGAGATCGTGGGTCGTTCTGATTGTCACCTCGTCAAGCCTTGGTTACTCCCGTTTCGATGCCCTACGATCAAATCCGTGGTACACCTTTCTCGCACTGGGCCTTCCCTCAGCTCCAAGCCCCGAGCAGTCTCAAAGCCCCAACCCAATTCGCCCAATCCCAACAATCCCTGACCTGTCCAATCTACCTTGCCCTCCTCTACGAGCCCTACGCTCTAGCACCCTACGGTCACTTGGCCTCTTTTAACTGCCTCGTCTCATGCTTCACGACTGTTCCTCTCGTTATCATCCCCAACCCTCTACCCGTACCCAGACGATCGAAACGTGTCCGCGTTGTCGTGTGATCCTCAGGGATTCACCGGCGCTTACTTGTAGTCTAAAGGAGATGGCATGGACCTGATTGAAGTGTGGGTGGGGGAAAGGACTCCCGGTACTTTCGGAAGAGCCTACAGACGCTACGGCGTATGTATCCCGTTACCTAATCCAGACCCTGGCCACGCGAACGCAGCAGCTCGACGACGCGATCCCTAGGAATGTATCTTCCTCCCCCATGTCCCCGACCTCCACAACGCCTTCGGAGCCGACTAGAAGGATGGGGATGATATGGTTGAAGTTCGGTTGGTTGGTGCTTGGGTTGGTGGGAGAGGTGGAGGTCGGAGTCGTGTAGTCGTTGTTAACTCTGAGGCGGAGGGGGGTGATGGCGGTGGTGGGCCGTTTGAGTTTACTTTGCTCTTCGGTGAGGAGGAGGTATGTCTCTCATCCTCGCATCGACATGGTGGATCGTTTGTGTGATGGTTTGCTGTTGGAAGGTACGCCGAACGCTACTACGCTTCTTCTTTGTAGACTCACGAATTCGTTCTGCATTTTGATTGAATAGAGTCGTGATGTACCTTTCTCGAGATAGCGACGGACGGCTCTATAACCTCGACGAAGAATCTGGAAGCATACATCCTCGAACCCGTCCACTGGGAACATCCCACGGAGACGCATACAACTACAGAAATTCGAGCCCAGCAGATCTCGTCGACGCTCAAGAGATGTAAGCCACTCCCTGTTCACCATTACAACCATCCGTTCTGCTTACACTATTTATAAGTGAAGTATACTACGATAGTCAATCCGTCTCTTGGTGCCCAACCACCCTCTTCGTCGAGGAGGGAACTTTCGGTCACGGCAATGAAGATGCTGATAGGGGTGACGTGTTCTCTGGATGGGCGGAGAAGTGCTGACGAGGTTTCTTGGACCGGGGAGTCTGATGGAGGTTATGGAGGCGAGGTAGTGACTCTTTCTGCTCCTGTTATATTCGCCTAGGTTTGGGATTTGTAGCCATTGCGTTTGTGATGTTGCCTGTGCTCGCTGGTATCTTATAGTACGATAGACTCTTTTTTCAGGTAGTTCTCAAGAGCCTTGGTGGGCATGACCGTTGGAAGGCGAGACGAGAACTACATTTAGATCCCGAGCATCGGGCCGTGGCAGAATCTTATCTGAAGCGCTGGGTTGCTGTGCAAAGAAGGTTCGCCACTGCTATGCTCTGTAATGGCTGTCCAACAAGCGCTCGTGGCTATCTTATATCTCACAGCTCGTTGTGCTTGATCCCCATCGCACCACTCAGTACTGTCCTACAACCATGTCGACGTCCCTTCCCACTGACGAAACCACATCGATCTCATCTTTCCGACTTGATTCTCAGGATGTACCTGCATTCCTCAAAGCTTTTCCTGATCGTGCAGGCGATCTTGAAATCTACAGCGCAACGTCGTCGACTATATCTAACCAGCCTGGTCCAGGACTTACTCTAGGACGATGGATGACTCTGATGGGTGCGATGTTGGGCAGGTGGATGGGCTCTGTTACGGAACGGGGTGGGCGTGGGCCGAATGCTATCATGCATCGAATCCTTATGAGAATGGAAAAGCTGGAGCACGGTTATTGGGAAGAGCTGGAGCGCCGTTGTAGGGAAGAGCTGGAGCGCCTTCATCCGGGGGAGCAGTTCCCCAAGTTCACGCCAAGGCGCAAGCCACGTTCTCCGTCTCTTGGTGCACCATTCGCATCTGTGTTCAGATCCCCTCCCACTTTGGCTTCAGTTTTTGAAGACATCTCGCGGCTATGTTTATATGGAGTCCACAACCCAAACATTCTCGATGACCGCCGAATCCAGAAGAACTGTCGGCGACTTGTATCGTTTCTGAGGTCTGATCTGATCTCGCTTTCCTCTTTCTGACTATTTACCATATCTTCTCATCAAGGAACGACAACATGCATAATCGGTTTCTCGCTACGTATTACCTCACGACACTGATTTGCATCATGCCCAAGTCGATCCCTCTGCTCCTGGACATGGGCACCAAGACCATTTTGCGCAAGAATTACACCCATCTAGTACTACTCCCGGGGCAACATCGAGAACGTGGTTTGCTACTCGCCCCATCCCGTAGAGCTCTTGTGTTCTTATCGGAATCGGAAGTGCTCTCTGCAATAAAGGAGTGGGATTGTTACCCACACTATAAGAGGCCTGACGAATATGCTCTCAATCTGCTTCGTTATTCCGTGTGAGCACAACTACAACTTCTTGTTTCCCAACGCACCTGTTTCTCACCCAAGAACCAGGACTTCAGAAAGCAAGTTGCTTGCGGCGGGATACATCACCAATAAATTGGTCTACGAGCTCCCTTGGCTCATTCACCGGTGGAGGATCGAACCATCATGTGTTCAATCCTGGGCAGAGAGTTCACAGTCACCGGATCCATTAATGCGTAGCACTTTCTCGAATCTCATCGTCAAAATGATCCCCTTGTCACTTGATATATATTTGGGAAACCCCTTCAACGCTCTGCAGTTAGTTGTACTTCCATTATGCAAGACATTGTGTCGAGGTGAATCTGAGCCCACCATCTCATCGCAACGATCCTTAGCTAACATCACTTTCAGGTACGACCACGATTCAGATGTGGGTGAAGGCTCTCTCTGATGGATTGCATCAAATGCGAGCTTGGCTTGATGATGAAGATCTCGGGTATTATCTCACCCCAGAGATCAGAAGTAATCTCACTGCTGTAATCCAAGATATCAGTCACAATGATGCAGTGCCAGAAGTATTAGATGTTGCTTCGCATCTCCGCCAGGCCCTTCAGCCGTTCGAATTACTTTACGGAGAGTTTCTCAGGGAGTGGCCATGGCCTGGCGGGACCCAGTCTTCCATTATCAAGGCCATTGCACCACGACAGCGAAAGCAGCTTTGTCATCAGCTTACGCAACTTTTGTTACAGTAAGTCTGTGTTTTATTTTGAAGGACTCCAATTAGTTTCACACCTCCAATGCTAGGTCTCAGTGTTCGATCCAGGATGTCGTCAGAGTTGCAAATCGGGATATCGCGTGTAACGATGAGATTTTGGCCATCTTGGGAGAGATATTGAGTGGACTTGGTGTAGGCAATGCTGGGGCTCAAGGACTGATAGCAGAGGCTTTGGGGGTTATATCAAAACAACAGCCCAAGAGCAAGCAGTGGTCGGGGATTTACAAAGGTGTGTGTCTGTCAGAGTGGCCTTACCCAGGAAGTTGGGGTCAGGTCAAGGTGAGCCTTGTTTTTGCCGCCCATAGTTGTGTGATTTTTATGAGCTTGGTTTTAGGCTTTCTATTGGAGTCAATATTGCCAATTTGAAGTATGCCACTTCCTCAATGCTGATTCCCGTTATTTGTCATGGACAAAGATCAAGTACACATCCTCCCTGAGCCCCCGTTACAACCCTATTCTCCTAGAGGGTGCTCTGCCAGATGAATACATCTGCTGCATGAAATCGAAGCATGGTTATTTGGTCAACATCTTCTCGACCACTGCTGATGACATCTCGATCCCAGAAGCCATCCTTTCGCATTCAAAGGGCCCTGTATACGTCTTGACAGGGAGAAACAGGGATGACGGCTCTAAGCCTTATTCCTGGGAGGAAGACGACTTCCTGTAGTGATACACCGATGTTTTCATTCAAATGGACCACTACCCACTTTTAGGATCTATCCTGAATGTGTATGAGAGTTGTAGAGTCTGCAATCATGTCCCCCTTGCATGATTATACCATGAGCAGGTCAAGGGGTCACTGACATTGCCCATGTCCCCTAGATACTATGTGACCTGGAGTCTGACATTATGTATGACACAGTGTAATACAGGGTGGTTGAAGTCATACTCGGCACCTCAGTGAAGTCGACACAACCGAAGTGGAACCTCATATCTCGCCTCGCCCGCAACTTTTGGCCGGGGTAAAATTCCCTTACCCTTCTCGATCTTTGTTTCAAGCCTGTCTCGGAATTCAGATGAATAATTCCATATGATTACTGATAGCACAGCCTGTATATATATCTATCATAAGAAGAAAATGATTCATCAACTTCACTTTTCGTGACACAGGGAGTATATATCATCTAGTGTCCTGTGTCGAACAACTCTCACCTTGATCTCGGAAAGCACGAACCCATTCCCCCCACACGTCCTTGGACCATTACTCCTTTTCCCTCAGTTGATCAATACCATTGGTCTGGTCAAGCCAACGTTCAGAAGTGAAGATTTTAGTGTCAGGTCCCCAGATTGTCGTTGAACGATTGATGGCCATGATCAGAACGGCGACACCGGTTCCTTTTGCGATGCATATGGTTGATGGAGGTACCTGTAGGAAGTTGGAGGGGGCGGTATAGATCGACGATATTGTCCTCTCCGGCCTAGTAGAGGGGTTTGTGTTAGTGGCATCTCGCGAGAATGAGGGCGGTGGACTGATGATACAGTGTGTTTGGTCCAAAGGAGGATGCTGCCTTAGTGTTTCGTGAACGATGGTGTCGAGATACAGCAGACCATTTGTGAATTGGTCCGAATTTGGATTGCCTGTGCTACAGTGTTCTGAGAGCTCATCCAGTAGCCATCTCTATCAAGATCCAATTTGCAACTTGATGTTAACTGAGGCTTCAAGGATCAGTGCAGACATCGTATGGCAAAGTTTTACTGAAGGGCGGCGGAGCTCCATTCGTCAGGGGTTCGAAGCAATTGATAAGTTGGGGTGTACTGGATGATGTTTTGCAGCCAGCTAACAGTAGGACTTTCATCTGCGATATGGAGACAGGATCGATGACTGTACCACACACAATGAAGGTTAAGGCTCACCTGGGAGAGGAACTCATTTTTCGACATCTTCAAGCCAGATTGTGTAGTTTCTGATTTGACTGGGTGGAAAATCTATGAGCGGTGCTTGGATTTGACAAATGAAAGGGACCTACTCGACGCCCAGATAATCGAATACTCTTCCTCAGCCTCGGTTGCCAAATTATCCCTCATGTTATTTAGCAAATCTTTTGTGATCTCCTCCATGGTGTTGTTCAATTTCTTTGACAATGTATTGTTTTCGAAAGATTAGTTCATCAGGGACAGGAACACTGGCGCGAGAATGAGGGATAGGATCTCGATGACACTGAGTTTGATCTTGCTGAAGGAGTCGAGGACATCAGCCACAATTGAATGGTTACCGCCGAGAGATCCAAAGTCATGGGAGAAGCGAGCGATGTCAGTGTTAACTAACCAAGGGTAACGGTGTTGGTTCAGTTCTTCTGGAGTGGAGGAGTCCAGAAGCCGTACGCCGTGTGGTTCATGCTGGATTAAGGAGGAATTAGCTATCGTCACGTCCGACGGAGAAGTGTACCCACCAAGTCTAAAGTTCGATGATGGCTTCGTGCGTTGAAGTCAACCTGAGGATAGCATCCCACGCATGCTTGGGGTGCAACGAAATTGCCTTGGAGCCTGTGCGCAGACCGGATTTTTCATAACATGAGGATCTTACCTTGTTAACGGGACCGAATAACATGTCGGTCAGCTTCCTGATTGCAGTGTTGCTGAGTGCAGGCGAGAGGAACCCTCTTTACCTGAGAAGGGATTACCCACATATACTCGTTTGAAGTGTCGGAAAGCTTGGAAGTGACTCACCTCTTGTAACCCTGCCTTTCTGCCCAAATCAATCCCCTGCCAGACTAGCCAGACCTAACTTTGTCATTGGATATAAGGAGAACGGAAATCCGAATGATATCCTCATGAAAACAGGCTGCAGCTTTCAGGTCGGTAAGAATCACCGTCTTCGAGTCGAAGACGTCAGGAACTTACCTGGTACGCTGAGCCATATTCATCGGCTCATCATTGGGCTCTTAAAGTACAAGGCTAAGGATATTAAAAAAGCCGGGATTCGGAGGACCTCATAACGGCATTGTGGATGCGCAAGTGGGTATGTTGCAAAGGATCGGAAGGATACGAAGAAGACAAGGGCCAAGCATCTACTGTACCATTTTAATCACTTCGGCATGTCACACGTCACAGAGCCATGTGCCGAATGAAATTTCCCTTTTGGTCACTGGTCACCAGACCTGGTGCCGAAACCGTTTTCGAAGTCACAAGAAGGTGCCAAACTGCTCGAAAACGGTGCAAGAGCGCAAATTTCGCTTTGGCAGCACTCCCAGAGGCCAGAAACAATGAGGTACGAAAGGTTACAAAGTATTCTAGTGTCGGTCATAGAGGGCGGTGTAGAATTTATTAGCAGTATGCTTGTGCATACCTCGACCACCCTCAACAACCTCCTCAACAACCTCCTCATTCGAATCCGCCTCCATATTGGCCTGCAGGTCACCGTCAGAAGTAACTTCAACTCCCTCGAGGAGTTCTGAGTTCATAACGTGAGCAATGATAGCCTCAGTCGGCAGATTGCTGTCATCCTCGAAGGTCAAAGTCTCCTGGTCAAGGTCCTCCGGAACCTCATCATTTTCGTCTGGTCCTTGCTCATCATCCTGGATACGATTGAGATCTACCCAAAAGACGGGGTCGCTGGTCTTGAGGTTCCGAAGATGCTGACGGGCCTCGAAGCTTGTCAAAGTCTCATACGAGAGATTGTAGTCGCCAATCCGGCACAACTTGAATGCCTGAGAATAGAGTGAGAGTGTGAGAGACCGCTAGTACTGTTTCGTGCAAGGCTTACCTTTTTCACGAGTGCTTCTTTGTTTAGGGTTTGATAGGCATTCCAGATCCACGAAACCGTACGGTCCCGGAGAACACCTACAGTCATGTACTGGTCCTTGGGACACGACATTGGATTTGGCTTCCCACACCACTTCTTTGCATGATTTCGTAAAAGCTAAGAGGCCGAAACTTTCTAAGGTATATTAAGGTCTATTCCACCAAATATCCGAGAAAATATGTTGGGTACTGAACTGACAGAAAGCAGAATCTGGCGACAGGTCGGAATTGCGCAGTTACCGGTCCTTGGGACAGATGTGACAATATCACGCGCAAGCCTCAAGCTCACCACGGCTCTGAATTGGCTCTGAATGTCAAGGAAAGTGGATATATATTCCCTGGGACACATCTTCAGTCATTGCAGGGAAAATAGAGGAGAGATCAGTATCACCACGATGGGTTTTGAGGTGAGAGATTTGGAGGGTCAAGTGTGATGTGACACTTGTCGCGGCCATCGTCCTTGGGACACTGGCCTCGGTTTGTTTTCTTAATTTCTGGGGGATACTGCACCCCCAAACTGAGATGGATTGGTCTCAAATAAATGCATTTATTCATTAGTTGTCAAATGAGACCAAAATGAGGACCAAGTCCCCCATTTGTGGTGGTCGAGCACCTGAACAAAAGTCAAATCTGCCAGAAATGGCCGATTTCACCCCTCGGGCATTGCCCACAGCATCGAGCACAAAGCCGAATGCCCCCAAATTCTACAGACACTTAGTATATACATATAGCTTGGTCCTTACAAAATTTTGTAGCAGCGCGATGAGAACTGGGCGAGTAGCAAGCGATTGTCCCAAGGACAGGTGCTGTCCCAAGGACCAGTACATGACTGTACGGCTTTGCTGACCGTTATCGTTTCCTCCTTGCGGTCGATTTGTGCAAGGATCTCATTAACTACGTCCTCGTGGTATGAGCGCTTCAATGAATGTTTAATAATCCTCTGCATTCCAACATCGCAAGGTTGGAAGATCCCTGTGCATCCCGCTGGTATGTACATCAAAATGATGTTGGGATGATTCTTCCGCATGTATCCTCGGAATTCGGCGGATCGATGGACTGACCACGCATCTATCTGCCAGATTGCCTTCTGGGATTCAGGCAGGCCAAGCTCCGCCTTCTTCTTAGCAAAGTAGGGTGCGATAATATCCTCCACAAGACCTTGCATTGTCTCCTGGGTTGACCAATATGAAGCCCCTCCCGAGGCAAAGAACATACCAGCGTCCTGCATTTCTCGGTATTTCAGGGCTGTCTTCTTGGGAAGTGAACGAGAGGATTCTCCGACGTACACAGCCTGGAAGGGAAGAAGCACCCCCGAATTGGAGATTGATACGATGAGGGTGACCGCTCTCTTCTCATCATCACTGACAACGGAAACCTGCTTGCTTCCCATTGGAGCCCATGTGAGTTTCGTTCCCTGAGTGTACACCATGTTTGTCTGATCGGTGTTTACATACAGCTCAGCAGGAACATCATGTTCCTTGATGGTGAATGCGAGGCGTAAGAACACTTGTTCACACTGGACATCCCAATCAGCAGGTAACTTGTGTCCAGCCTTTGTCATTCGCCATTCTGACCAGTATAGATTGTGCCAGAGAAAGTGTTGTAGAAATGAGTCAGAGCAGCAGAAGACGCTGCCGTCCTTGGCCTCCTCATTGAAAATTTCGGGTACCATGCAAAGGATGGTTGCGACAAAGATCCCTCGCACAGTAACCAAGGTGAGTGGGGCTGAAGCTGATCGTAAGGCTTCTAATCAGCTGATAATGGCGTCCACAACTTCAGGATATTGGTGTAGCACCCCCTTTCGCCCTCCTGTCCCACCCTGTTCATTCCCCTTGTTTGCCATCCGAAGAGCGGCATCTGACCACCTTCTCTTCTCACCGTCTTTCACAATCCAACCATCAATCGTCGACCTTGCAATTGCCCCGAAGTCCTTCGGGTTCTTCCTGATCAGCACCTCACAGATCTTCCCTGTGCTCATTTGGTATCCAACAGATGGCTCTTCAGCTGCTGAAACAATCTGTGACCAGAGGAAAGGGGTGTGCCAGTTCGTGTAGATAGCACGCTTCGGTTTGTTCTTGAGCTTTCGTCCCTGTGGCTTCCTCGTTTTCTGATGCTCTTTCTCCAGGATTGCACGTTTGGGCTTGGATTGCACTGCAACCCATCTCGCACGCTTAGTGAGTTCATCCTTTGACTCTGACACATCACAAAGCTCGACCACACGCCGCTTCTTCCCTGCGATCTTCTTCCCATCGCCATCTTGGATACCCTGAGCAATCTCAGCCTCCTTCCGAGTGCCACGGTGCTTTTGCTGACGCTCATTCTGACGCCTCTTCCACTCCATCTCCTGCTGCTGCCGTGTATCCTCAATATCTCCCTCATTCTCTTCTCGAAACTCACGATTCTCAATGGTGGCGAGACGCGTTTGAGCAGCATATTCCTCAGCGGTGCACTTGGCAAAATATTTCAACAGTCCTCTCAACTTCCCTTCTCCACTCATCTCAATGGCCTCTCGAATGGACAACTTCCTCGACTGGCGAAGCTTCTTCTTATCAGGACCGGGAGGAGCGATTAACACATTGTCAATCGCTCGTTTATTGGCGTTCGAAGGACCAGCAATTGGTCCTTGATCCTTGGAGAAGAAGGAGCGGATGGGCGACAATCGGGAGCCGAACGAGCTGTTCGACAGTTGGGCAATGTCGTTGTGGTCATCGGGACCCACTAGCTGGCCAGGCGAATTTGGGCGGGAGGTTGTGTGTATGGAGTTGGGAGGAGATGACATTGGACTGCTTGAAAAGAGTGAGCGAAGCTTCCCCATGAAGCGCCGAGGTTTTGAGGTGTGGATGGACTTTGAGGAGGTGCTCGACACGTCCGAGCTTCGACTGTCAGTTGAGGTTGCATAGCAGGATGCAGGAGGTGACGAAACTGCCCCTGGTAATGGTACGTCCTTGTCTTTGTCGATCTTTGGCTTTGAGGCTGACTTGCAGATCAACTCAGGTGTTATCTCCTGCATGGGCGTTTGAGGCGTGATCGGGCACGTGAATGTGAATTGGTATCCCTCGCTCTGCATCGCAAAGCTCTGTTTTTGCAATGAATGAGCTTAATTGTCAAGGTGAGGACCATGGGATACGCACCTCATCTGCATGCCTTCTAACAACCTCCAGTAGAATCTTGAGCTGGCCGTTATCAACGTCCCTCAATTGAAGAAGAGGGTGCACAGCTGGGAGGACATGGTGTGCGAGTGCATTGAAGGCTAGAATTCCACACGAATGGCTATCGGTCTGGTGCGTGATCTTCAAAGGTTCGCGGGTGAACTTCTCGCCAGTGTGGTGGTAAGTCCACCAGTTCAGTATTTTCATGACTCTGTCATCGGGAGATCGGTTTAGTGAGTCGCCGTACTTGATCCTCTCCCCCCTGAAGTCGACAACGACTGACACCCAGTGGTCATTCCCCACATTTATCACCATGCCAATCTCATCTCATTCACCTGTTGCCAACGCCTGGCCCACTCCTCGTGCCCGTTCAAAATAGTGATTCTCCAGGTACTCGTTTGTCGTGCGCTGCTCAAATGCTTTCTTCAAGAACGTAAAGAAGTGGAGGTTCATCAGCAAAACTACAAAATCCTTTTGGGCCTTTCAGAGCCTTGTTGACTTTGCGACTTGACCCAAGTTCGCCCCAAGTTCAAAGTCAGGTCCAAGGTCCTGAAAGTTATGACGAAAAGTTGAACATCATAAGTACAAGTATCCGAATCCAAAGTTGTGAAGGTGGAGCAAGGATATATGAGAAGCATTAATATGCAATCTCATTGGCATGGTGATCTGCATATTTGTTGACATAGTATGAACGAAAACAGTCCAACGAAGAGGAGAACGGAACTCTATGGGGTATGAATTGCTTCCCAAAGACCAGAATCAAGTGTGCACCATGGTTGATACAGTCTAATGAGATTACCCCCTTCTCCCTCCGACCCCTCCGGTCCTTCTCTGGTTCGACAATCCACATGCCAGTGGTTGAGTCAGGTGAATCAGACTCCTGAACAAACCATTCAACTAAAGCACATGAGTGAAGCTTGTCGAGATGCTTGAAGGAGAAAAAGAGTCGCGCTCGGGCAACATGGAGACCAGCTAGTCCAGAAGACAAAGGATCACCTCGTACAAAGAGGCAGTCATAACGACCTGGCCCTTTTCGCCACGATGGGTTTGCCCGAATTCGCTCCTGATACATCCCCCCAATTCCTGATAGATCACTTGGCGCATAATATGTCACTTCAGCAGAATGGAAGACTGAGACAGGCCCATTGAACGGAGGACATTCACTGAGGGGGACATCTGCCGCCAAACACTCATCTTCCGGGTGAAGTTCTTGATACAGAAATTGCTGAACATGGTGTGCAAGATCGGGCTGGGAAATATGCAAGGCCAAATCTTCAAGCCTGCGTGGATAACCTCGCGCTAAGTCAAGCACACAACATTAGGTATGAGATTTTGAGACGGAAGGAAGAACGGACCTGGGACTTTGGCAAGCTTTACCTCTTCCTCTAATCGAGGCTTGTGGGTAGCCCCACCATCATCGTCTTCTGCATCACCGGAGTCCGTTGAAGGGGCGGCGCAGGCTTCCACTTCCACTGGGGGGCCTGTATCTGTGACAACCACGGAGAGAGCCTCCAAAGCGGCAAGTGCTTGTGAGAGGCAAGTGCCTTTGAGTAACATTCGGCTCTTGAAATCTGCTCGAGTGGCAGCTAACTTGTCCAGGCGCTGGTTGGTCACAAGCATCTGGCCAAGTGCATCGTAGCGATTAGAGCGTCGCCACGGTTCTTTGACAGCTATGATGTGCTTTGACTCGGTTATTGATGAGCAGAGCCCATTCGGTGCACCGAATTCTTTGATCATTGCAACGTAATGCATTAATGAGTGCTGGCGTGGGAGTGAACACCCGTCTGGACAAACACCTTCTTCCTCAAAGACTTCACGATTGACATGAAAGCACTGAAGTGTGGCTTCCATATGTTCGAGGGTGTCAGTGTCGATGATGGAACGTCTCGCCAGGTAGCAGAACTCCATGAAATCGGCAATGCACATGACCATCTGTGGTGGAACGTGGCCCGTGATGGTGGGCAGATAAACCTGAGCCCAAATAAAGTGAGCCCATAGGAGGGAAGGGGTCAATAGATGAGCAGACGAGGAAACATACCTTCATCAACGCTTTTGAATTGTCGCCCGTCCACTGCTTGAATCGCCGACCTTCTGGAAACTGACGAAGGTTTGGAAATAGGGGTACTGCAGCAATTCTTATACCGCACACAATCAGCAAACACGGATCAAGCAACAGGGCGGCGACGCACATACCGGTGGTCAATATCATCCAAAATCTGATTGGCACAGCTTTCACCGTGGCGGAGCTTAAGGTAGTCACCTACCCACGAGACCAGGTGATCTTTGAAGGTTCCCTTAATGACTTGATGTAGTAAATCGGGCAAAAGGAGTTCATAGATATCTGCTTGAGGGAAACCCTCCGTAAATGGCTGATCTATTGGTTAGTGACAAGATATTGACAGATTAGCAATTGATAACATACCACAATATCCGCAATAACACCGTACTCATCCCACAGCCGACCAGGATCAAAACCCTCAATAATGGTTTGCGTGTGATGGGTTGAGCGGCGACCAGCACCTGCGTCCAAGTCATTTGGGTTGGACGTACACTTTGGGCACCAACCCTGAACGATACCTGCGAGTAGGACTTGTTCTGGATAATCCGCAATGTATGGGCCGAAACCGTAGATAACTCGTCGGTAATGGCCATCCAGACACATTGTGATGTCTGGTGCTGAGAAGAACGGCTTCATCATATCAAATATTGCCACGATCGAGGAGTGAAAGAGCTGGCGGCGAAACTTTCGGAACAGAAGGCTCTTGTCATCTTTGCGGTCAGCTGGATTGACTCAAATGGTCAGTCGGAAGTACAAGAGAAGGGTATCAACTTACACTTTGGTATTGCGAGGAATGCAATTGGGATTAAAGCTCTGGAATGAGCTCGCTGTGCATTCCCATGTAGTACCCCAGCTGACATATAGAGGGGATAGTACTCATTTTGACCAGTGGTGATGGAGACAGTAGTCTTATCGCTGCCAAGAATGAGAGGACTAAACATAGCTCCTCTCGTAGCTTCATCCTCAGTGCCAGCGATGATGTCCTACATGATCCGGTCAGTATTACAGTAGGGAAGGGAAATGAAATGAGAGCACATACTGACTGCCGCCAAGCCCATTCTCCAGACATGAGATCGCCGAATCTTTGTTTGCCATCTGGTGTGTATTCCTTGTAGGCGGCGGGATCGAACTTGCCCTTGAAATCGGGGTTTCGCAGCATGTTTTGAGCAACGACGAGTGGGTCACAGTACCATACTTCATACTCAGCATCCATCCAGTGAGGGGGCGTAGCGGTATCAGGGATCTCACCAGTGTATGACACTGAGAGTGAGTGCCATGGTGCATCACCAATGTCAATCAAATCGATGAGGTTGTGCATATCTCCATAGTCGGCGAAAGGGGGGGCTCCTCCAAGAGGAACAAGCGAAGATGCCCACAAATCAAGCAATGTGTCGATATTACCTTGGGACATTTGCTCCGTCTTGAAGAGAAAATCTGCAAGTTCAAATTCGACGCGATTTTCAAACAGTGCATAGTTGGGCACGGCAGGTTGAGGTGGAGGATCTGCATCGGGAGTGAGGTTCCCTTGCGAGTCACAGGGAACACCTGGAGTTGTGGATTAATAAAAGAGAAGCTATGATAGAGGAGCCACATACCATTGAGTTCCACGTGGTAAACTCTCGTTGTTCGCAGCTCAGGATCCTCGTGAGGGATGTCAAAGGAATTATGATCTGACTGGCCATCGGAAGTAGCCCATTCATCGGGTTGAGGTGATGATTTGGGTGAATCTGATTGATTGTTGCGTGGAACATGAGAATGTTGACTGTTGCGATGCTGAGTTAAGCCAGAAGGATTCTTGAAAAAGCGGCCACATCCGGGAAAGAGGCACGGAAGGCGACAAGGATTATGCTGGCGATGAGGCGGCATCCCGATAGCAGAGGTAAAGAGGAACAGATAAAAATTACGATGTGCTAGTCAACCATAAATGCCACGCATGCCACGCATGCCACGCAGCTCGTCGGAGTCCCACACCTTAAAACTTGAACTTGTCGCAATTCTTCCTTGACTCAAACAGCCAACAGCAAGACCAATCCTCGATGGTCAGCACAAGGGCAAAGAATGCGAACACACATCCAGGTGTCCCAGACATGAGACGGCCTCGTCGTACATCAGCCCAGGTGGCAGCTGACACGAAGGTGAAGTTGGATGCGAAAAAGGCAGGCGAGGATAAGTATGCCTCTCGGATCAAGGAGGTGGCTGAAGTTGAGACAACCATGGAGGTTGAGGATCAAGATCGACGACGCCGAGCATCCACTCGCCAACCACACGGAGAATGTCGGGACCTGTCCATTGTTGTAGTCCGTCAACCCCGCTCAAGCCTAGTGCCAGTGAGGCCTTCTGCGATACCGAGTATGGGTGGTGAGTTCAAGTGTTCAAGCACTATATACTTATCAATCACCTTGGGTAGTTTCGACTGGGGAACGGCAAACTGTCTCTCAGGCTGCCATCAACATGAAGGCCGTGGCTACTAAAGCTTCAAGAGGGAATCCACCAGGTTAGTCAGGTGCATTTCCCATCATGATGAGCTACTAACCTTCGTGGAAGCATCCCCAGAACCAACAGTTCACAATGAGGCAATGCATCTGGCAGAGTGGTCAGAGAACGAGATGCCTGAAGATATTGAGACCTCCTGCGGCCCACCGTCCAGCATCAATGATCAGGACTTCCATCTGTCTGAAGACGCCGACAGTGAGGGGGCAAGAACAGACAGTGAACAATTCAGCGCGTGTGCAGAGGAAAGGTTGGAATCTCCAGGCTCTGATACTGAATTCCAGGAGGAGCTGCTTGCGCCAGTGGAACCCGTAGAGGAAAAACTTTCAGTTAAACTTGCGACGCAGACCTGTTCAGCAATAGTGATCGCACCTGTCGTGAGTGAAAGGTTTTCCCTATGGACCATAACTAACCTCAAACGTTCAGAAACCAAAGAAGATAGTTTTGGCAAAGCCTACCATTAGGGAATCTGTTAAAACAGCCAAGGATCAGATCGCAAGTAAGCCAGATGTTGTCAAGCAAGCCCCAGTGGACATGGGAAAGAAACGGGAGGCAGAGGGCAGTTTGGACCGGTGAGAGAATTGATGCACTGTTGTGATCAACTTCCGCTCAACTTCCGCTCATCAACAATCAGTAAGCCCAAAAAGGCAAAAGTTATCACACGCAGCCTAACCAAGAACTGGAATGCTTCCGTTCCAACGCAAAAGGTCAATCAAGTTACCATTGTCATAACTGTCCTTTCTCAACTGCCTTTTAGCCCCCTCAGACGGTACAAACTATACAAGACCCAGATGCGCCTCAGTATGGCGGACTTGAGGATGACAAACCCGAGGAGGTCGCTGCTGAACGAAGCAAGGCAAGGGCCACTTTACAGAAGGGGCGGAGGGTGCAGGTATGTAGGCAATTCACCTGAGTCACAGTCCAGTGTCTGATACTTCAGCATTTGAGACCCTTGTAAAGGTCGATATGGGAAAGCCATCCCGCCAGCTTGGCAAGCCCACTGTAAAACCAAAACCTGAAAAGAGCAAGCGCCCGACAACCAGCGATCTTGGCATCATGTCCAAGGAATGGGCGGCATTAGTTATTCCAACATACCTCGCCTTTATCGGCTCTCAAGAGAACCCTTTTAACCTCACAAATGTTGACACCAATGGCGAACTTTCAGACATCTGCGAGGAGGTCTTTCCAACAATGGTGATTGAAACTGGTCCGAAAAGTGATGCGTATCACCTGGTGTGTTCTCTTTCTCTACTTCACATCTTGACTCTTTCTGAAGCATGATGCCGTATGAAGGCGCAAGGTCGTAAATCAGATCTCATCAACCTGATGAGCAAGATGGCACTCAAACTCATCGAGGAGATCTGGGATACTGATGATTTGTTTGCTGATAGTGCCGAGTGTTTATGGCACATCAGGTGGCTCCTTGGTGAAGTTGTTGCTCAAACCTCTGAAGATGAGGACTCAGGTGATGGCGCTGATGATCAAAAGCCGGAGATTGCTCCAGGTGAACAGACCATCCCTTTTGTCTGGGAAAACTACCAAGTAAGTGATTTGTTTTCATTTTCATCCACATTGTTGACTGCGATCAGAACAAGAAGGGGCTATTCTGTCATCCCTTGATCCTTGCCACTGTCGGCGTCTTTCTGGCAAAGGCCAGAGATACAATCTGGGCTTATCGCAACATTCAGGGGGCCTTGCTGATCTCAATTCTTGTGGTATTGTGCTCTATCTTTTCCGTCCTGTTCGCTACTCATGTCTCTGCTCAGGTTGAGCGCGCTCTACATCTCTGGAAGAATTCTGAGGGTGAATACCTAACTCTTCCACTCCCTGCTTTTTCCGAGGCCAATTGCCACGAGTCCATCAAGATTTGGGCAACATCCGTTGCAGGCTTGATGGGTTCACGCTGGAAGAAATTGGTTGACGCCGCTTGTGAGCCCCTGGATGGATTTGCCAAGCATTCGGAGACTGTCGAGGAAGCTATCTTGGATCCAAGAGCCAATCTCGTCGAAGCTGATTCTGATTGAGCCCAGTCAGTACTCCCTTATTCAGTTTGCTATCTCGTTGACATTGAAATACAGGGTCCTGATTTGACCTCAACCTTCCCTTACCCCCACATTTCCGTTACTACCTTGTTGATTCCCCATCTCAATTTCTGTCACCTGTGGTGCTCTGGTTTGCTTAGCTACCTCTACCATGTATGGCTCCCGGCTTCCATTTTAATAATAGTCTTTCAACAGACCGGAAATCTGATGGTTATCGGAACTTGAATCGTCTTTCCCAGTCCTTACATCAACTTGTGCTGTACGTGAGGAACTTGGATGGCCAACTTCTGTGAACTTGTCCACAAAGACTTGGGCTTGCAGTCAGGACTTGGACTTGCACTCACACCTTGGGTAACTTGGTCAAGTTTTTACAAACTTGACAAGAAATGAACCTTCTTATTCAAGTTGCTTCTACTTGAGTCTTGCGGTCCTTGATGAGCTTTAACAAGTCATCCAAGTTGTCAAAAGGAATATGTAGTTTTGCTGATGCTTCTCTAGCTCAAACTTCCTCTTCTCTGGGTGGAGGGTTAAGGTTCATCGTAACAAGTCGAGCATTTGGTTCTCGTGCACCGTCGATAGCCAATCCTGTGTGGCATACGTTGCCAACTTGAACATTGGCTCCTCGTCGCCAAATCCATGGATGGTTCCTGACCAAGAGAGGGTTCCGAGGGCATCCAAAACCTCATTGACAAGGCTGTAAGTTTCTTCCGGCTGTTTTTTGCTCCACACCTGCTGCTTAGCATTCAGTTTCTTTTCGGCTCGGACCCACGGGGCACAGAACTTTGTTCGGAGGTTGACATCTTCTGACCAGTAGGTTACGACCCACATCGGCAAGTGTCGCGCACTTGATGATGCGACATGCGGACACAAAATTGACATGCCCTCACCCCCTCCAGCCAGACAAGCAGCTGCAAGGGCTTTGACAGTGGCGATAGGGGGGGTGGGGATTTTTCGAATGATTGTTGGATCGACTGTTGTGGGTGGGAGTGGGCTGAGGAAGTCATTGAGTTTGTATGACCCTTTTGTCATTGTGATGATGGGGAGTTCAAACCACAAGAAGTCGGGGATGGAGAGGGCGGGATCTGGGAGGATATTGTCCACCATGTCAGTGGGGATTTTTATAGAAGGATTCATGGATGAAAGGTTTGATTGTTGGTGAGGGGATTGCACAGCGAGCTCGTTGAAGGGCGGTCTTGTGGCGTTTGCAATTTCTTTCAATTTGATCCCAATTTAAGAGCCGTTCGGCAGGGCACAGTCAATCAGTGATCAAGTTGGCAGCCAAGTCTGCCACTATATTGTTACTAGGTCTCATAAACCGCCCTCTGTGTGCTAGATGAAGTATGGTAGCATACAAGGGTGGATCTGTGTCAATTTCAGACTGTCGAATCTTTATGTCAAAATTCCGCCTTTGGTCACAGGTCACCTGCTGGTCTGCCGAATTGACGAATCGGAACTCAGTGGTCACAGGTCACAGTGAGTGCCGAAGTGATCGAAATGGAACAGTAGCTGATAGAGAGGGAATCAAGACCTACGTACCTGAGCCAGGATCTCTTCCTTGGTCATTCTCAACCTGGTGATGTGGTATTTTTGGTCTAAAGGAGGATGGTGCTGCAGCATTTCGTGAACGACAGCGTCGAGATAGGGCAGACCTTTAGTGAATTGGTCTGATTTCGGATCGCCTGCGCTGCAGTGTTCTGAGAGTTCATCCAGTAACTATCTCTATCAAGATCCAATTTGAAAGTTGATGTTAGCTGAGGCTTCGGTGACCAGTGTAGACGTCGTACGTTGAGGGTTACTGTAGGACGACGGAGCTCGACTTGTCAGATGTTCGAAACATTTCATAGGATGTGGCGTACGGATGACGTCCCGTGGCCAGTTAACATCAGGACTTTCATCTACGGTATGGAGACTGAATCCACGATGGTATCACACACAGCGAGGGTTAAGGCGCACCTACGAGAGGACCTCGTCTTTGGACATCTTCAAGCCGGATTCTGTAGTTTCCGATTTGACTGAGCGGAAAATCTACGAGCGGCGTTCGGATTCAACATATGAAAGGGAACACTCAACGCCCTGATGATCAAATTTCCTTTTCCTAGTCTGTTGGCCCTCGGTCGCCAAATTATTCCTCGCATTACTTAGCAAACGTTTGAGATCTCCTCCATACTGCCGTTCAATTTCTTCAATAGCCTCGGCCTTTCGAAAGGTATGCGATGGCAAGGTGGGCGTGAGGATTAGGAGAATGATTTCGATGATACTGGGTTGGATCGTGCTGAAGGAGTCGAAGACATTGGCTACGATTGTATGGCTACCGCTGAGAGATCCAAAGTCGCGGGAGAAGCCAGCGATGCTGATGGTATCTAACCTAGAAGTAATGGCTACGATTCAATGGATCTGGCTTGGATGGAGTGCGGATGAGTTACGCCGCATGGTTCGTCCTGGATTAGGGAGGATTTAGATACCGCCGTGTACGAGGGGGAAATGTGCCTACCAAGTTTGAATTTCGATGATCGCCTCGTCTGTTGAAGTCAACTCGAGGATAACATCTCAAGCATCCCTGAGCTGCGCCAAAATGGCATCAGAGCCTGCGCGCAGATCTAGACCGGATTCTTCACAACCTGAGGATATTTCTTACCTTGTAAGCGGGATCGAAGAACACCTTGTCAGCTTCTTGATCGCAGCGTCTCTGAGTGCGGGCGAAAGGGCTTTCTTTGCCTGAGAGTAGTCAGCCACATATTCTCATTTAAAGTGTCGGAATGCTTAAAAGCGACTCACCTGTTGTGACCTCTCCCCTCCCCCAAATCAATCCCCAGCCAGACCTGACTTTGTCATCGGATACGGGGACAACAGAAATCCCCCTAACATTCTCAAGAAAATGGACTATGGCATTTGGGTTGGTAAGAATCGCCATCTTCGAGCCGAACACGTCGGGTACTTACTTGGTACACCGAGACATCTTCAACCCATTCATCATCAACGATACCAAGGTCGGGAGCTTGGGCCACTTGAATATCGAGGCTAAGGATACTGACAGAGCAGGAACGGTGTTGTGGATGCGCGAATTGGTAGGTTGCGAAGGGATCGGAAGGATACGAAGAGACAAAGTCCAAGCACCCACAAGCACAACTGAGACATCAAGGAGAGTCGACCGCCGTTGGGTCATGGTTGTCGTTGTCAATGATCCAGGGACTAAGTCGTTGTTGTCCTGGGTGTTCAGCTGTCGGGTGTCATTAATCTATCATTGGTGATTCAAGCGTCCCAATGATCGGTGACCGACGAATTGCCGTTGAAGCTGCGATTACCTGATTTGGAAGGAAGCTAAGACCATGGAGAATTCGAGCGTTGAACAAACATTGATCGAACCTTCACTCCTTCAGCTACTCGAGCTCTGGCATCTGCACGTACAATGAACACACATCCACTGTCGACTACATTAGCACCACTAGGCCAATGGTTGCTCGGAGACCCGCTGTCGTAACTTGATATCAACATACCGTCAATACGAATAACATCGAAGGCGTCAGAACCGCCCACCAATCACTATCTCCGTTGTTGTCTCCACCGTCATCACATTCACCCTTATCCTACTCGAAAGACCCGGCAAAACTACTCCCAATTGGTATCTTTGCCGACTCGTCCTCATCGAAAGGCTCCAGCCCAACATCCTTCCCAGTCTTATCCGCCTACACGACCACCCCAAAATGCCAAGTTACCATTACTCCCAGGTCCATGGGTCTTCCTGCTGTACATCCCACTATCCTTGACTTTGAATAACACGTAGCTTTGAACAGTTCGACCACCTCACCGATTGTGGAACCTTTGCCTGTCCACTAACGAACCAAGCCCGGGAAGTTGCTTTCGGTTGCCTCGTGCAACCAAGATATATGACGCTTTATGGAGCTGATGTATGTGAGTTTTCATCTACCCTCGTTCCGTCCATCAATACCGACCTTCAATCCTCTAGTCTGAATACTACAAGCGCGGATACCGAGAAGGGACGCAGTCCTTCTCCAAGACTCCGCATATAGCCATTCCTCATCTCCTCCAAGATGTACCACCACAAGTTATGGGAGGCCCTCCGGCGATTGGAAAGACTACAAAGGTGAATCTTCGTCCTTGACATCGGAGGACATGAATGGGCACTGAAACCTATGAATTGTCCAGGTCGTTTTCTGATCTTTGAATTCTAGAATTAGGATGACGGAGTTGGGATGATTTATGGGAATAAGGCTGGTGGGGCGTTGATCGGGCTCACTCAGAGGTTCGTGCGAAATGATACGCATATTTTATGTATGCTCAGTCAGGTGAGTCGTAATGGTTTTGTTCTGAGAAAGGTATTGGAGGTTCTGATGGGGATCGTGGATGTAGATTGGAGACGAGATTGGTGCCCTGTTCAACTTTATGGAACACGTCTGTGAGTTCTTCGGGTTCGAGTTCAGACTCGAACTCTCCACCCGATCTGACAAGTACCTCGGAATCATCGAGGCTTGGGACGAAGCCGGAGCCACGAACCCCATTACTCCCTCTCTCTCTTCGATTCAGTTTCGCATGTCGCTCACTCCCCCGGCGGTTCTCCAAACCCTTGACACATACGGTCCCAGCAAAATGCGAACTCAACTCAGGCAATGGAGCCTTCGACGGTCTCGCGATCGACGCCACCATCCGAGACGCTCTCCGTCGTCCTACTCAATGCGCCACCATCCGACTCGACCTCCAACTCCAGAATGCTTCAACTTGAAGTATAGAAGCGTTGGGGAGTCTTCCAATCCTCCTGCGAGGCCTGTCATGATTCCTAGAGCTATTTTGCGCAGTATGGAGAAGTTCGCTGCTATTGTTACGGAGAATTTCGATGGAAAGTGGTGAGTCTGATATGGAATCTAACCGGCTGCATGTTTGTTGAAGGAGATTTATAGGTCGCTCTGGTTGCCTCCTCGTCAATCCTTGGTCATTCCCGTTTCGACGCCCTACGATCAAATCCATGTTACACATCAAACTGGGCCTTTGCAGCTCTAACCTCCGAACAATCTCAAAACGCCGATCCGTCCTCTCCCAACCCCAACATTTCTTAACTTGCCAAATCTACCTCGGCCTCCTCTACAAACCCTACGCCCTAGCACCCTGCGGTCACCTGGCCTGTGACAACCACCTCGTCCCTTGGTTCACGACCCCTCCTCTGGGCACGTCAAAACCGTGTCCGTATTGTCGTGTGATCGTTAGGGAATCTCCGGCGTTTGTTTGGAGTCTAAATCGCTGGTTTTGACTCTAGCGAAGGGTGGGTTGGCGAAGGGACTTCCGGTACATTCTGAAGAGCCTACAGGCGCGACGGTTATCCCGCTACCTAACCCAGACCCTGGTGCTGCGAATGGAGTACCAGCACCCCGAGGACGCCATCCCTGGGAAACTATTTTCATAATTGAAAATACCTTCCGACGTCCATGCACATCTCCACCTCCACTCCCCTGACCTCCTCAACGCCGTCGGAGCAAACCATAACGATTAGGATGACGTGTTTGAAGTTCTGGTGGTTGGTGCTAGGGTTGGTAGGAAAGGTGGAGGTAGGAGACGGGTGTCGTTGTTGAGTCCGAGGAGGAGGGGACTGATGATAGTTGTGGGCTTTTATGAGGATGGTTTGCCCTTAGGTTAGGGGCAGATTTATCTGTCATCGTTGCATCAACTTGGTGGAGCCTTTTTTATGATGGTTTGCTGTTGGAAGGTACGTCTACATACTGCTATCTTTTTTCTTTGTCGTGGTGCGAATTTATTCCTAGTTTAGACTCAATAGAGTTGTGAGGGACCCTACTGGAGACAGCGACGGACCCATGGATGACCTCGACGGAGATTATCTGTAAGCATATATGTTGAATCCGCCCGTTGGCAACGTCCCACCGAGATTGATCTCCAGCAATCCCAGCCTCGCGGACTTAGTTGCCGCTCAAGAGCGGTAAGTCCCCCCTTTCAGTTACAACTGGCGTTTTTCGCTTACTTACACGTATCTATTAGGGAACTATACGGCTATGACGGCTCCATCCCTCGTCGTCCAACCCCGCTGTTCGTCGATGAGGAGCCCGAAATGGGGACGTTCAGTCATAGTGAAGAAGATGATATGTCAGATAGGAGTGATGCGTTCTCTCAAGATGAATGCAGAAGTTATTATGAGCTGCTCCTTTGGTTGGGGAGTCCGACGGTGAGGGGGACAATTATGGAGGTGGTGGCTATGATTCGATCTACTGATGTTGTATTCTAGGTTTGGGATTTTTCGCCGATGTGTCTGTAACATTGTTGTGTTCGGAGTGGGACATTGGGATCGATATTGTATGGGTAGGACTTATGGCATTATAGTTAAGTCGGTGACGAGGCTGTTGCATCATCGCCTGCATGAGATGGGATGCATATGTGATGGTCTCTGAACTCTGCGATGGTGGCGATTACAACATCTCGCCCATGTCCTCTGACAGCGCATACACGATATGATACAACAAAGAGCACTGCTTCCGCCGGTGTACAGAAAGTATCCACCGCTAAACCTGCACCTCACCTCAGTCGACGTACCCTCAATGGAACTATGTAACCGGATCCACTTGCAACTTGAGGCCGACCTAAAATCCCTCTCGCCTTCTCGATCTGGGTCTCAGGTCCATCTCTGAACTCGAAGGAGTAATCGCGGATGAGCACAGATAGAACGGCCTATACCATCCGCATCTCGTTACTTTCCTTCATACATGACGACGAGTTCAACACGACTCACCTTGATCTCAGCAAGAGCAAAGCCCTTGCCCAAACACGTTCTATGCGCAAGATGGCTGCGTGCCAGACTTGTGGATTAATTGTGAACTACAGTAGTGAACTACTCAACCGAGAGCTGAGGTACAATAAAGCAAGCTTGAGTTCGAGGTTATGGGCAAAACCCGAAGGGTTTTCAACTAGAAACATCTGCCCGGATCTATGGAGAAATGGG
The DNA here is from genome assembly GCA_000697665.1 of Jaapia argillacea MUCL 33604. Lineage (NCBI taxonomy): Eukaryota > Fungi > Basidiomycota > Agaricomycetes > Jaapiales > Jaapiaceae > Jaapia > Jaapia argillacea. Next base: position 83,208 of record KL197753.1, on the reverse strand, counting down.
TCAAAGATGAGCTGTGATGGGCGGGTGGGCCCAGCAGCTCTGGAGAGACTCCGTAGATCGCGAACAGAATGCGTCGAGTTACAAAATTTGGAAGATGAATGTCCCGAACGAGATGCATGCTGCAAAGGGATGGGTGGGCGGGCGAAAGAAAAGTGAGCTGCTCTGTTTCGGAGCAGCGAGCTGTAGCAAGGACGGATGTGGTGGAAGACAAGGAAGATGCCGCCACATCCGCCCATTCCGCGCGTAGACCACAATTTCTGCTCACGCTCGTTCCTCGCCTTCTCTGAAATAACCATCTATGCGCAAGATGGCTGCGTGCCAGACTTGTGGATTAATTGTGAACTACAGTAGTGAACTACTCAACCGAGAGCTGAGGTACAATAAAGCAAGCTTGAGTTCGAGGTTATGGGCAAAACCCGAAGGGTTTTCAACTAGAAACATCTGCCCGGATCTATGGAGAAATGGGTCAAAGATGAGCTGTGATACCCAAGGGTTAGGAGCCCGCGACGCGTCAAGCGAAGGTTGGACACCCTGAATCTAGGAAACGGGCGGGAAACAAACATACCATGTGATTAACGAATCGGTGGCATTGTGTAGCGAGTGAACGGGTCCAGAATAGGAGTTCCTTGAATATAAGGAGCCATCACAACTGCGTGCTGGCGGAGGTAGATAGTAAAGGAGTCACCACTCCAGCGACCAATGGATTTTACGACGTCGAATGGAATTCCGCGGAGGAGATACTCGAGAGTGGCACCAATCCGAATACCGTGACCTTTCAGCGAATCCACACCGACAACTGCCGCTGCGATACTAAGGCGCTTCAGAAACTCAGTCCTCGTGAGTGGACGTAGACCGCGAGGGTGCTGCCACGAGAACAGGGGGAGATTTGCGGGAGGATTGTTAATGATGAAATGGTTGGCAAGAGCTGCCTGTGGGTCACACAGCCCTTCTTGTCGAGCCCAATAGACATCTTCACCTGTCTTCGATGCCTTGGTAAATGGTAAAGCAAACACAGTAACTCGAAGGCCATGCCGATCTTCACCGTACCGCATATTGGATCGTGTAACGTGTATTTCGGGATCAAATGCCTTGAGGGTGGGGAGGGTGAATTCTCCAAGCCTCGCCGCACACCAAAATGTTGTTGTCAGACATGCATACACTGCTGCGTCTAGGCTTTTGGAGAGGTCAAGGGCCGATCGAAGCGAGAGGATGAATTCGGGAGTGAAGGGCTTTCGCTTCGGCCGTTTCGATGATGGGGGTGCTAGTATGGCGGCTCCATCGAGAGCAGCCTTCATCTCAGTGAGGTTCATCACCCAGGGCTGTCCATGCAGCGTATGCCATGCCTTGACCCCATAGAAATAGTTTGCAAGTGTTTTCCCGGAGTATGCCCCCGCACAGCTCGTCACGAAGGTCAGCATGAGCACCGAGCTAGCCGGACATCGAAGCTCCTCGGCTATCCCTCGAATGTCACAGAAGACGTGGAAGATGAGCAAGCCAGCACCATAAGTTTCGCGAGTACCTTGCGCCCACGACACTGTGATGACGGCCAAAATCCGATCCAAATCTGCGTCCGTTATGTTCAATCCATTTTGGGCTGCCCTAGCTCCTATTGGGAGCCATAACCGTAACCGATCACGCGCGAGACAGTGTGGACGAAGAATGGAAATCTGAGGAATCAGACCTGCTTGATAAGGTCGAGGCCTGGCTCGATCTGAAGTCACAGGAGGTAAAGCGGATGTAAATCGAGTCTGAGGATCAATGTTGGTTGATGACACTGTGCATGAAGAAATCCTCTGAGAATCGATCTGAGTTAAACTTCTGCATGGAACCAGGATCTGCGATAGCACGTTCAATGCGCTTGGTGATGGCAGTGGGGTAGCGTCCCTCTCGGAGTAAACGAATCTCGGTGTTGGTGTATGGGAATGTGGCGTCAATGAGAAACCTGTCGAGACCTGTAGGTAACTCGACTGGCGGGAGGAGCTGCTGCCTGGATGGATATTCTCCTCGTGATGGGGCATCTGCTGGATTGCATTTACTGGGTACGTAAGCTGTATGGATTGATTCAGCAAGGAAGGTATTCGTGAGGTGGGTATGAATCCGCTTGAACACGCCATTGACAGCGGCGTTGCGACTCCTGCCATTCCACCAACCTTCAACGACGCCTTTGTTGTCCCCATAGACTCTAAAGTGGTCGCCAGGACAGCAAGCCCTGGTGATGGCATAGACCAGCAACTCGAACCCAACTGCTTCTGCCCATCCAATGTCCCTCTTTCCATCGAGGTTCTCCCATCCTGGGATGAGCCTCCATGCTCGCCAGTAGCCCTTGATGACGATAGCAATCCCGATGCCCGAAGAGGCATCTGAGAAGGCACCGATATCGATGAGTTGGGTGGGATATGGAATGTTTCGGCTGAGGGTAGGTTTCGTGAGAATAGTTCGCCACCAATCAAGATCTGCTGCAATTCCCCGGACTGCAGAGTGAGGCATGAACGGACGATTATGGCAGGTTCCAAGCATGGCTTCCAGGCCGGTGAGGTAAGCGCGTCCCTGGGGAATAACCAAGCAGGAATGAAGCAATTTTCCATACAAAATCTGTACGTCGTTGAGGACATGCGTTGTGTGGGACTGCCAGTCTCGTATGGCCTGAAGGTACTTTTCCTTCTTTTCTGCAACCAGGGAGACCGTAAGGTTCTCCAAGTCCCAGAGTAGGCCAATGAACTTGATGGTTGACGCAAACGGCGTGTCCTTGGAGTGTTCCCATGGTATGCCAAGCGATTCAGAGAGATGATTGATGTCATCGAAGTTGTAGGTGTAATTATTGTCCTCCTTGGATCGTGTCGTTTGACCGGACAGGTCTGCACACGGGAATTGACAATCTTCGTCAAACTGGTCCAGGGTGCCGTCTTCAAAGATGCGACCACCATACCAGAGGCGTCCTCCATCATGATGCTGGCCACGTTCAGCCAGTTCCTTGTTCCAGATAAGGCGCTTTCTGTTATAAGCGGCAAGATATTCCTTCCGGATTCGAAAGAAGGCATGATCATCAACCCATTTCGAGAGTGGGAGAATTCCTCGGAATCTAAAAAGATCTGTGCCAGCATCGGCAACGCAACCGTATGCGCCACAAGAAGGACTAACACCAAAGCAGGTGCATGTATCGATACAATAGCCATCTGAGCTAATCCGTGCCACTGCTCCTGGCCATCCTGAAGGATGGGTTGGTATCGTGCGATAAGCCTCAGCAACATCACGAGTCGCTGCTTGTGAATGTGGTGGTAGTCGGTGAATGAGCAAACAAATAACAGAGAATGTTCCCCATGTGCTCGGAAAAAGATCGGAGTCAATGGAGGAATTGATGGAGGGGCTCGGAAAGGCAGGAGAAGGATTATGCGGAAAGGAGTAATTTTGTATAAGGCGAAAAAGTCCGGGTCTACCAGGTTTCGGGATGATGGAAAAAGGCGAAGATTGGAAAGGACCAATGAGTTCCTCCACCCCTTGGCGAGACAAGGGACCAATGTATCTCCCCTTGCGAATCTCTGAGGCAACAATTTTGCGAAATTCGTCACCAAACTCGAGAATTGAATCTTTATTAGGGGGGGCTTGAGTGTGCGTGATGGAGGGGATGTTGAGATGAAAACCGGTCCGAAAACCTTCTGGTAGATGGGGGTATTTCGAGAGAAGGCCAGCTTCCCACAGGAGAAACTCCCAGGCCTCAGGCTGATATGGAGTTTCAGCTTGACACTTTCTCTGCTCGAGGACATGCCTGAGCTCCATGGGATGACGCAGCACATCCAGAACATATATGTCGGTCGTCGTGTTGTTTGCTGTGACAGCTGTTTTGTCGTTGCCAGTCGAAGCATAAGGGCTTGCCGTCGCGGAGTTGTAGTGCTCGGTTGACTCGGGTTGAGACGGTTGGATGACTCTTGTTCCATAGCAACGTGGCCTCGCATTCCGCGACGTTGTGTTGGTGACGTCCAAGGCAGACGGCACAGGCAGAGTAGCCAGCTCTTCCTGTGCCTGATGGAAAATCCGCTTTTCTGGACGAAGGATAGTCTCGGTTGTGATGTGAGTTAGATGAAGATCTGCGATCTGGAGACCTCGATCTACGCCTCGTGTCTGATGGTCTTGGAGCTGCGCCACCTCTTCGTGGTGGTGCCGTGGACATGGAGCCATATGATGCAATACGTTGATCTGCCTGCGAGATTGACAAATAAGGCGAGTACATAACATATGTTGCAAGAAACAGCAGGCAGAGCCACAGCAGATACAATCAGCATGCGAGCAGACGATCAAAGCAGGCGAGCAGATAAAGCAAAGCAGACGAGCAGATAAGCAAAGCAGACGAGCAGCAGGCATGCAGGCAGACAAGCAACGAGCAGGCGAGCGGGCGAGCAGCAAGCAGACGAGCGACAAGCAACCAGCAGATAGTGACGTAGCGGATATAGTGAGCATATCGCAAATACAATATAATATGGTGAACGAGAATCGTCAGTAATCATGATTCAACCATAGGAATCCAAAATACGCACGCGATAATCTCTCTCGTTGTCCATCCGGAGGCGATTTTCACGGTATACACGATCTCTCGTCTTGAGTATCACATCACCGTTGATTCGCGAGATGTTGTAGCTTCCTCCTGGTGAGGTAATGGCCAAATGCCACTGCTTTCGCTGTTCCGCCTGATAAACAAGGAGAGTCTTTTGATCCAGAGGATCTGGTGACGATCGAAGCTCATGCATCTGCAGGCTCCCCCAGAATGAAGCAAGCATCCTGACCCGCTCTTCACGCCAGCCAGCCTGCTCCATGGCAATGATCATACGTGGCGCCGCCTGACAAAAATCCTCCCATGCGATGTCCTTGTCATCCACAACGGAGCGCGAATCTCTAACCGCGGCCGCTGGCGTCCATCCCGTGCCACCATTGGGCTGTCGGAGCATCACCATGGCCTCATCGTCGACAGCACCGGAGTCTCTAAGGGCATCTCTGAGTCCCGCGTTGGTGTAGTAGTACATGTCCACGTAGAGACCCTGCTCCATCCTACGAATTGCATAGTTTGCAGCGATCACAGGGGCGATGGTGGGCACATCTCGATCTGGAATGGGTAAGTACTTTGACTTATTCTTCTTCATCTCTTCCATGCGTGCTGCAGCCACTTCCACCTGCTGTGCCCGGGCGGCGGTCGCCTCCGCTTCTGTCCTTAGTCGCTCGCGTTCGGCGACCTCCTCCGCGTCTTGCTCAACCTGTCGTACCCATTTTAATCGATCCGAATCATTCCCCGCTTTCCAAAAATTTGTCAAGAGCTGAATAGCCTGTTCCTCAGTGGTGTTTGGATTAATAAACGGTGCTCGCACTGCAGCGTGATCATCTGATGCATAATCTGGGCACTCAATTAGACTGGGATCGGAAAGGATACGAGGCATGGTATTCTCCTGGATCTTTGTAGACACAGGACTGATAAGATATCCTTAGAAAAACGAAAGAAAAGTGAGCTGCTCTGTTTCGGAGCAGCGAGCTGTAGCAAGGACGGATGTGGTGGAAGACAAGGAAGATGCCGCCACATCCGCCCATTCCGCGCGTAGACCACAATTTCTGCTCACGCTCGTTCCTCGCCTTCTCTGAAATAACCACCTAGGCCCATCAACAAAAGTAAGTCAATACCAATGTCCTTGAATTTCCTTTGCTCGATGTTTGTTGATCCCCATTCATTTCGTCAAGCCAACGTTCAGGGGAGAATACTTTAGCGTCGGGACCCCATATTGATGCGGAACGGTTGACGGACAAGATGAGGATTACCATGCGGGTTCCTTTGGAGAGAGATACACGGTCTACTGACGTTCCTGAAGAAAGATGCTCCTTTTACGATGGATATGCCGTCGACGGAGGTACCTGAAGGGAGCTGGAGGGGGTGGCCGAGGGGGACGATATCGTCCTCTCTGGCCTAGTAGACGGGTTCGTGTTAGTGGCGTCTTGCGAGAACGAGGGCAGCGGACTAGCGATGCGGTGGGTCCAAATGGGGATGGCGTCTTAATGTCTCGTGATTTGAACAACCGCGTCATGACAAGGAAGACCAATGCATAAATGGATCGCCTGCACTACATTGCTCTGTAAATTCTTCCCGTGGCTTTTTCCATTGCTGAGGATGACGTACTGAGGCTTTGAGGATAGGCGCGGACGTCGTACGGTGAGGATTACTGAAGGATGATGGAGCTCAACTTGTCAGATGTTCTTAGTAATTGAAAAGTTGCAGCATACTGGATGATGTGTCATAGCCAGCTAACATCGAGACTTTCATCTGTGATATGGGGACAGGATCGATGACTGTACCAAGCACAACGAATGTTACGGCGCACCTGGGAGAGGACCTCGTTTTGGACATCTTTAATCCAGATTCTGGAGCTTTTCGATTTGACTGAATGGAAAATCTATGAACAGCGTTCGGATTCAGCGAATGAAAGGGACATAATCAATACCCCGATGGTCGATTTTTCTTCCCTCGTCTGTTGGCCCTCGGTTGCCAAAGTATCGCTCGCGTTTTTCAGCAAAACTGTTTATATCTCCTCTAAACTGGTTTTCAATTTCTTCGATGGCCTAGACCTTTCGAGAGGTAACTTCATCAGGGACGAGAACGCCGGTGCGAGGATAAGGGATAGAAACTCGATGATGCTGGGTTTCTTGTTGTCGAAGGAGTCGAAAATGTCGACTACCGTTGAATGGTTGCCATCAAGAGGGAAACTAGCAACACCAATGCTATCTAGCCTGGAGGTAACGGCTTTGCTTCAGTTCATCTGGTGTGGAGCGAATCCGGAAGACGTACCCCACATGATTCAATCTGGATGGTGGAGAATTTAGATACCATCACGTCTGAGGGGGAAATGTACCAACCAAGTTTGAACCTCGATGATCGCTTCGTCCGCCGAAGTCAAGTCGAGGATGGCATCCCAAATCGTTGAGCTGCAAAAAAATGGCCTTAGAGCCCGCGCGCAGGTCGGATTTTTCATCGCGAGAGGATCTTGCCTTGTAAACGGGATCGAAGAACGCGTCCGTCAGCTTCTTGATTGCAGCGTTGCTGAAAGCAGGCGCGAGGGCGTATCTTTGCCTGATATTGTGTTAGCCGAATCTTCTCGTTTAAAGTGTTGGAAAGTTTGAAAACAACTCGCCTCTTGTGATCATCCTCCTCCGCCCAAATTAATTTAGACTCGCCAAACCTGGGTTTGTCATCGGATGGGGGGAGAACAAGAATCCTTATAATACTCTGGAGAAAGTGGGCTACAGCTTTCGGGTCGGTAAAAACCACTGTCTTCGAGCTGAAGATGTCGGTGCTTGATACACCAAGCCATCTTCTTCCGAAAGCCCATCATTCGTATGTATACGATACCAGCGCCGGAGCTTGAGCTACTACTACTTGAAGCGCGAGGCTAAGAATAATGAAAGGGCAGGGATTCGGAGGACCTCCTAACGGTGATATGTATGTGCGAGTTTGTGTGTTGTGAAGGGATCGGAAGGATACGAAGAGACAAAGGCAAAGCACCGACAAGCACGTTGAAGCCGAGGTTACTTGATTTGGAAGGAAGGTAAGAACATGGAGAATTCGAGCGTTGAACGAACTTTGATCGAACTGGCACATTCGCTGAGACACGCACTCTCCACTTGTCCTGACGACTACCTCAGAACCACCATGGCTTGGGACGAAACCGAAGCACTGTCCTCCCTCATCACTTCAGTTTCACATATCACCCACTCCCCGTCCAAAGCCGTCGACAAATACCATCCTGGCAATTGCAGACTCGACTCAGGCGACGGATCCTTCTATGGTCCCGCAATCGACGTCACGATCCGAGACGCTCTTCGCCGTTATTTCCAATCCGCCACCATCAAACTAGATTTCCAGCCTCCAGAATATTAATGTTTCAACTTGGGAGTCTTCCAATCCTCCAGCGAGGCCTGTCATGATCCATGGAGCTATTCTGCGCAGTACGGAGAAGTTTGCTCATCTATTTAGGGAGCATTTTGATGGGAAGTGGTGAGTTGAACTGGGATCTTATCGGCTACAACTTTGTTGAAGGCGATTTGTAGGTTGTTCTAGTTGTCACCCCTCAACTCCCGGTCATCCTTAGTTCGATATCCATGATCAAATTCGCGGTACGCATTTCTCACACTGGGCCTTTGCTCGGCTCTAACCTTCGAACAGTCTCAACACCAATCCGTCCTCTCCTAATCCCAACAATCCCTGACTTGTCGAATCTGCGTCAACCTCCTTCGCGATCCCTACTCCCTAGCACCTGCCTATTACGATTACCTCGTCTCTTGGTTCGTGACCAGTCCTTTCGATGGCATCCCTATCCCTGGATTCAAAATGTCCGTATTATCCTGCGATTGTCAGGGAACGACCGACATTTGATTGTAGTCGAAATGAGACGGTTTCGACCCTAGTGACGGATCCGGGATATGTTGGCGAAAGGACTCTCGGTAACTTTGGAAGAACCTACGGACGCTATGGTATGTGTGTCGCTACCTAACTCAAACCCTGGTGCTGCGAACGCAGCAGCTCGAGGACACGATCTCTAGAAAGATATTCTTCCTCCCTCATTTCCCTGACCTTCTCAACGTCGTCAGAGCCAACTAGAAGGATGAGAATGCGGCGGTTGAAGTTTGGTTGGTTGGTGATAGGGTTGGTGGGAGAGGTGGAGGTAGGAGACGGGTGTCGTTCTTGAGTCTGAGGAGGGGACGGATGGTGGTGGTGAGTATTTTTGAGTATGGTTTGCCCCTAGGTTGGGGGGAGATGTATTTCCCATCCCTCCATCGACTTGGTGGACATTTTGTGGGATTTTTTGCTGTTGGAAAGTACGTGTAAACGCTGCTACTTTTTTTCTTTGTCGAGGCGTGAATTTATTCTGAGTTGAGATTGAATGGAGTCGTAAGCTACCGTTCTCGAGATAACAACGGACGGCTGGATGACCTCGACAAAAACTATCGGTAGGCATACACGCTCGAACCCACATATTGCAAGCATCCAACTGAGATACATACGACTCTAGAACACCGTGGTTAACGAACCTCATCGCCGCTCAAGAGCTGTAAGTCGTCCCCGTTCAACATCACAAATAACCTTTTGCTTACAATACGTATTAGAGAAGTATATTGCGATGATCGATCCATCTCTTGGCGCCCAACCACCCTCTTCATCGATGAGGAGTGAACCTTCGGTCAAGTTGATGAATATTCTGATAGGGGCGATGCGTTCTCTGGATGGGCGGGGAAGTGATAAATTCATCAGGGATGGGAACGTGGGTACGAGAATGAGGGATAGAATCTGGATGATACTGGGTTTGATCTTGCTGAAACAATCGAAAATGTCGGCTACGGTTGAGTGTTTGCCATGGAGGGATTCGAAATCGTGCTAGAAGCCAGCGATGTCAATGCTATCTAACCTGGAAGTAATGGCAACGATTCAATGCATATGGCTTGGATGGATTGCGGACAACTTACGAAGGATGGTTCATCCCGGATTAGGGAGGATTTAGATACCATCATGTTCGAGGGGGAAACGTTCCCACCAACTTCGACGATCGCTTCGTCCGTTGGAGTCAACTCGAGGATAGCATCCGAAGCATCCTTGAGCTGCGGCAAAACGGCATCAGAGCCTGTATGCAGACCGGATTCTTTACAGACTGAGGATCTTACCTTGTAAGTGGAATCGAAGAACGCGCCGGTCAGCTTCTTGATCGCAGTGTTGCTGAAAGTGGGCAGGAGGGCTTTTATTTGCCTGAGAATAGGTTAGTCACATACTTATTCTCGTTTGAACTGTCGGAAAGCTTGGAAGCGAGTCACCTCTTGTAATCCTCCCCTCCGCCCAAATCAATCCCCAGCAGACTAGGCAGACCCTAGTTTCCCACCGGATACAGGAAGAACAGAAATCCTCATGATACTCTCAAGAAAATGGGCTACGGCTTTCGGGTCCGTAAGAACCACCCGGGCCGTCGTCGAGCTGAAGATGTCAGGTCCTTGGTACAGGGCCATCTTCTTCGTTGATATACTATACCAGTGTTGGAGCTTGGGCTCCTTCAAACGCGAGGATAAGTATATTGAAAGAGCTGGGATTCGGAGGACCTCCTAACGGCGATGTAGATGCGCAAGTTCGCATGTTGCAAAGGAATGAGAAGGATCTGAAGGCACAACCAAGCACCCACAAGCACGACTGAGACACCAACGAGAGTCAACCGTGGCTCATGGTCGTCATTGTCAATGATCCAGGGATTAAGTAGTTGTTGTCGCTCTCGAGTATCATTGGGAATTCAAGCGTCCCAACAGCCAGTGAGTCTGACCGACGAATCGCGAAGCCGAGGTTACCTGATTTGGAAGGAAGGTAAGAACGTGGAGAAATCGAGCGTACAGACACGAATGCTCTCCTCGTCCTCACAAACACCTCAGAACCATTGAAGCTTGCGACAAAGCCCAAGCAATGAGTCCCTTTCGAAATTCCCTCCTCCTCAGTTCAATTCCACATGTCTCGCTCTCCCCCGATAACTCTCCAGAGCGCTCGACGAACACTATCCCGGCAAATGCGAACTCCACTCAGGCGACAGAGCTTTCTATGGTCCGAAAATCGACTTCGACACTCTCTGCCATTCCAATTCGTCACCATCCAACTAGATTCCGACTTCCGGAACTTTCCAAATTGAAGTATTGAAGTCCTGACGATGCTACGAATCCCAACAAACATCCTTCGAGACCTGTTGTGATCCACAGAGCTATTCGAGTCGTATGGAGAGGTGGATTTCTATTGTTACAGAGCATTTCGCCGAAAAGTGGTGAGTAGATCTTACCGGAGATCGTGGGTCGTTCTGATTGTCACCTCGTCAAGGCTTGGTCATTCTGGTTTCGATGCCCTACGATCAAATCCATGGTACCCCTTTCTCGCACTGGGACTTCCCTCAGTCCCAACCCCCGAACAGTCTCGAAAACCCAACACATCTTCTCCCAATCCCAACAATCCCTGACTTGCCAAATCCACCTCGGCCTCCTCCACGAGCCCTATGCCCTAGCACCCTACGGTCACTTGGCCTCTTATAACTGCCTCGTCTCCTGCTTCACGACTGTTCCTCTCGATATTACCCCCAACCCTCTACCTGTACCCAGACGATCGAAACATGTCCGCATTGTCGTGTGACCCTCAGGGATCCACCGGCGCTTACTTGTAGTCTAAAGGAGATGGTATGGACCCGATTGAAGTGTGGGTTGGGGAAAGGACTTCCGGTACCTTCAGAAGAGCCTACAGACGCTCCGGGGTATGTATCCCGCCACCTAACCCAAACCCTGGCGTGCGAACGCAACAACTAGAGGACGCGATCCCTTGGAAGATATCCTCCCCCATTTTCCTGGCGTCCTCAACGCCATCGGAGCCGACTAGAAGGATGGCGATAATATCGTTGAAGTTCGGTTGGTTGGTGCTCGGGTTGGTGGGAGAGGTGGAGGTCGGAGACGCCTAGTCGTTGTTGAGTCTCATGAGGGGACTGGTAACGATAGTGGACATTCGTGAGTATTCTTTTCCCTTAGGTTAGGGCGGGACGTATTTCTCATCCTTACGTCGACATGGTGGATCGTTTGTGTGATGGTTTGCTGTCGGAAGGTACGTCAAACGCTACTACGCTTCTTCTTTGTAGACTCACAAATTCGTTCTGCATTTAGATTGGATGGATTCATGAAGTACCCTTCTCGAGATAGCGACGGACGGCTGTATAACCTCGACGAAGAATCCAAAAGCATACATCCTCGAACCCGTCCACTGGGAACATCCCACAGAGACGCATACAACCCCAGAAATCCGAGCCCAGCAGATCTCGTCCGCACTCAAGTTGCTCCCTGTTCACCATTACAACCATCCGTTCTGCTTACACTATTTATAAGTGAAGTATACTACGATAGTCAATCCGTCTCTTGGTGCCCAACCACCCTCTTCGTCGAGGAGGGAACTTTCGGTCACGGCAATGAAGATGCTGATAGGGGTGACGTGTTCTCTGGATGGGCGGAGAAGTGCTGACCAGGTTTCTTGGACCGGGGAGTCTGATGGAGGTTATGGAGGCGAGGTAGTGACTCTTTCTGCTCCTGTTATATTCGCCTAGGTTTGGGATTTGTAGCCATTGCGTTTGTAATGTTGCCTGTGCTCGCTGGTATCCTATAGTACGATAGACTCTTTTTTCAGGTAGTTCTCAAGAGCCTTGATGGGCATGACCGTTGGAAGGCGAGACGAGAACTACATTTAGATCCCGAGCATCGGGCCGTGGCAGAATCTTATCTGAAGCGCTGGGTTGCTGTGCAAAGAAGGTTCGCCACTGCTATGCTCTGTAATGGCTGTCCAACAAGCGCTCGTGGCTATCTTATATCTCACAGCTCGTTGTGCTTGATCCCCATCGCACCACTCAGTACTGTTTTACAACCATGTCGACATCCCTTCCCGCTGACGAAACCACATCGATATCATCTTTCCGACTCGATTCTCAGTATGTATCTGGACTCCACGGAGTTCTTCACGATCTTCCAGTCGACTTTGAAGTTGAGAGCGCAACGTCGTCGACTACATCTAACCAGCCTGGTCCAGGACGTACGCTCGAGCGATGGATGACTCTGATGGGTGCGATGTTGGGAAGGTGGATGGGTTCTGTTGCGGAACGGGGAGGGCGTGGGCCGAATGCTATCATGCACCGGATACTTGTGAGAGTGGAAAAGCTGGAGCAGCGTTATAGGGAAGAGCAGGAGCGCCGTTGGAGGGAAGAGTGGGAGTGCCACTATCCGGGGAAGCAGTTCCCCAAGTCCACGCCAGGGTGCAAGCCACGTTCTCCGTCTCTTGGTGCACCCCTCGCATCTGTGTTCAGATCCCCTCCCACGTTGACTTCAGTTTTTGAAGACGTCTCGCGGCTATGTTTATCTGGATTCGACAACCCAAACATTCTCAATGACCACCGAATCCAGAAGGACTGTCGACGACTAGTGTCATTTCTGAGGTCTGATCTTATCTTGCTTCCCTGTTCTGACTGTTTACCATCTCTTCTCATCAAGGGACGGCAACATGCATAATCGGTTTCTCGCTACATATTACCTCATGACACTGATTTGCATCATGCCCAAGTCGATCCCTCTGCTCATGGACATGGGTGCTGAGACCCTTTTGCACAAGAATTACACCCAGCTGGTACTACTCCCGAGGCGACATCGAGAATGTGATTTGCTGCTCGCCCCATCCCACCGAGCTCTTGTGTTCTTATCGGAATCGGAAGTGCTCTCTGCAATGAAGGAGTTGGATTGTCACCCACCGTGGAGGAGGCCAGTCGATTATTCTCTCAAGCTGCTTCGTTATTCCGTGTGAGCAATACTATAGCTTCTTGTTTCCCAATGCACCTGTTTCTCATCTAAGAACCAGGACTTCAGAAAGCAAGGTGCTTGCAGCAGGATACATCACCAATGAAATGGTCAAGCAGCACATTGAGCTCATTTACAATGGGAGGATTGAACCATTATGTGTTCAATCCTGGGCAGAGAGTACACAATCACCGGATCCATTAACACGTAGCACTTTCTCGAATCTCATTGTCAAAATGATCCAAACGTTCCATTGTGGGTACTCCATACACACCTTGAACTCTCTGCAGTCAATTATACTTCCGCTATTCAAGACATTGTGTCGAGGTGAATCTGAGCCTACTGTCTCGTCGCACTGATCCTTAGCTAACATCATTTTCAGGTATGACCACAATTCAGACGTCGTGGGTGAAGGCGCTCTCTGATAATCTGTCAATGCGAGATTGGCTTGACCATGGTGATCTTGGGTATCATCTCACCCCAGAGATCAGAAGAGATCTCTCCGCTGTAATCCAAGATATCAGTCATGATCATGCACTATCAGAAGTGTTAAACATTGCTTCACATCTCCGCCAGGCCCTTCAGCCATTCGAGTCACTTTACGGAGAGTTTCTCAGGGAGTGGTTATGGCCTGGCGATAACAAATATTCCATTATCAAGGCAATTGCACCACGGCGGCGGAAGCAGCTTTGTCATCAGCTTACGCAACTTTTGTTACAGTAAGTCTGTGTTTTATTTTGAAGGACTCCAATTAGTTTCACACCTCCAATGCTAGGTCTCAGTGTTCGATCCAGGATGTCGTCAGAGTTGCAAATCAGGACATCGCGTGTAACGACGAGATTTCGGCCATCTTGGGAGAGCTATTGAGGGGACTCGGTGGAGGTGATGCTGAGGCTCATGCACTGGTAGCAGAGGCTTTCGGGGTTATATCAAAACAACAGCCCTCAGCTCCCCAGTTTCGGTTCGGTAAGGAGAGGATTTGGAAAGGTGTTTGTCTGTCAGATAGGCCTTACCCTGGGGGTCAGGGTCAGGTCAAGGTGAGCCTTGTTTTCGCTCCCCATATTTGTGTGATTTTAATGGACTTGGTTTTAGGCTTTCGATTGGAGTCTACGTTACCAATTTGAAGGACACCACTTCCTCAACGCTGATTTCCGTTATTGTTCATGGGCGGAGATGAAGCACTTATCCTCCTTGAGCCCCCGTTACAAGCCTATTCTCCTAGAGGGTGCTCTGCAAGATGAGTACATCTGCTGTATGAAATCGAAAGAAGGTTGGAAGGAATTTGAAGTCTTTTCGACCGCCGTCAACAAAATCTCAATCCCAGAGGTCATCGTTCCACATTCAATAGGCCCTGTATATGTCTTGACGGGGAGAAAAAGGGACGACGGCTCTAAGCCTTACTCCTGGATGAAAGCCAAGGCAGATGACTCCGATTGGTGATAGGCCGACATTTTCATTCAAATGGATCACTTCCCATTTTTAGGATCTGTCCCAAATGGCTGTGGGGGATGTAGAGTCTGCGATCACGTTCCCCTTGTATGAATATACCACGAGCAGGTCAGAAGGAGGAGGTCACTGTCATTGCCCACGTCCCCTAGATACTATGCGACCTGGAGTCTGACATTATGTATGACACAGCGTAATTCAGAGTGGTTGAACTCATACTCGGCACCTCAGTGAAGTCGACACACCCGAAGTGGAACCCCATATCCCACCTCGCCCGCAACTTTTGGCCAGGGTAAAATTACCTTACCCTTATCGATCTTCGTTTCAGACACGTCTCGGAATTTGAATGAATAATTCCGGATGAGTACTGATAGTATAGCCTGTACATCGTAAGAAAATGAATGGTCAACTTCAGTTTTTCCTGATGCGAGGAATATACATCGTCCGACGTTGGAAGACTCTCACCTTGATCTCGACGAGTGCAAAGCCTTTCCCTCGACATCTCCTTGGACCATCACTAAATGTGAGTAAAAGTCGGTGTTCCTGTATTTCCTTTGCCCTCAATTTATTGATAACGTTGGTCTGGTCAAGCCAGAGTTCAGGCGAGAAGACTTTGGCGTCAGTTCCCCAAATTATTGTTGTACAATTCATGGCCATGATCGGAACGGTGACACCAGTTCCTTTGCGATGGATATGCGGTCAATCGAGGTACCTGAAGGAAGCTGAAGGAAGCTGGAGGGGGTGGCTGATAGGGACGATATCGTCCTCTCCGGCCTAGTAGAGGGATTCGTGTTAGTTGCATCTCGCGAGAATGAGTTCGGTGGACAGACGATGCGGTGTGTTTGGTCCAAACTAGGATGATGTCTTAGTGATTCGTATGACAGCGTCGACATGGGGAAGACCGTTCGTAGATTGTTCCCAAGTCGGATGACCCACACAGCATTGCTCTATAAGTTCGTCCAGTAGCTATCTCTATCAAGATCCAAATTGCAACTCGATGTTAACTGAGGCTTCGAGGATAGGTGCAGACGTCGTACAGCGAGGGTTACCGAAGGGTGACGGAGCTCCATTCGTCAGGGGTTCGAAGCAATTGATAAGTTGGGGCGTCCTGGATGATGTTTTGCAGCCAGCTAACAGTAGGACTTTCATCTGCGATATGGAGACAGGATCGATGACTGTACCACGCGCAATGAAGGTTAAGGCTCACCTGGGAGAGGAACTCATTTTTCGACATCTTCAAGCCAGATTGTGTAGTTTCTGATTTGACTGGGTGGAAAATCTATGAGCGGCGTTTGGATTTAACAAATGAAAGGGACCTACTCGACACCCAGATGATCGAATACTCTTCCCCAGTCTGTTGGCCCTCGGTTGCCAAACTATCCCTCACGTTATTCAGCAAATCTTTTGTGATCTCCTCTGTGGTGTTGTTCAATTTCTTCGACAACTTATTGCTTTCGAAAGGTTAGTTCATCAGGGACGGGAACACTGGTGCGAGCATCAGGGATAGGATCTAGTTGACACTGGGTTTGATCTTGTTGAAGGAGTCGAAGACATCAGCCACGATTGAATGGTTACTGCCGAGAGATCCAAAGCCAGGGGAGAAGCGAGCGATGTCGATGTTAACTAACCAAGGCTAACGGCGTCGGTTCAGTTCTTCTGGATTGGAGGGGTCCGGAAGCCGTACGCCGTGTGGTTCATCCTGGATTAAGGAGGGATTAGATACCGTCAGGTTCGAGGGAGAAATGTACCCACCGAGTCTGAAGTTCGATGATGGCTTCGTCCGTTGAAGTCAACCCGAGGATAGCGTCCCACGCATGCTTGGGGTGCAACGAAATCGCCTTAGAGCCTGCGCGCAGACCTGATTTTTCATAACATGAGGATCTTACCTCGTTAACGGGACCGAATAACATGTCGGTCAGCTTCCTGATAGCAGAGTTGCTGAGTGTGGGCGAGAGGAATCTTCTTTACCTGAGAAGAGGTTAGCCACATACACTCGTTTGAAGTGTCGGAAAGCTTAGAAGCGACTCACCTCTTGTGACCCTGCCATTCCACCCAAATCGATCCCCTGCTAGACTAGCCAGACCTAACTTTGTCATTGGATATGGGGAGAACGGAAATCCGTATGATATCCTCATGAAAACGGGCTGCAGCTTTCAGGTCGGTAAGAATCACCGTCGTCGAGTCGAAGACGTCAGGAGCTTATCTGGTACGCCGAGCCATATTCGTCGGCTCATCGTTGGGCTCTTAAAGTGCGAGGCTAAGGATATTGAAAAAGCCGGGATTCAGAGGACCTCATAACGGCGTTGTGGATGCGCGAGTGGGTATGTTGCGAAGGAACGGAAGGATACGAAGACAAGGGCCAAGCATCTATAAGCACAACTGAGACACAACGAGAGTCGACCATTGACTCATGGTCATTATTGTCGACGATCCAGTGGCAGGAACCAAGTAGTCGAGCTGTTCAGCTGTCAAGCGTCAGTACTTCAAGTGTCCCAACGATCAGTGAACCGACGGACATGCCAGGATGAGGCGTTACCTGATTTGGAAGGAAGGTAAGAACGTGGAGAATCCGAGCGTTGAACAACCATTGATTAAACCTCCACTCCTTCAGCCACTCGAGCTCTTTCACCTGCTCGTACAATGAATACACTTCCAATTTCAACGACAATAACGCCACTAGACTAATGGTTGCTCGGGGACCCGCTGTCGTAACCCAATCAACTTACCAGTCGACGATACGAATAATATCGAAGACGTCAGAATCACCGTGCCCATCCCTATCTTCGTCGCTATCTGCAGTCATCCCATTCACCCTCATCCTCCTCGGGAGGCCCGGCGACAATACGCCCAGTTGGTATCTCCGTCGACTCGCCCTCATCATACTGCTCCAACCCAATATCATCCCCAGTCTTATCCCTCCTGCACGACCAACCCAAAATGCGAAGTTACCATCTCTCCAAGGTCCGTGGGGCTTCCTGCCGTACATCCCGCTATCCTTGACTTTGAATAACACGTAGCCTTTGAACAGCTCGACCACCTCGCCGGTTGTGGAATCCTTGCCTGTCCACTAACGAATCAAACCCGGGAGGTTGCTTTCGGTTGCCTCGTGGAACCAAGATATACGACGCCTTACGGAGCTGATGCATGTGAGTTTTCATCTACCCTCATTCCGTCCGTCGATACCGACCTTCGATCCTCCAGTCTGAATACTGCAAGTGCAGATACCAAGAGCGAACACAGTTCTTCTCCAAGACTCCGCATCTAACCTTTCCACATCTCCTCCAATATGTACCACCACAAGCTATGGGAGGCCCTCCGGCCATTTTAAAGCCTACAAAGGTGACATATTCATTCTTGATATCGAAAAACACGAATGGCGCTGAAACCTATGAACTCTCTAGGTCGTGGTTGATAGTTGATTTCCAGGGATAGAAGTTAGACGTTGCCGATTAGGATGGCGGAGTTTTGGGGTCATCCATCGGAATGAGGCTAATGGGGTGTTGACCGGGTACACCAAGGTTATGAGGTTCGTGTAGTACGATATGCATATACTCGGTATGCTCAGTAAGGTGAGTCGTGATGGTTTTGTTCGGAGCGAACGTTGGAGGTTCTGATGGCGTTTGTGGGTGTAGATTTGAGGACGAGATTGGTACTCTATCGAATTTGAGGAACACATCTATGGGTTCTTCGGGTTCGAGTTCAGACACGAACTGTCCGCTCGTCCTGACAACTACCTCGGGACCATTGAGGCTTGGGACGAAGCCATAGCAGTGAGTCCCTTTCTTCCTTCTCTCGTCAGTTCAAATTCTTATGTCACCCAATCCTCCAGCAACTTCCAAAGCAACTGTCTTTAGAGTTACATCAAGGCACCTCCACAAACGTAGTCAAGGGCAATGCTATCACCAACGTCCGAAGACTCGCTTCGCCCGCGCATACGTTTTGTAGGATGTGCCGCTCATCCATCCCGTTGCCATATAACTATCCATCAAATCATCACTATTCTGCTCGTCATCCTCATCCACCTGAGCATCTTCTTCCTCGAAAGCATACTCGTCATACGCAAATGTCATCGTATACGCCGCTTTCCGCTCCGCCTTGTCGAATGGCTTTAGCCCAATTTCGTTCCCATCCTTGTCCGTCTTGGCCCTAACTGCCCAGAAAGCGAAGCTGTCGCTGTTGCCCCGACCGTACTCGTTCATAACTTTGTACAGCAAGCTGTGAATCGTTCGGAAAGAAAGATACCCTTCGAATATCTCCATCTTCTCACCAGTCGAAGGATCTTCTTTCTCCTAAGCTGGTCCCCGGATTTTGAAGTCACCGCTGGCGTGGTCGACTCCGCAGTGTGACGCTGCGAGTCGCGTCGCACCTAAGATACCGGGGATGGTGTGTGATATCGAGGAGGATTTGAACATCTTCGACCCGAAGTAACAGCGCTCGCTGAGGTTGAACTTGAGGTCGGGCTGGGACTTCAGCGCGGTGATGGAGATATCGTAGGGCTCCTCCGCCATGGGATCTTGGAACGATGTCGAGGACAAACGTCCCAACACTTCAGGGTCAAACCTTTGTGCCTTGGGACCAGGACGGGAAGGCTCCGATTCGTCGTCGCTGAACTTGCTCTCGGAAAAGGGTGGAAGGTATATTTGTGCGGTGTGGGTGTTCTTGACTTGTAACTCCATGATCTTCATGTAGAGGCCTTCATAATCGCGATTCCGGGTAGTGTCCCCGGGTTTCGACTCTTTCGCGAGGAAGACGGAGTGGAGAGAAGATAAGTTCATGCGGTAGAGGTCGAAATTGCCCGCAATCTCCTCTGCTTCGGATGGGGTGGGTGACCTTGCCGGCGCTGGTTTTTTCTTCCGTTGGCTGTTGCCCTCTGCCACGCCCGCCTTTTGTGTGGAACTGGTGACCCGCTTGGACTTGGTAACACTGGCGGATTATGAATGAGGTGAGCTTTCCATCTTAAATGTCTCCGCTGAGATTCATTTCACCTTGTCTGAGGCTTTGGGGCTGGGTTCGCTCGAAGGCGCGGTCTCGACGTCTACTTTTGCCGCCCGCTTGGCTCCGCCACCAGAAGATTTGGTCACTGGTACCTTCCCCGATGACGAGCCATCCTGCCAACGAGAAGTTTCAACTCTCCAGTCGGACGGGCTCGATGATAAGAAATACCTTCCTCGGTGAATTGGGCGTGGACACCCCTCCCTTGATTGACGTCCTAGTTTTCTTCACAGGAGGCCGAGAATCTTCATCTGATTCGTTTGACGATGTACCATCTGGCTCGTGGCTGGGGATAGGCCGTTTGTGCTTGCCCTTCCCCGTCATTTTCGACTTCGAGTTCTGTTATGAATGTCATCAGATATTTTTCAGTGCGGACGTCGCCCTGATACCTACCGCCATTTGCGAGTAGATATGTAGAAGTGGGTTCGCTGGATAGTTGCAGAGGAGATGAGGAATTAAGGGACTCCAAGTGCTTATTGGAGCAACATTGGTCGAACCTCGCCGCGATATTAGTCCTGTCCTGTCATGTGACCGTGTTGCAACGTGGCAACGTTAATCTTATCAGCAAATGTTATCTCCACGATAATCTGAAAATATCTTGTGACTCGTTTTGTATGCTGGCGTGAATGCAGAAACTGCTGAATCGATTTCAGCTTGTTCCCAAAGGCTATCCTTGCCATCCTATTCTCCCCCGCCACTGCGTCCGCCCTCAATTTCTTCTACCGCGCACCTGCAGAGGACTGGCAACAACTAGCGTAAAAATGGCTGATATTCATCCTGTCGAGTCGAGCTCGCATAACATTCAGATTCCTGCGTTGCAAGCACACCATTTAAACGACCCGATTCCGAAACAGGGGAAGGAGGGGAAGGGAAAGAAGGAGAAGGCTCCTGCGAGTGGTTTCCCCTTGGAGGTGAGTCGTGGTTGCTACTGTTCGCGGGATCGTTTCAGGATGCTTACGGGCCGTGTGGTGGATAGCTCGAACCCCGTCCTGCATTCTTCGATCATCGTATCCAGATGTTTGATAAATTGAAGGCCGAGTATGATGCGTGGGTAAAGGGTGAGCGCAGCAGCTTCCTGGTCCGACCCCCTTTCGACTTCTTAGCACTTTCCCCGTTTCATCAGCGCAACCTCGTCAGGAGATCGCTGTCACCCTCCCAGATGGTTCAGAAAGGAAGGGGACCAGCTGGGAGACAAGTCCTATGGATATCGCCAAGGAATTGTCGAAGAGTCTGTCAGAACGGATTGTCATTGCCAAGGTCGTCATCTCTCGTCAACGTGTAATTCACCCCACTTCGTCTTACCGTGTATCGTCCATAGGTGAACGGAGACCTATGGGACCTCGATCGACCTCTTGAGTCATCATGCAAGCTCGAACTCCTCGATTTCGAGAACCCTGACGGTGAGTCGCTGATTTGATATTCCTAGTCACCGTCCGTCCTGTCAACTTTGACTCAACTACCGCGATATCAGGCAAGAAGGTCTTCTGGCATTCCTCCGCGCACGTTCTCGGAGAGGCTTCTGAACGTCATTACGGATGCCATCTATGCATCGGTCCACCGACTGACGAGGGCTTCTTTTACGAGATGGCCATTGAGGGAAGGTACTACATCCTCCTCCTCCGTTACTACTCTATTGTTCTCATCCGAGCACCTCTGTAGACCCGTGTCAATCACCGACTACCCAGCACTGGAGAAAGTCTCCGAATCAGCGATCAAAGAACGTCAGAAATTCGAACGACTGGTGTGCTCGAAGGAGCAGCTGTTGGAGATGTTCGGTGTGAGTCCTTGCAATATCAGCCTGACACGTGTGCTTTCAATTGATGGGCGGTTTCATAGTACAATAAATATAAGAAGTATTTGATCGAAACCAAGATTCCTGATGGCACCTCCACCACCGTCTATCGCTGTGGTCCCATGGTGGATCTCTGTGTTGGTCCCCATATCCCACACACTGGGAAGATCAAGGCGTTCATGGTTACCAAGGTTAGTAGTTCGTCAACACTAGCTTGCCCCATAGGCCAACACCTGTGATATTATAACAAACTAGAACTCAGCCTCATACTTCCTCGGCGACCAAAAGAACGATTCTCTTCAACGTATCTATGGTATCTCTTTCCCCGACAAGAAACAATTGTCGGAGTATAAGGCTTTCCTTGCTGAAGCCGCCAAGCGGGATCACAGGAAGATCGGCAAGGTATGTCGGCGTTTATCTTGGCCATGATGATTGAACATATCTCGTGTGGTATTGTAGGAACAAGAACTGTTCTTCTTTAACGAACTCAGCCCAGGGAGTTGCTTCTGGCTGCCTCACGGAACCAGGATCTACAATACCCTTATCGAGCTGATGCGCGTGAGTATCCATGCACCCTCGTTGCATCGTTGATACTGAAGGTCCTCTAGTCTGAATACTACAAGCGCGGATACCAAGAAGGTACGCAGCTCTTCTCTTGATACTCCAGTGTCTAACCGACACCTGCCCTCAGTCATCTCCCCCAATATGTATCACCACAAATTATGGGAAACTTCCGGCCATTGGCAAAACTACAAAGACGACATGTTCATCCTTGAAGTCGAAAAAGACAAATGGGCGCTCAAGCCTATGAACTGTCCAGGGCATTGTTTGATCTTTGATTCTAGAGATAGAAGTTATAAGGAGTTGCCGATTCGGATGGCGGAGTTTGGGATCATTCATAGGAATGAGGCTAGTGGGGCGTTGACCGGGCTCACCAGGGTTAGGAGGTTCGTGCAGGATGACACACATATTTTCTGTATGCCCAGCCAGGTGAGTCACAATCACTTTGATCGGAGAAAGATATTGGAGTGTCTGATGGGTTGCGTGTGGGTGTAGATTGAGGAGGAGATCGGCACCCTATTCGACTTTATGGAACATATCTATGGGTTATTTGGGTTTGAGTTCAGACTCGAACTCTCCACCCGACCTGATAACTACCTCGGAACTATCGAGGCTTGGGACGAAGCCGAAGCCGTGAGTCCCTTGCCTCCCTCCCTCTTCAGCTCGATTTCACATATCACCGATTCCCTCAGCAACTCTCCAAAGCCCTCGACAAGTACCACCCGGGCAAATGGGAACTCAACCCAGGCGACGGAGCCTTTTACGGTCCCAAAATCGACATTACCATCCGAGATGCTCTCCGTCGTTCTTTTCAATGCGCCACCATCCAACTGGACTTCCAACTCCCAGAACGTTTCAACTTGAAGTATAGAAGCGCTGAGGAGGCTACTAATGCCGACAAACCTCCTTCGAGACCCGTCATGATTCACCGGGCTATTTTGGGCAGTATGGAGAGGTTTATTGCTATTGTCACAGAGCATTTTGCCGGGAAGTGGTGAGTTTGAGCTGGGATCCTCCCGGTTACATGTTTCTGAAGATGATTTGTAGGCCATTTTGGTTGTCGCCTCGTCAAGTTTTGGTCATTCCCGTTTCGATACCCTACGTGCGTCTCTCATGTTCACCTATGAGTCCTTCTCATTTCGCTTATCGGCTTCTCAACATCCAGAAAGATTACGCAGCAGAAGTAGCAGAGTGTCTCTCTGCGGCTGGTTTATTCGCCGATGTCGATAACGGCGAGAACACCCTCCAGAAGAAGATCCGGAATGGTGAAATCGCACAATATAACTTCATTCTCGGTACGTCCCCTCCTTCCGTACACCCGACAAATTACTCATCGTTTACCCACATGGACTACAGTCGTCGGCCAAGAAGAAGTGGATTCTGGTTCAGTCAATGTTAGGAACAGGGATGACGTCGGCTCGAAAGCTAGGGGTGAGACTATGCCGCTCGATGAAGTTACTCAGAAGTTGGTGGCGTTGAAAGCTACTAGGAGGTTGGAGAATAAGTTCGTGTAGACCGTATCTGTGTCAATTTCTTGTTTGTTGCTTGTTGTGTCGTCGCTTTTGTGGATTGGTGAATGCGTATCGTGGTTCTCATTCTCAAATGGTAAATGGGAGAGGATTCGAAGATCTCATACTACTGTAGTAGACAGGCGGGAAAACGGTATGTCAATGGAAACGCCTAGTACGTAGGCTGAGGTTGCCTGTTGATGATTTGGTCCCTCTGCGTCACAAATATATGTTAGCCCTGAAAACTCTGCAAAAAAGACAAGAAGACGCACAATCTGATTCACAGTTGCCCTCGCCGAAGGCTCCAACGCGTTGATCTGTTCCGGAGTCATTTGAAGCACCTGTAACAACATCGCCTACCACACACGAAACCACCACGTCAATCCAACACTAAACCTCCAACGAAACCAATACGAACCTTTTGCGCCGGATCAATAGAACCATCTTGCTGGACTTGCGCAGCAGCAGCTTGTGCCTGCTGCTGTCCCTGCCCCGGGCCTTGCGGTGGCTGCTGCTGCTGCTGCGGAGGGGGTTGGTAATATTGAGGTGGAGGTGGTGGAGGGACGTGTTGATGATGTGTGTACATCCCAGGTGGTGGAGGACCAGGTGGCATAGCTTGCATTGGGGGTTGACCGGGGTGCATCATTGGAGGTGGCATCATTGGTTGGGGTTGGTGCATTGGGGGTGGTTGGGCGTACATGTGGGGTGGGGGTGCGAGGTGGGGAGGGGGCATTGGGACTTGGGGTGGGGGGGGACGGGAGGAGGATGCTGCTGCTTGCATTCGCTGAGACGGGGGGAAGGGGTTAGTGGCGTGTGGGAGGGGAGGGAGGGAGGCGTACGGTGACTATTGCTTCGTCGAGGATTTTGTTCATTATCATTGCTTGGAAGAGGGCGTAGCCGAGTTGTGGGTGAGCCATCAGGAGAGTTCGGGCTTGGTCTGGGTGGGTTATCACAAACGCCTGTTAAACTTCCACCTCAGTCGGGATCGTAACATCAGATAGCTGGCATTCCGAACCTTCATCTGAGCCAGAACCTCCGTGATTTGCGACGGCGGCGTCTCAGCCAAAACTTGCGTAATGACGTCGGGAGGAGTCTTTCCATGTGGAACAGGTACACCGGGTGGTAATGTTGACAAGAAGATGTTGGGGTCTTGGGTTTGGTCACGATTTCTTGAAGTGCCTCTCCCGCCATCACGATCTCGGTCACGATCTCTGTCGCGCCATTGAGATCGGGATTCTCCACCTCCGCCACCGCCGCCGCCGCCGTCGATAATCTCACCGCGTACGGTGGTTTTACCTTCGAGGAATGGGTCGGAGTCTGCTAGGTCTATGCGGAGGGGACGACCGCCTACGTCGACGTTGTTGAGGTTTCGGACTGCTGACATTGCTGTGTCATGGTCTGCATGAGTTTGTATTTGATGTTGTGAGAAACGCGTTGTGATTTGCAGTTAAAGGGGATGGTGAATTCGAATCATCATGTCAGAAATGTGTTCGGTGACGGTTGGGTAAGAGGTGATTGAGATGTACCGGCGAATTCACAAAAGCCATAACCTCTAGGCTTGCCCGTATCTCGGTCAAATACCAGTCTATACGATAATGTTGCTTGTGCTCAGCATGGTGCGGGCAAAATGGGTTTGAATCACGCGCCGAGGGAACTGAGACGATACCTAAATCCAACGACTTGACCGACAGACTTGAAAACTTCAATGAGTTGTTCCTGCAATTCACACCAAAATTTCATGTCAATATCGTTGTTTGCGTATTTGGGTGGGCTGAGGGTGAGTAGTGAGTGGTACATTCCTCCCCCATTGTGTATGGAACATTGCCAACTGGCATCAAAGGCGGTGATGATGAGTATGCAGGGAAGGAGGGAAAATGAAAAGGAATACTCACCGAATACGACTTTACTCATTTTGATACCAGCTTAGCAGCGGATCAAACGAGAGTCACGATGCTCGAAGGGTGCAGCGGAAAGATCGACGCTTGAAGCGAGAAATATTATAATTTATTTGGAATATCGTCGGTGCCACAGGTAGTCCTGGGACAGCCCTCGGACCAAGGACCCCGCGGACCAAGATTGATGACGTAGCTCGGTCTATAGATGGGCCTAGATCTCCGCAGCCCGAAGCCGTCGGGGACACAGCCTCTGCACAGCCGCAAAGTGATGGGCCGAGTCCGCAGCCACTCGCTTCGATCTGCACCACAAAACGGACTGAATCTCTTGCCGTCCCCTTCACATTGACAAAATGTCGACGACTCACCCCCGTACGCGTGTCCGTGTCCGCCGTGGCCCGACGTCGGACACCATAGCCTCTCTCGACATCCGCATGCTGATTCACCGGTTTCCTGCTGCTGCTGAGTCGACAGCCCGAGTCCGAGGTTGCAGAGGATGTTTCGATGGATGCTCATCTCACGCATAACGCTAGCCGTGCCTGTGCTCGGTCATCAATTTTCGCGAGCGTTTCGCTGGCAAGTCAGCCGCGTCAGCCTTGTCAGTATGAGTCACTTCATATTTCCAAGCTATGTGAAGCTAATTTCTTCATAGAATCTACCACAGACTACTCGTTCATGCATGTTGGAATTTTTCCATCCGAGCACCTTTAGCGGTGAGTAAAGCTCCATGCCGCGGGACATTCAAGCTCCAGATCGGTGATTGGCTGTGGAGAGTCAAATAGCCGGGTGCCGGAGCTTGCCACGACTTGCCGAATTCGGAATTGGAGTAAGGGTGGCGGGAGGTCGGGAGTATATAAGGACTTGAGTTTCGACTCATCCAAAATTCCAAACCATCTACAGCTCTTCCTCCTCCTCCTCCCCTCCCATCTCTTGTTGCTTCTTGTACTCGCGTAAGAAACCAGGACAAGTACAACCGCATTCACCACTTCGATCCCCTCGCCGCATTCACATGGCCGTTACAGCTACACCACTCAAACAGATGAAACGAGAGGATGCAGAGCATATTTACCGTGTCATTGATAGGGCATTGGCGACACGATATGCTAGACAATATCTCCAACCACACCCAAGGAGGGTGTTGGAGTCAAATCAACCCGGTCGTTACAAACCACGGTACGTCTTTCTCTCTCTCTTCACCCTTTGCTCGAGGTGAGCAAGAAAGCTGACCTCCGGATCTTGCGTTTCTCTTCTAGGATGGACCTATGCGACTCACCCGATAGTCCACGGTTAACAGCCACCATCGAGCTACCAGGAATGAAAAAGGATGATTTATCAATAGAGGTGTTCAACGGTTGCCTAACAGTGTCAGGCACTAGACGACCTCCACCCCTCCTCGCATCACATCCCTCAGCCCATTCCACCCCCGCACCTATGGACACCGATACACCCGACTCGCAGTCAACTCCAGATTCACATGCGAATGCAGGCGATACACTTACGGCACCGACAACTGCGCGATCGCAGAGTGCCAGCGTGTCACCGGCACCACCTACTACGCGTACACGATACCCCGTCCAAGAACTTAAATACGGGCAGTTTCGGAGGGTCATAGCTTTACCAGCTGGCGTTAAAGTGGGTCCCCTCTCCTTCTATTCGATTCGATTCGATTCCCATTCGCACCGATTGTGCTGTGTTCGATCATGAACGTTTTTCTCGCGATCGTGACTTGTATGAGACTGACTTGGGTTTCCCCTTTTTTTAGGCTACGGAAATAGCTGCGAGTATGGCAGATGGCATGCTTATCATCTCGTGGCCACGGGTCTCTTCTGCTTCGCTGCCGCCGACTAGGCACATCGACGTGGCGTAATGTATTAGGCCCCCCTTCCATGCGCTCCGCTAGCGTCCCGAGTCACGATACACCCACCGCTCTACAGGCTATACCCCCTGTTGTATTCCTATGCAAATTATCATGTGGCGAGAAGAAGTGATGGAAGACCCTCGGCTCCGAGTTGAAGTGATTCGTTATTCCCTTCTTCAGCTCCCGTTGGAATTATCGACTGATAGATATACTCACTAGTAAAATACCCCCCCACTTCGTCTTTTGACGTTCTTAATTGTACAAAATCACCGCTCGTATTTTGGTTTGTTGATGAAGCAGACACGGACTTCGTTAGTTCAAATCCCCCACTTTAGGGTTCGTTTATTGCTGGTTATTAGAGCTAGACATGACTTATTACCCCCCTTTCAGTTTCTTTGGTTTTCGGGACACCCCCTTCTCCGAGGAAATGTACTTTCGTTCATGCTTTTATGTCGGTATATGTAGCTTTAGTCTTTCGCTACTCAGTCATTTTCGTTGTTGTACACTGCGCAATAGAGGTTCCTACTGTACAACGATTTTGGTCGGACTGAGGTGACAACAACCCCCGAGGAGGACAACACCCCGTCGCCGCCAAGCCCGAAGGACGCCCACAACGTTGACAATGACACTACGATACGCTATCCGTCGTCTCCACGCCAACACTTGTCCGAACTGGGAACATCGCCCGTTGTTCTGTCGAGGCAACGGACTCCAAACTCGTTACCATCACGGTGGCATTATCCACAGGTAGGTTCGGTCTCCAAGGTCGTGCACCGGAAGAGGACGCGTAAGGAAACAAAGCGAGGACAAAAGCGGTGAAAGGAAATATCGGCCTTGAAAGTGA
This sequence comes from Jaapia argillacea MUCL 33604, assembly GCA_000697665.1. NCBI lineage: Eukaryota > Fungi > Basidiomycota > Agaricomycetes > Jaapiales > Jaapiaceae > Jaapia > Jaapia argillacea. The sequence goes on along the minus strand of KL197753.1, from coordinate 54,962 downwards.
CTGGGGGTACAGGTTGATATGTGCACAGCGCAGCTACCGTGAGTCAGAGATCCGAACCTCCCATTGTCCTGGAGATGCTTGGGTGTTTGGGTGTTGATACCTGAGCAGCTCGGCTCCGGAACTGAAAACGGGACAAGATTAGATTTGCTGCGTGGAGGATGGTAGGCACGGAGATGACTCGTTAAATCTCTTGAAGCGGGTCCCTTCCGGCCACCAAAGGTGTGAGACGTATGAAGGGAAGGGTTTGGATATGCCTCGTCCCAGAAATACGCGGTCAAAAATTCGACAGAGGGATGAATTGATGTTCCCAAGTGAGGCGCAACTCGAGTCGTCCAGCTTGTGCTGAACGAGCGCATAGGGTACGAGATATCACCAAAAAGAGCGAATTTGGCGTTCCGAGATCCAGTGGTATCCCTGAAAGCGGCCAAGGAGCTGACGAGTCGTGTCGGCAATAAAGGGCACAGCACGGGTGGCGTTAGGGACCAATGAAGTTGCTCAGAGCATAAGGCAGGAACGAGGTCGATTGATCCGTTGACGCCCAGAGAGCTCGGGTCCGGATCGAATCAATATTAGCTTCAAAGAGCATGGAGATCGCAGGCTGGAAGAACGACAGGGTGAAACCTTCAAGAGAGCCTCGCCGGCTGACATTTCCGGAAGATATGTGGTTGGGAGTGATAGTACACCCCCTCCCAGGACTCTAAGGTCGAAGGAAAGAGGGGGCGGATCTTACAATGGTGCGCGGATTATTTTCGTCCAGGCTGGATCAGTGCGAGGATCAGATGTCTGATCACCCGAGCAGAACGCCCCGCTGCGCGTCGTGGTATGAGTCAATGAAGGGCTAGAGAACGATACGGGAACCTTGACCCATTGATCCGTTGACGCCCAGAGAGCTCGGGTCCGGATCTAAGGAAGCTATTGTTAGCTTCGAGGAATGAGAATGCGAACGACGGAAATTATTTGTGAAGTAAGAACGGAAGCAGGGAAAGCGGATACACAGGTAAGAGTGGTGGGTCAGTTAAAGATTGAGTTGGGAGTCACGTTGGCGTGAGGCGGGCGACTCCAACTCGTTGGTTCTTCCTCGGTCATCAAATACCACCAGATAGCCATGTCGGATAACCTCTCGCCTAGGAGCACCCATGACAGGCACTGGGGACAATCACCTGGATCAAGGGAATGACTCACTCAGACACAAGGATAACTTGATAAGAGGTTTGATGAGACCCAGGCAGAGGGCCGAGGTGACTCGTGCTCCATATTTAGGAGCTCTGAAGTCTCACGAAAGGATCGGCCGAGTTAAACTGCGGATCTTGGGGACAGAATGGTCGTCTCCTCCAATGATATTGTAAGACAGAAAACCGTCTGTGAGACAGGTGATGGAGACAAAGAGAGTGGCGAGCGCTGGAAACTAAGGTGCTTGAGAGTCGCCATATAGGACAAGGCAGCCTAGATTGCTGTTATTACACTGTGAGAGACTTCATGTTGTAACCAGAATGTCTGACGGAGGAAATGGTAAGGTGGGAGCATGCCCCCATCTTTGAGCGTTGCTTACGATTGAGATAAATCATCGAGAAAACTGTTTCATAGAGGATCAGAAGCCTCCGGAGGTGCGCGTGAGACAGCAGGGGCCAAAGTCCACAGTGGCAGGTTCTGGCGTGATGGTACAGTAGGTTCAATGTGGAGTTCACGCCTACCCGATGGCTGTCCGCGCAGTATGTCAATGAGGTCAAGTATTCCTGAAGGCAATAGTCGGTCAGCAGGCCTTGGTGTTCTTGCGACAGAACTGGAGCGCAAGCAGATGCGTATGACATGGAACAGTCAGAAGGCTTAAGGAAGAAACGTTTCCCACACGTCGCAGGCAGTGCACTCAATCGACTTGCCAAGCAACCTTGACGCAAACAGGATAATAACAAATGCTAATTTGCTCCTCACCTCTTGACTGCTGCCATCATCTATCCTGAGGTCAAAGACTGAAGGCAGCACATCAATTCACACCACGAAATCTGTTCTCTCATCCGGCAATATGCCAACCACCGGCCCGCACGCAGGGCCGTCGACGATCATGGAAGAGACTGTACCACGGAGAAGCAATAGTACTGTCAGAAACAGACGAAAGGAGACTCGGCGGACACTCGGTGAGATTGCTTGTGCAGAATGTAGGAGGTGAGTCGAGCAATCGCGCGGATCGGTGGCTTCTTGCTGAAGGTCTGACAGGTTGAAGATCAAGTGCGACAGACTTGGTATATCCCAGCCCAGCATACAGTGGCAAGTTCCAATTGCTGAAACCCTTCCCAGTTCCGTGTACGACATGCGTGAAACGAGGATGTGCTCCCCTCTGCCCAAATGGTGCGTATCGTATGGCCTTCGTCGTGACTGCTTGGGATTGAATATCTCTTTTTTCACTGACCCGATGTCCGTTCCGCAGAAACCATCCCCCCTGGAGAGGGCGCTCGGTATGTCCCTCCGCTCTTGGCTTACTCCTCAAATTTGACTTTTCCTGCAGATACGTCAATTCTGCCGAAGATCATCTACGGCGAAGGATGGCGAAACTTGAAGAACGAATGCATTCTCTGGAGGATGCCCTGGCGATAATCCAGACCACGCAGTCCATACAGCCGCACCCCCTCTTGGTCAAGCCATTCAAGAGTGAAGACAAGACAATCACTACAACTCGAGATGAGGTCGCCGACTTGGCCGATTCTCTTGGCACGTTATATGTTGCTGAACAGAGTGACGGAGATCATCGATTTTATGGTCCCACTGGAGGGTCAGAGGTGAGTTGGTTAGCTCGCGTGACTACTCGAATGTCGCTCATATCTCTCGATCCAAGAGCCTATTGTTTGTAAGTGACATCCATCATTTGTCTAGTTTCTTCCTCACCCTTCGTAGGAAGCAAAGGAGCATGTTCCCCCACCCCTTCAGTGGCAAACCAATGGCCATGATCGATCACTTCAAGACGAAATCCCACAAGAGATCATGCTCTTCTACGAATCATTCCCTGTCACACACCCAACTATCCCTCCAGAACCAGTTCAGACCCTCATCGAATCCTTTCTACCTCCAAAACCCCGAGCCTCCGCACTCTGTGAAACGTTTCTCGAACATTTGATGTGGATGACCCAGATTGTTTCACGACAACATGTCATTGCGGAACTCATGCCTGCGGTTTACAGACAACCTCGAGGTGGTATCAGAGGTTACGGTCCCCATGATCTGGGATTACTCCTCATGGTCTTCGCTATAGGGGCGCTTCTTGATCTTACCTTGCCTCCATATAATGTGGAGGCTAGGCGATACTATTTGTTGGGAAGAGCTGCACTTGCGTTACAGCCTGCTATGACGAAACACTCGTTGGTTACAGCCAAGGCTCTCCATTTGATGAGTATTTACAATGGTATGAGTGGGGAAGAGAAAAACTTGGAGCACACATACATCCTCCTCACACTATCATGTCAAATTGCTCTTCGGGTATGTTCAATTCAATCGCGTTCTTAATGTTTAATTGATTATTATTTCTAGATTGGCCTGCGTATGTCGATCTGCGAGTCATCCATCGAATCGTAAAAGTCATGCTGGTTCATAGATATGGACCCCTCGTTTTGGGGGATAAATGGCAGACAAGCCTACGAACGCCGTGCATATTTCTGGAATCTTCTCGCTGGGGATCTTTGGCAGGTATACCACGCGTATGAATTTCCCTCGATTTCTCTCACACTTGCGTAGAGCATGGTTACTGGCCGTCCACCTGTTATTCGGCCGCCGTTCATCCGTTGTGACATCCCAACTCAACATGACGAGGAAATTTATCAACAGGGCGAAGTCCCTCTGGGATGTAAGTCACCTTTTCCTCTGTGCTCCGGCACCCATGATTCTGACGAGGATTTGGTCAGTTGGAGTGTGGAGTTTCCACTTTGTTCGGGAGTGCGCTATACCCGTTTTTCATGCCGTTTTATCAGCCAAACCACCAAGTTACGAGCGAGTGATGGAGCTGGACAGTCAGATTCGCGAGTTCGAGATCCCAAAGTCAGACTCGAGTCACGACCCACAACGTACGGCAACTGCGATGCGCATATTTGTTCGACGCCATTTTCACGAACTCAGTTGAGTTACCTCGTCGCGGTTGTCGTTTGCGAACTTTTGGTTTCTAACCTCAAACAGTCCTTATGTACCTTCACAGAGGTTTCTTCGCACAAGCTATCACGGATTGTCCAGAGAACCCGTTGAAGAGTACCTATAGTCGTTCGTTCCTTGCCGCTTATCGAGCAGCTTGTGTCGTTTTGGAGTCGACCGTTGAGCAGTTTGCGGCCCAACCACTCCTTTGTACGAGAATCTGGCGTATCTGGTCATTCTCGTTTTCAGCTTCGGTAAGTGGTTTCTCACATGACGATGTACTGCTGATCACTACAACCGTTCCGGCGCAGGTGATCATCGGCGCTGTTGTCACACAATGCCCCGGAATCCAACTGGACCCATGTCCTTTGGAGCAATTTGAACGTGCTTGTCGATTGTTTCAGGACGCCTCAACGTCCAGCAGTCGGGCGGCAAGAGCACTAGTGAGTGGCGTTTCTGTCCTGTCCCCACTCGCTTTAACTGGTCCAGCCTGTTCTCTTTCGAATGCGAGAGAAATTGGTGCAGTCAAAGACAACATTCAGGGCCGTGGTACCGTCTATCGAGACAATCGATGTCAGAGTCAAGCAAGAAGAAAAAGATGACGAAATCGACATCTTCCGAGGGAAGACTAGGCTCGTTGTCCCCAAGAGACCCCCCACCGCACCGGCCACCAGTGCCGTCGATTACCGACCCTCGATCTCTCCTTCCTCACATCTACGGCAAAATGGACAGATGCCAATGGCATGGCAGGAGACGATGTCTTACGAAGCTGTTTTGGAAGCCCCAACGCTCGAAGAGATGGAAGACGTGATGATGCGTCGAGGTGGGTTCCCTCTTGGCTGGGATAGTCTAGATCGCGAGATTTCGAGGGAAACTGGCGAGTATGTGGGAGGGTTCGATGCGGTTCATCCGATTGCGACGTCGAATTCTTTCGGTGGCGAGGTCATGTTAGACGACAAGTGGTCGTCTTTCATGCAGTCCGGTGTATATAATGACCTACCATTGTCCAACACTTGATCATTGAACTATTTTGACCTTGAGAAAATCGGCGGAGTTTCGGAGGTGTTTAGTTCATAAGTTGGAAACCTGCCTGTGCATGATGTCTTCGAACCACCTCTGTCGCGGACCGCTCAACACCAATGACGAGACTTTGCTTCTCTCTTTCTTGCACCTGACTGCCTCCCCTCATCGTCTATGCTGTTCTCCATCGATTGCACAGTGCTTCGAGCTGCTTGGAAGGACTTTACGAGAGTAGTCTCGGTATAAAGATGCTTGTGGACTTGCTCAATGCTCTCCGACTCCACTGCCTCACACAGTTGGTCGATATGACTCCCTCTGTCCTCAGTTTTCTAGCTGGGCTCGCTCTCTATGGCTCTTCCTTGGTTTCCGCTACCTCTTCTGGGAGTATCGTGAACGTCGGGTATGCGAGCTACCAAGGAAATCAGTCGTATGCGAATACAGTCGCATATCTCGGCATCCCCTACGCAGAACCTCCCTTGGGCGACCTAAGGTTTAGGGCGCCCCTGCCTCTCAACACGTCTCGCATCGCCCAGCTGGCAAATGGCCAAGTTGTGGATGCCACAAAGTACCCCAACTTTTGTGTACAAGGGACAACTGGAGGTTAGTTCTCATGGCGGGTGCGCTTATTAGAGTCCTCATCTATTCCGTTTTCAAAGGTGGGGATGCTGGTGGAGCCGGTAGTGAAGATTGCCTTAACATCAATATCTACGCTCCATATGGAGCCACCAATACCAGCAACTGTAAGAACAGGCCATGCGTCTATGTTGCCCTTGGTAGCTAACAATGCTCTTGCGCTAATTTCGAAGTGCCGGTTCTTGTTTACATCCACGGCGGTGGTGCGTATACCCTGAGCTGCTAACGAAGATTTCTGATCCTGACCCTTGACCACTCATTGATCAGGATACGTATATGGAAACCCTGCGAACTGGCCTTTTGACGCTTGGATTAACCAAAGCCCAAATGTTGTCATCGTCTCCGTCTACTATCGACTGGACTCCTTTGGTTTCCTTTCCACTCCGGAGTTTGTCACAGATTCTACCTTAGGCGACTTGAATGTCGGCTTCCAGGATCAAGTTCAATCACTCAAGTGGATCAAACAATATATCTCTGCTTTCGGTGGAGATCCAAGCCAAGTTACCATCAACGGTGAAAGTGCGGGTGGCTCATCCATTGAGTTGCATTTGGTGGCAAATGAAGGAGAGTCGTTGTTTTCTGCCGCAATTGCCCAGAGTGTATATCGAGCGCCCGTTTCTCTCCCCGAACAATCGCAGGTTCGCAGCTTTACATGCCTATTTTGGTTTACCTCAACGGTTAAAAACTGCCCTTTTGTACAGCCGTTGTTCCAATACTACGCACAACAGGCAGGGTGTGGTTCTGCCAGTGAACCCACCATAGCTTCTCAGATGACTTGCCTCAGGAACGCGAGTATCAGCGCCTTAGCCCGTGCCCAAGATGCGTCCAACTATAATTTGTGCGTTCATCATTGGTTCTGTATTCGTAGCGGCGTATTGATCGTAGTTTGCTCTGACGGTTTCAGTACTGGACCGTACAAGAACTTCATCCCCGTCGTTGATGGGAAGTTGATCACTCAATACCCAACGTTATCCATTCTTCAAGGAAAGTTTGCCCATGTGCCTTTGATCGTTGGGTAAGTACCTGGTTAATTCATATCCCCATCCACACAATACTTATGCTTCGTCGTATTAATTCCACAGGGCCGTTTCAAACGAGACGCTGGCAGGTGGAACGAACATCTCGGCTGCGCTTCAAGCCTTTTTCCCTTCGTTAACGTCAGCCGACCTGGCTGACTTCATGGCCGCGTATCCATCCACCGAGTTCTCCTCCACAAACGAATGGCAGCGCGTCGCGACTGGGGAGCCAAGTGTTCGGTGTGCTGTAAGTCAATTCATATCTGAATTCTTCTATATCTTGAGACCGGGCTTCGTTTCAGCGTACGATCATGGGGCTCGCCTTTTCATCCTTTGCTCCGACGTGGACCTACAGATACAACCAACGAAACCCAACCCAGTCTCCGACCGATCTTGCAGTCGAACACGCCTCAGAGAATTGGATGATGTTCCGCGGCACCAACACTGGGTTCGTATCCTCTTATAGGAATGTCGTTGATATCTGACTTCCCTGGGTGGCACAGCTACAACGGAACAACTACATTCACACCCCAAACCCCGGTCGAGCTGGCTTTCGCGTCGGAGCTGATTGCGTATTGGCTATCCTTCACTCGGTCCCATGACCCGAACACATTCAAGCTTGCCATGTCACCAAATTGGACGGCGTATGGTGTCGGTGAGCGTGTGAGGATGGTGCTGCAGCAAGACCCGCAGAACAGTACCGACGTCAGCGGTAGCTTCGTCGAGAGTGAGCCGGATTTGGAGACGGCGAGATGTTCATTGGTTGCAACCAAGGTTCTTCGAACGGAGGATTGAGGGTGGGGCACGCGGTGAATGTAAAGACTCAAAATCTATTCGGTGTTGTAAAAATCGAGTGAATAGGGCGGGACGATGTCGTAAATACAATCCGAATAACAATACACGAGACAAACCGAAAAACTGGAAAAGCGATAGGGACAACGACAGATAGCAACAAAGTATGCACGTATTCAAGAAATGACATCCAGCGGACGTCATGAGGCTACGCCATTGAGCCGGTTGGTTACACGCTGACGGTGCTGGCGATTCTTCAGATGAACTTCGTAGTTCGACAGAGTCTCCCCTGGACCAGGGACGTACAACTGACTCGCCGTCAGAAGGATTCGAAAGGAATGGCGGAGATATATTGACACACCTTTCCTGGACAATCGATGCACTTTATTCGCCACTCAGGTGAAGGAGTGTTGCCATTGCGCAAGACCATCTCAAAATTGTCATCAGGGTACTTGCCCCTCATGCTGTCAAGAGCAGCAGATAGCCACGGGGGTTCCATCAACTGCAACCGCTGTCAGTCAAACCCGAAATTGATCGTAGTGGTTGAGTAGGAGCTTACACTCGATTGAGAAGGATTATTGGAGGAAAGAGGAAGTGGAGGATGATTTGAGCCATTTCGAGAGTGGCGTGGTGACGATTCGGTTTTGTCTGCGTGGGAGGAGGCCCCTGGAGTACTGATGTGAGAATGGTTAGCGCCGTTGGGCTTGCTGATTCTCTGCGCCAAGGGTGGCTCGGATGAGCTGGAACTACCACTTGAGATTGGTGAAACTGGCTCCGCCTTGATCGCATCGTTGGTGCTGGAGGCAGGCCGAGAAGGAGTGGGGATATCAGCCCAAACATCGACCTTACTATTTGGTCGTCGAGGTGTCGGTGGCTCAGAGGAATCAGCTATCCCATCCGGAATGCCGGATGCTGGTGCAGGGGACTGTTGATCACGTTCCAATGCGGCACGTAGAGCAGCAGCTCCACCCTTCTTCTTCGCAACAGTCTTGGCATTTTCAGCCTCGCGTTTGAGGTTTAGGTGGTAGTCAGCTTCCGAGTTGTACTCGACTGGACGAGGTCTACGATGCCTGTGCCAATACTTTCCTGAAAGCAGTGACGGCGTGATCAGCATCGTGGCGTAACGGGCCTATAGATAAGCGCTTACCGCACATGCCGCATTGCGTTTTATCACCCAATGGACCCTTTCTCCTACCGATAGCCACATTTTCAGGACAACCGCAATTCGAACAATGCCAGACGCCATTGATCATGTTTGGGTGCTGTCCATCAACGAACTCCTTTTCTTTGGCCTCTCTTTCAAGTTCCCTGGCGGTCTTCATCTTCCCAATTCTGGGAGTCGATTTGCTGTCGGGAGCAGCGGAGAAGTTACCGGCCGGCAGCGGAGGGTCGTTTTCCAAAGGAGGCGGTAGAGATGACGCATCCACTGATGTAGATGGGGTCGGGGCGGGGACGTTGGCACGAGGCCGCAGAACTGTCGGGGGATACTCGGGAGCCTTGAACAAGCCCTTCGTTTTCTTCTCCTTGGGCTGGACAGAGGTAGAGGAGCTGAGATTGAGAGGGATTGATTGCGGTGTTGGAAGGACTGTGCCGTTCTCCGAAGCCACCATATTGGCAATGTTAACTGAAGCACGGTCAGCAGCAGCTCTTCTCTTCGGAACGGTGAGGAGTGCGGCGGCAGCCAAAGTAGCCGGGTCCACTTCAGGGAAACCAATAGCAGGGGTCCGATAAGTCCTAACTGCCTCACGATCTGGAAGAGCGACTCCACGTCTGCCCCTAGTATTGCGTTTTCTCCGCCTATTCATCTCATTTTCGCGCTCCCTTTCGCTCTTTTCAATCTCACCGTCACTGAGGTAGTTCAGAGTGGGTGTGAAGGATTGGACTTGATCGAGGGAACGTGCGGCAGAGGTAAGTGATGGGAGGAAGGACATTCGTAGATCATCATCTTGAACGGCAGAACCATCCGAAGGATGTCCGACGAGGAATAACGACTTCTGGAACGTCTGAACTTGTTCTCGTATTGAGTGAGCGATGGCGGTTCTATGAGAGATTGATTAGCCACGACCGGAGCACACGATCAACCAACTCACTTGAATTCTCCAGCCAAACCAAGGTCTCTCGAGTATACTTCTGCAAACTGTTCAGGCGAAGCATCCTCGTTGTTTAAATCCCATTCAAATTGGTCATCGAGCTTGACGGAACCAACGATGATATCAAGCTAATCACACCATGACCCAAAAAAATTGTTAGCCTCCAGCCACCAGCAGAACGGAAAGCACGAGGCAACGGACCTTAATAACTATCCTCATCTCCTCATGCATCGATCTCTCGCTGCCATCAAAGTCTTCTACCGCCATCATCCGGTCTATATCCGCATCACTCTCATTGTCGGTAGCATGTCCAGGCTTCCGTTTTCTTCCCTTGCCGGTTACCCTCCTCGCCTTTCGAGCAAATGCACCTTTCGAAGAGACTCGCAATCGTTTTCGCCAACTCTCCCACCATAAAGCATCACGATCGTCTAACTGACCATTACCCTTCTCTGTGGCCTTTGCGTCTACATCAATGGCTTGGTCCTCATCACCGCCTAGTAAGGTCGAATGGGCTTTGTAATCGCTAAGCTGCTCTTGGATGGACTTTGTGATGATTGCATGATATGATTGGGCAAGATTATAGTCGTCGACGACGGATTGGGCGAAGATTTCGGGAGTGACGATTGGGTCTAAACCACGCGGCGACGACTAACTTCAACAAAGGATCACAGAAACAAAGAACGAAGCACTTACCATTCAGATTCCAAACAAAGGTATCCCTCATCTTATGATGCTCAACATCAAATTCAAGCCTGATCGGAACGAGCTGCTCAGGCCTGCTAGTCTCGTGCACGCTCATTTTCCGAGGCCTGCGCACACAAAAGGCAAGAACACAATCAACAAAAAAAAACACAAACGAAAAACGAAAAAAAATTTAGACTCACAATTTCAACCCCTCCCTCCTCAAAGTCTTCCTACTCCTCGAATCTCTCTCTTTCCCACTTCGAGGGTACGACACTCCAAATTTCTCCATCCTCCTCCTACTCGGAATGACAGCGTCCCTCTCCCACCAAGCCGGTTTCGAAATCCCACCCAAAGCACACAAACCACCATCCTTGACACCATTAACCCAACCCTCCCTAACCTCAACCCCCATCCTCTCCTTCATCCCCTTCATAACACCCTCATACTTCTTATCCCTCTCCATCCACTCCTTCACATTCGAAATCTCATCCTCAGAAAGTGGCGGTATAACCTTATCAGACCCAGCAAGCGGAACAACCGATACCCGCGTAGTCTTGGGGTTCAACTTGACTTCGCGTGGTAGAGGCGGTAATTGGGGTTTAGGAACATGCGGGAGAGCGGTAGGAGCAGAGTTTGAAGCAAGGGGTGGGACGACGGGCATGGAAGGTAAAACATGACTGGATGCAGCTGCAGGTGTTGAAGACGAACCAGGGATAGGCTGAATAGAAGGCATGGTAGGTACGCCCACCAAAGGCGGTGCCGGAGTTCGTCCAACACCATGAGCAATCCCAGCATTCATCATCATCGCACTAGGCGGTTTCTGCCCCGACGACATCCCATCCATCCCAATCCCATGTGTAGGGTTCATCCCCATCTGCATCTGCATCTGTAATTGTTGAGCGGGACTCAACCCAATCCCAGGTTGGATCGGCTGCCCTTGTCGTTTTTGCGGAGTCTGCATATCCATACCTCCACTCATACCCATCCCACCCATATTCATTCCCATCTGTGGGACCGAAGGAGGCCCGACCGATCCCATTCGCGGGGTTTGTGGTACCGCGCCACCACCACCACCACCACCACCGCCGGCAGACGGAGTACCATTCATACCAACGCCACCATGCGCAAAGCCAGCATTCATATGCATCCCCATATTCATGCCCATATTCGGCGGCGCACCACCACCACCCGAAGGCGGGTTATTCCATCCCGCACTAGGAACCCTTGGACTCTCCAACTTCCTCTTCTCTCCCCTAAACGGAGATCCAGGAGGTGCAGGAGCAGGCGCGAGCGGTTGCTGATGCTGCGGCTGTTGGCTCGAAATATGATGAGATTGTTGTTGGTATTGCTGGTGCGATAATGGCGTTTGTGGTTTTTGCTGATGTTGGCCTTGGCTGGGATGCGGGCTAGGGTTGGATGAGGGATAACCATTCGTCATCGAACCACCTGGGCTTTGACCTTGTTGGCCATGACCTTGTTGACCGCCTTGTGAATGAGAATGGGAGGTAGGAGGTCGACTTGGGGGAGCGGTTGAGCCATGATGCGATTGGGAAGTACCAGGTCTCGAGACGGATGCTGCTGTCGGTGGACGCGGCATGGCGGAAGGAGGAGGCATCATCGACATATTCGGGTTAATATTCTAAGATAAACGACTTAGTCGAGATCGACGATGTTCGATAAACGGACGCCTCACCTGTCCATGATGAGACGAAGAATGCGAAGCGCTAGACGAAGGTCTCTGCTGATCGTAATAAGCAGCGGCCGACATTTGCTGCTGCTGACTCTGCTGTGAAGGATGCGATTGTTGTGATTGTTGCTGCGTCGCATACCCCGAATACGATTGCTGCTGCTGATGCTGAGGTTGCTGATGATGTTGTTGTTGTGGCTGTTGATGCTGCTGCTGCTGAAGCTGCTGCATCTGCTGTGGAGTCGCATACCCAGGGTTCCCAGTATTCGAAGGTGGGATATTGGAATTCGGGTTAGGAGCGATAGCGGGTTGTCGGAACGCCTTCATCTGGGTCAATTGTTGGTACTGCTGAGGAGTCAACCCTCCAAGGTTCATCCCTCCCATATTCATATACCCCCCAACGGCGCCACCACCCGACCCTCCACCCTGACCACCAGGATTAACGAAGGCGGCGGGGTTGATACCCTGAGAACCCTGCTGGGTCGCGGTACCATTCATACCCCCATGTTGTTGTTGTTGTTGCTGCTGCTGTTGTAATAGCTGGGCGGGACTGATCCCAGCGGCTCCCCCGTTCGGTTGACCTTGTCCCTGGTGATGCGACTGCTGTTGGAACATGGCGGGGTTAAAACCACCATTGCCCATCCCACCCAGTCCACCAGCGTATGGAAATTTATTCCCAGCTCCCATCGCCATCTGTTGGAGCGCGTTCATTTGTGGTTGGTACGATGATTGTTGATATTGTTGCTGGGACTGTTGTGGGGCATGTGAATTTTGGAAGGCGGCGGCGAGTAGAGCAGGGTTAATCCCGTTCTGTTGTTGGGGAAGGGAGGATGGGTAGGATGGATGCGCTTGAGGGGGAAATGTGTTGACGTTCGGATTCATAGGGTGTTGTCGTTTTCAAGGGTTCGTCGAGGTGATTGGCATAAGCTGCAGACTATCGAGGGATCAGCGAATGTCCACAACAACAGACACACGTGATGAGGAAGAGTGGTCAATACACGGTGAATACGATCTGCCTCGCTCAGAGACACCTCCTTCAGCGCGCGTCACGTCAGATCAACCGCATCGAAGGTGCACCGAGGGCCGAGGTCTCAACAGTACGAGGCCAACACGCAACGTTCCAACAGGGACTCCCAAGATCAGTGAGAACTCACCAAACTGTCTGGCAAGGCCCACCCAACAATACGAATGTTCTTCTACAAACCAAACCATGTTAGAACACAGCACAGCACGGACGCGCCAACAAGAGATACACGTTCCCGTGACGGGGACGGAACATGGGTATGATTACATCAAAAAACACGTACCGAGACTCTAGTCCGTTGAACAGGTTCGCGCGCCGAACTCCTGCAAAGGGCGGGCGCCTGTGAAATTCATCCATGGTTAGCACGAGGACGGGGTAATGGTGGAGGAAGAGGGGTGGGGAACGAGGGAGCACATGGCGGGTCGGGACAGGGGGGGTGCGCACGGACCCGATGGCGATAAGGACTAGGAAGGGACGTACAGGAAATAAAAGAGAGGGAAGGGCAGGTATAGATAATTAGAGGGGCGGATTACACGGCCTCGAAGGAGTCGGACGATCAACTGATGACGAGATGAAGATAATATCTGCAGTGTTTGCTATTCTCCACTGTTTGTCCTGCGTTATTCGGCGATTGTCCTGCTGTTATTCTCCGTGTTTGTCCTGTATTCTCCTGCCTTGTCTCCTAGTCTCCTGCGAATATCTTGGCCCAGATTCGAATTTGGATTTGGCTTGTGCGGATTCTGACGCAGCGCCCGTTCCGAATGTCGACGTGTCGCCTCACACACTCAGCGGGTCGCTCACCAGAACATCCCCCGTAACTCTGTCACGCGTGATATGTCACAATTGTGGCGCCGTTTCAACTCTCTTCACCCGCCCCCCACTATCCACCCTCTTCACCACCAACCCGCCCGCAAAAAAACCAGCAAAACGACTCAAGGTGAAGAGGCGTACATCGCCGTGCATATCAATACACGGAAGGAAGATGTGCCTCGCATGACACAAGTCCCGGTAGTACAGGCGATCTTAGATCTGGATCTGCTATATCCTAGACCTTCCTTTCTCGGCACTCCTCCTTCTTACTCTTCGCTTGGGCGGCGCCTTGGGCCCCATATCAAAATCCCCTGTTTCCCGTTTCTAGGTTTCATTACTCAGAACACAGTTTGCGTAGTTTCCCGCTCAATATATATAGCCCTCATCCCTCCAATTTTCCTCGTCCTCTCGTCTCCCCCCGACCCTCCTCCCTTCATCCAATATCCTTCCAACCTAAACCCTCGTGTTGACATCCCCTCGTGCCTAAGCTGTCCCCCTCTTGTGATCATCCACGTAGCCCCTTTCTCCCCTCTTTGGCGCCCAAACCCCGGCGCAGCAAAACATGCTCAACCCCCGCCTCCACTCAAACTTCGGCCGAAATTGCATCCGATAAGTCATCGATTCAAAAAATCGTCCACTTGAATAGACCGCGCAGCTTTCCCAACAGCATACATTCCGTTTAACATCCTTGCAAACATTTTTGGTTTACCTTGCAGACACTTTTGGCTTACATTGCAGACACTTTGATAGGATGGATCTCCATCCGACGTTCCGGACCGGCGGAGATATCATTCAAACTCTGGCACTTTGAACCATGCGCGAGGCTTTTTTGACTCGTCGCGCCGGTCATCTACGATTGTCCGCTCTGCTCGACATTTGTTCTCGGGGATAGTTGGGTCTCCTCCTTGGTCACGTGCTCAACAACCCAGCCCCCACAGTCGACTCATGTACGCTCACGATATCGACACCCTTCGATTGCGACGTCTAAGAGGTCCTCCATGAAGCATCTGGTTGGGGTTGGCGAGAGAACTGAGCACTCAGTAGACGCCCTTGTTCACTTTTCACGCGTCGCTTCCCATGACGGAACTCCGGAGTATCGTCAATCTGCCGAAGACCACAATATCTGACAAGGACCCACAGTCGTTATCACTCTTCGACTATCTTTAGACCTGCTCCATCATCATGGTCCTCCACAAGAATCCCATCAACGTCCTTCTCACGCCTGTACAATATACACCATGATTCATTAACCACACATCCAGTGTTTAGGAACACGCCGTCCGAATGTCCGAGATAAAGCTACAACAAGTCCTATGTGCAGTCCGAAGGTAACGCACTATAACAGTCCAAGTACGGTGGAGGCGACTCCCTCACAACCCTCACCCCAACATCCCGATGCTGAACAACTTCTCCCACCCCTTGAATAGGCAACATACCATTCGTCTCCAATTCCATCTCTAACCCATGAGGATCACCCAAACACCCCCCATCAACTCTATTCCTCAAAATACCTCTCCTCGGTCTCCTTTCCCCACTAACCCCAGGAGAACCCACTTCAGAATCAGACTCGGACGATTCCCCAATAGTAACGACCGAATCGTCAAACCGTACCCGACTCGGTCTTGTCATAACGAGTTCCTCAGAAGAAGAATGAGCGATTGAAGTCCTTGAAGATGAAGGTCCAGGATCCGATCCAACTAATAGCGAAGGCAGATACGGCAGAGCATTCTCATGAAACGAAGGAGAGAACTCAGCCATGATAGGTAAAGATATCTCACCCTCCCACCAAGCTTTTGGCATCGTATCATGATCATCGAATGGTTCCCCACCAAGTCTTCTCCTTCTCTTGATGATATACCAAGTCACGAAAATCGCGAGGAGGAAGGTAGATACAAGTGCGACGAAAGTGGCTATGAAGACGATATGATGGTTTGCGGCGACGGAGGACCGGGATATAGGGTCGTTAATGTGAGTGGTCGCTGGTAGAGCGCCAGAACAATCAGACTGCATGGAGCCAAAAGTCTTCACGAACAGATTGCCGCTACTCCATTTCCCAGAGCTTTGGGCACGTAAGAAGGTTGGTGTGAACGGCGTCTATGGGAGTGAGAAGGTACTCACGAATCACTGACCGCCACTAAAACACCAACGTGAGTTTTAGCAGGATGAAAGAAATTGAGCATGAGACGACGCACTGAGCAATGTCTGATCAGGTTCGGCCGAGTTCGGATAAGAGAAATAGTTGTCGTTTCCTCCGATGGTCACATTCGTAACATTCAACGCATTCGTTTGCACGATCGATACGGTGTAAGGCGGAAGACCGCCCCGGATGTTGATACCCCATGTCTGACAGGTCTGCAAGGTTGTAGAACTATTGGTGGTGACGTTGAACAATCTGTCAGATGAAGGGAGCGTACAATCAGAAGACGATCCCTCTAAAGACGATAATTCAATCGCCTATGTATTTGAAAGTTTCGTGATAGAGATGCTCACGTACGACGGTGTATATTTTCGGATTAACACCACCAGAGTATCCATCGGCGTCAGCCACAGCCAACATAAGTTGTGTGTCTATGATGCAGCATTAGCTCGACTCCCTGATAAGTGCTGTGTCAAGATCTCACCGAGTGGATGGGCAACTATCCAACTAAGGTTCGTCATGTCTAACCCAATGGGAGTCACCGTCGTGGTAACTCCCAACTCGTACGCCATCATGTAATATGGAGGGTTGCCATAGCCTGTACCATTGAACGGACCTGCGAAGACGCTCAAAGTCATCGTATCGCAGGCTGGTAGAGACGAGGAAGAAATCTGGCAAGCAAAATAAACGATCAGCAATGAAGGGTGAGAATGGTCACTGTACCGACATTATTGAAGCCCCATTCGAATTTATTGGCCCTCAGGCTCACAGTTAGATCTGCAGTGCAGCAGAAGCAGAAGAAGGACATGAATAGGGCATAAAGTGTGATCGTTGGATGAAACATCTTGACGAACGACAAGTTGAGAGATGAACGGCCTCTTGAACTCCCTTGCCAAGGGCATTGGCGCCCGAGGACTCCTACATCGACTCGTCGAGAACACAGCACAGCTCAAGTCAACACGAGGCTTGGTTGAGCATGATCTCCAGATTGGAAATCATGAAGAGATGATCCGCTGAGACCATGGAGAGTTCGGATCTGTCTGACGTGAACGTCGACTTTGACGGCGAGGCTTGCCAGAAGGCTACTCTGAACCCGGTAATATCAGCATCTTCAGTAGGAGTGCATCCAGGACTTTTGTGCGAAGAGCAGCATATCTCCAGACTTCTGCCCCATCTCACCGTTGCCTAGTTCGCCCTCGACTCCATCTCGCTCGTAGTTCGCAGCCGAGGCACTATCACGGGTAGCGCAGGTTTCAATGAAACTTGAAAGTTGCTTGAAGGTCCTTCAAGTTGATAGTAGTTCATCGAGCAGAAGTACTGCTCGCCGACATGGCGAATGGGAATCTATCGTTCAGAGTATTCCGCTGCGTGAACGTTGCGGAGATGGTTTCGAGATGAAGCTTTTTGCAACTTGCCGGCTAGCTTTCACCTCCGCCCGAGCCTCCGCCAGCCCAACATACACGACGCGTGGAGGACGAGAGAAATATGAGTGTGACCGTTTACTCTCATTGCTCTCGCCATCCAAGGAACAATAGAGACAATGTACAGTGGTTACGACTAACACTACGCATAATCCACAAGAACCAACCATTACATCGATAACAGGCCGTACGATACGGTAGTTCAAATCGTCACATTCACGAAAATTGTCAAACGACTGAAATCCGGGGTCTGCGATCCTTGGCGGAGAGGCTACAACGCATAAATACATATAAAGGTTCGACGGTCCAACGGGTATCAACATCGAAGAAGCTTCGGAAAACACAAGATCGCAAGAACAACCTCGTTTGCCGTCTACTCACGATGATCCATATAAGGAGGGGGAGGAGCCTCTGATACTTCCAGGATAACTTCGCCATGACCGACTTTTTGATCAGGTCTATAACCATGGGCGGCAGGCGATGGCGTTGCAGATGCAGCTGCATATGCTGCAGCCCCTGCAGACGACGAGGGCTCTCCACGCGACGGACCAGCATCGTAAGGGTTCGGGAGGTTTGGCATCGTAGATGGTGGGGAGCTGAATGTACTATTCGGAATACTCGTCCTTCGATTTTGATCTTCGACACCCATTGAATATACTCCAGACGGAGGTCGCATATCTTGGCCTTGCGGCGGGTGGTAAGAAAGTGTGTGTCCGGAGTGTGCGGGACTCGAAGTGAACGCTGCCGGCATCGGAACTCCCATGTGTGGGGTATCGGGGGAATAATTCCCAGAAGGTGTGGTGGAGTAAGTCGACTGGGTCCAAGCCGTCGACATGTGGCCCTGGGAGTTCATGGCGGGTGAGTTCGGAACTAAATTTCCCATGGAGACAGGGTAACCGTGCTGAAGTGGAGGTGCGCTAAACGATCCGGACGTTGGGGTGCCCATGGAGGGGGCGTTCGTGGCAAACGATCCCGTAGATGGGTAGTATCCCTGCTGGGCCAACGGTGCCGCATTTGGGGCACCCTGTTGATAAACTGGCCAATTGGTCGTCGGTGGCAAGGCTGCCTGAGGATCGTACCAAGTACCTTGGGTCATATCGGGGTTGGGGGGATGACCAGGATTAACGGGATGACCAGGATTAACGGGATGACCAGAAGGGCTTGGTTCCTGACGACCTCGACGCCTCATAAACATCCAGAAGACGATTGCTCCGATGATGACAACCGCTACGACGGCGACAGCTATCCCAATAATAGTTGAGGTGTGGGAACTGCTGTGAGCAGAGGACGAGGACGATGCAGATGATGCAGATGACGACGGCGACGATGAAGAGGTCGTTGATGACGGAGATGCTTTTTGAGGGGAACTTGTTTGGCTACTGGTTGTTTCAAGGCCAGCACACGTAATATCCGTTGAGCCCACTGGCGTGACGAGCGGAGTTCCTATGCCCCATCGTCCAGTGCTGCAAAAAAGCGTCAGTGAAGAGAAGATCAGTTCAAAAGGGCCAACGTACGAATCGTGAACCGCAGCTGTTGTCAAAACAAAGTGAATAGATCAGATCAGATCTGTGAACGGACAAAGGTGACATACCAAGTAATCCTTGACCAACAGTTGCTCTGTTTATGTAGGTCAGCAAATTGTCGGTGGGCCCCATCGTCACATTCGTTACAACGGGAGAATTAGGCTGGGCGATCGTGACAGAATACGGCGGAGTGCCACCTTGAATGCTAAGGCCCCAAGGCTGGCATGTCTGAAGGTTCCCGGTAACATTGGCAGTCATAACGAAAGACCGGTCTGGTTGAACGGGGATGCAGCTGGTGGTGGTTCCGGCTATCGAGTTCAATCGTGATTAATGGAGATCTTCCTCCAAATGAATGGTGCAAAAGCTCACCTGCAACGGTGTATGTCTGGGCCGCCACGCCACCCGAGTTTCCGTTGGCATCAGCCATGGTCAACACCAGTGTGGTTCCTGCGAAGCGGTGATTACCACTAAACAAACAAACCCTAGGGATGTTGTCAACTCTGGAACTGAACTCACCAGGGCTGTGGTTTACTGTCCACGTGAGGGCTGTTGCGACGGTGCCAGCAAGGGTGACACTGCTGACACCTCCCACCTCATACGCAACCATGTAATAGGGAGGTGTTCCTAACCCAGTTCCACCATTCGCACCTGGGGAAAGGGTGATTGTCATCGGTTGACATGCTGCCAGCGTTGTCGAAATTGACTGATCGCCATCGAAGATCGGGAGAGGATAAGATAAAAACGAAGAAAGCTGAGACTGGGACACTAACATTACTGAATCCCCAGAAGAATGTGTTCGTCATCTGGGCATTGCATTGCAGGAGGTAAATGGAAGATAATGCAGCGACGAAAAATGTCTGCCGAGCCCAGTTGCTAGGGGAAGCACCTGCGACCATCACGAGACGGGACTTGAGTGCAAAATAAAAAGGAAAAGAACTCCCAGAGGGAGAAAGCAAGACGAAGGGACAAGCCCAACGATAAAAACGAGCGAAAGAGAGGCGAATAAAGAGCGGACTAATGCGCAAGCGAAGGACAACAAACAAGGAGTGAAGCGATCACAGCAATGATCACAGCCTTCAACGAACTTTGACCTGACATGGGCGGCACCTGGAAGTCCCCCATCTGGGGTTACATTAAGTAATAAATGGGCGTCTCTCCGGCAATCATCAAACCATTGGTTTTTGTGATGACCGGCGTTCGCAACCTGACCTCGATATCTTATCTTGTTCTTTCTCCGTCCCGTAACAAGGCCACACCAAAAGTCGAGTATCTAGGATGCCTGTAGGAGGTCTAAACAACGACAGGAAGGTGGGGTCCTGAAGTGGGCTTGGAACGTCTCGAGGCAGAGCGTGTATAAGTCTGATGTTTATCTTTGATGCTGATGCAAAGAGATCAATTCTGATTCGCTGACCCCAGGCTATGCAGGGCGATGACGAAGGGGTGGAGGGAAGGCTCAGGTTTGGTGACAATCATACGACATTTGGGCTCCCGGTGGGAAGGAGAAGGAGGGAGGCTCACGGGCTACGCTCTTGTTTGCCGTACACGCTCGGAGAAGATGAACGATCGCGGAATAGATGGACCGATGTCGTTGGTGAGGATGGGTCTGGAGATGGATTGCATTCGACGACCGTATCCAAGATGGCCAAGTGGGTGGATGGTCACCCAAGGGTAAAGGATTGCGTAGTTCGTTGAAATATTTTCGATGGATATTCGGGTACCTGCCAATTTCTGAGCCTCCTTGTATTACGAAGTCAAATGCACAGCCCCGAATGCCAGTAAACGACGAAGGTATTGGCGGGGGCGTTTGTCGTTTCATGACATGATAATCATAGTATGAAATGTACGGTCAAAGCATGGTCAATTTGAAGGTAAATGATACATAGGGTCAAGAAACCCGCAGCAGAGTCCAAATCGTAGAATAACATGATGACGGCTCACTACGAACAAAAAAGCTTTATTGGCCCAACAGTAGTCAATGACGTCGAACAACCAAGAAAATCGAAATAGAGACAAGTAAAGATAATGTACGGGCAAGAAAGGAACCGGATATCCTCCATCATTCCTGGATCTCAGGATAACCACGCCAAGGAGATCCATATGCCTGCGAGTATCTTTGCGAGCCTGAGTGCGTGGGGGAAATGGCGGGGGCAAATGGAGGTCCCGTGGAAGGATAACCATAAGGAGCGCTAACACCATGTCCTCCCTGGTATTGGGTTTGAGAGGTGAATGCACCAACTCCCGCTGCGTGGGAACCAAAAGGGCTATGGGGTGCACTAGAAGGGAGTGGCAGGGTAGGGTGAATGGGAGGCCCTTCGTACGGTGAAGGGAGGGGAAAACCCATAGCTGGACTACTAGAAGTACTGGACGCAGTCCGCATCGTTGCGTTTGATGTCAATGATGCCGGATGTACTAAGGTCTCGTACTTGTAAGATGGCGTGGAAATTCCAGAGGCAGATGCTGGCAGCTGCTGTACATTCTCCTGTTTACTGGGCGAACCAACTGGGTCGCCCTTGGGGTCTCTCCTCCTGCGAAGGCAAATCCATAAAATCGCGGCGATCCCAATGACAGCTGCAGCAGCTACACAAATACCGATGATGATGGGGGTCTTCAGAGAGCTGCTCGTTGCAGAAGTCGGCGTTGCCGTGGAAGATGGTGACTGTGAAGTCTGGATCGACGCTGATGAAGCAGGGAATGGCGCAGCTGAGGTATAACTTGTAACCAGTCCGGAGCAGGTGGTGTCGTTTGAGCCAGTTGTATTTACGAGCGAAGTCCCGATGCCCCATCGACCCGTACTAACCATGTGATGGGGACGTTGAGAATATTCACCATGTTCAATATAATATACACGTACGAGTCATGAACAGCAGCTAAAAGATGGACGATATCCATCAGCACTTCCACTCATTGTGTGAAAGTAAACAGAACCCACCGAGTATCACACCAAGAGGTTCAGCTCTGTTGATATACGTCACGATATCGTCGCCCAATGGAACCGTCATATTAGTAACAACCGAAGTATTGAGTCGGGCCACAGTCACCCCATAAGGTGGCGTACCGCCTTGTATAGAAAGTCCCCATGGCTGGCAGGTTTGAAGGGTACCAGTGACATTGGCCGTCATCACAAACGAAGGGTCGGGGGTGGGCATTTGACACGTAGACGAGCTACCCGCTACAACGCTCGATGACGATGATATGACTCGGAGAGGATAGATAATAGCTCACGCGCAACAGTCCGGATATAAGGATCAACTCCACCTGCATTCCCATTTGCATCGGCCATTGTTAACATCAATTGAGCGCCTATTTCAATCCTGGAGATCAACGGTGGAAGAAATCGATTCGGGGAAAACGCACCAGGTCGATGGGTAACCTGCCAGCTTAACGACGTGGATCCAACGGGGGTGACGGTCGTGACACCGCCCAACTCATACGCAATAAGATAGTACGGAGGGGTGCTCGACCCAGAATTGCCATTCGCGCCCGGGCCGATTTCAAGGCTATATGTCACACAGGTTTGCAAGTTAGGATTGGTATCCTGGGCTCAGCGATGAGTGAAGTTCATCACGGTGGGTGAGCTGAGATGGGAACGTACTAGAGTAAAACCCCAGAAAAACGTGTTTGTCTGCTGCGCTGCGCACAGCGACGACGCGGAGAGAGCGTAGGCGATGAGAAAGGCATATCTCGTGACATCCTCCAGGCCCGGCCGATACATCCCTGTAGGCATAGCGTGGATTGGGTGTGGAGGGTTGACAGCGGCTACGATGGAGTTTGAAAGGCGAAAGTCAGGACGACATAAAGATGGTTAGCCTTAATAAAGCCTTTGCCAGTGGCTCGTGAGCCCGCTAACTCCTGATGGCCAAGCCACGTTACAATCATATTGATAGCTGACCTTGCTCCTGGAGGGCGTCTAAGTACCTGGTGTGATATATATATGCCTTATCGGCTTGGGTAGCATGGCAAACTCCTCCGCAAGGCGTGTGGTCCGAGTCCGTAAACAAAGCTTCCTGTGGATGGGTATATCGAAGTGCCAGTTGGCGCCCGTCGTAACAATTTACTGGGGCGTATGTGCGGATATAGGCGGATATGGTGGTGAAGAAGGGGGCTGGTGTTGCGTTCAACTTTGATCGACAGATCCGAGAGCCAGCATGTGGCTGCTCTCAGGTTATTAATGCAACTTTGCCTGTAGGTTGCAATTGTGCACATGGGTGTGTCTATCCAAGTCATTCAGAGGAATCGACCAATGACCAGATGTCGGACACAGGGCGATCAGGTGCCAGTGTAGGGCCTGTGGTGGCTGTGTATAAAGAGCACATACCTAACACTTCATGTAGATTCTCAGAGCACACCAGTACGAGCTATCACCTGTCTTATTCGATAGAATCAGACACAGAAGGACTGAGCGACAAACGGAAGCAGAGAGTAACGGGATACAAAGACTGAGGGAAGGACCACCTAACCTTCCCACCAAAACTTACCAATTAGTAACGTCAAACAGGTACCTGTGACCCTAAAAATTAGTATTGTTTTCGCGTTTTCCTGTGACCCGTTGAGATCCCCCTTCAAGACCCGTCGAAAATACCTCAGAGCCACCGAGAGCCACCGGGGCTTGCCACTGATCACACGTGGCGCCATCCAACACCGCTGACGATGATCGGCATTGGCTCCGCCAATGCTACCGACGCTTCCTCGGCAACGTCAAACCTTCGTCCTCGCTGTTGACGACGACGACGACGATATATACGCTATTTCTCCACGGATTTCCGTCGGATTTTCGTAGTTTTTGTACCATTATACAGATATATATGTATACCACTCTACTACGAGGCTCTGAATTTATTTGATGGCTATCTGAGGGAATAGGAAGGGCCATATGCATAGAAAAAAGCGAAAATATAATTCAAATCACACATTAATGAGAAGGGGGGGCCTTGTATTGAATTCTACTACTGTACATGGAAGTAAGATATAGGAGGAAGGGGGGAGGGAATGGGGGATGAGAGGAGGGGATGGGAATGGGGGTAGGGAATGGAGGTGGGAAGAAGGGAGGGGATGGGGATGGGATGGGGATGGGAGATGGGATGGTGATGGGAGATGGGATGGTGATGGGGCAAGGGAAGGGGAAGGGGTGAAAGTAATGTAATGTGGGTGAGGGAGGATGGGAAAGGGGAGAGGGGGGGGGAATAGAAGGATGGTAAGGGGAGGAGGGAAGGGAGGAGAGGAGAAGGAGAGTAGGGGTGAAGGGGAGGGTTTGAGAGGGGAGGTGACTGGGGGAAAATGGAAACCTCAAAAAATAACCAACAGACAGAATCAGATATGGGACATGAAAAGAAAACTGTAGAGGGGCATGAAGAGAAAAGAGAGACAGACATACAAATACAACCGAACCACCACTATAAGTGACTGTTGAACCTCCGATAGACACACTCAAACCAATCATCCATCGACCCACCCATGCATCGGTTTCAGGTCGTGTTGAGGGTGGGCAGTGATCGTTGACGGGGACGGGCGGAAGGGGCAGGCGTACGGTCCTACAGAGGGGTACGCATCGATGAACCTGCAAGAGAAAACCACATTGAGTCAAGGGGTGGGGGAGACAGACGAATGGGTCCTGACCTGTAAAGTCTCGTTGCTTCTCCAAGAGGGGAGGGGGGTCGCCCTGATTGAGCGATGCCCACACCCGCTCGTCACCTGGCGCAGGTGAGGTGGCGTCGTATTCCCCGGGTCTCGTCCTCGACGTTGTCTTGTTCGTTGTTGTATTCTGTGTCGTTGTTGTATTCATGCGCGTTGTTGTATTCGTGGGCATTGTCGTATTCGTGCATGTTGTTGTCGTATTCGTGCGCGTTGTCGTTGTCGTCGTTGCATTTGTTGTTGTTGTTGGAAGAAACACGTGACAGTAACAGTTACCTTGAGTGACCTTTACCTTATTGGGAAACCAGGCGGGATGTGGCTGAGGAGAAGAGGAACACTGATCAACGCACCCTGTGATCTACAGCGGTCAGAAACAAGATCAGACTGTGGTATAGCTCCAAGAAAGACTCCTCAGTGTACATGTGGGATCCCGATTATTTCACAGGACGAAAATGGTTGTACTACGAGGCCTCCATTCCCTGAGCACTGAACCATGAATACCGACACAACCAGGGAATCAGCTACCCTGCAGACGTGCATATGAAAATAAAGGACAATTTATTGTTAGGTTTTGACAACACCCACCCCGTAGCAATGCCGTAGTAGCTTTCCAAATAGTATAATCAAGTTTGTCTTATTACATGGATCGGCGGACGTTGGGTCATAATTCTTGAAGCAGATTACTCAGAATGTATTCCAGACATCTTTTAGAAGCTGGAACAGTCATTGCCTTAGAAGATCTTTGGCGTGGCAGAGCTAGATGGCATCCAGTACTTGAAAATAGGCGGATTGATGGTCAGCCACAGTGAAGGTGCAAGTTCCACCACTCACGATTTAGGGCCAAAAACACGATTCCATCGATACACACCTTCCACATCCCTCCGAACCTATAATAGTAACTGTCCAGAGTATCAGTAGATATATTGAATGGATCCCGATGTATCAGATGTCATTCTGTTGTCTCCATATAATAGAAAAGGGGTGTGCACGGGATGGACATTTCTGATGCTGGACAGTCAGGATTATTGTATTTTGCTGGCAGGATTCTGTCTAACGCTTTTATGTAGCCAATTAATTAACCCACAAATAGTTCAGAGTTGTAGTCGAACACCCCCAAGTGCTATGAAGGCAGAAGGCCTCCAGTGTATTACACCTTGCGCCATAGACACCCGTGATATTACTGAACAAAATTACCATCTGGAATACTAAAATGACATTCGAAGAACAAGGATATGGCGCTGAAAATTCTCCTAGATGGCCTTGAAGAATCGCAGCCACAGTGGGGAGGCGCGTGAAATGTCCATATATGGAAAATGACTGCATGCCACGCAGCGCTTCTCCAACTTCCTCGATGTTGCGCATGGCGTTGACGCTGTTCTCCACGTTAAGCCTCTGTGTATGTTCGTCTCGTAAATATTGAACCGAACATTTTTTCCGTCTTATCTATCGTATGTCTTCTCATTTTCGTATGCTTCCATCTCGTCATCGCGTTTTGGTGTTCGTCGTCGTTCTCATTGTCCTGACTGTTTTCCTTGCAGGAAACATTACAGAAGGTTGCCTGCAATACACAACCTTCCTTTCACCCTCACAGCCCTCGGTGTTGGCCATCGCTTTCACTCCCTGCACACTACTTCTTGGATCATCTCATTGTCAGCCTCTCACGCCGTTGTATCCTCTGTGGATGAACTTTCTTTGGGTCCTCTGATGTCCCTGCCCTTGGGTGATAGGAGGGGTGATGGATCGAAGGCATGGTGAGATCTGGGTGCTTGCATTATGCAGAGGTGAGCCTCTTTCCTGTATGTGAACATGACATCTCCACCCCCACCGTCTCATTCCAGTCATCCCCTCATCCCCACCCACTTCTCCCTCCTCTCCCCTTCATTATACCCCTAACCCCCCACCCTATCCCCTCTTACACCCTTCCCTTCATCCCCCCCCCCTCACATCCCCCTCCCTTACTTCACTCACTCTCCCCCCTTCCCTCCTCCCCTTCCCACCTCCTATTCCCTCCCCTCCCTCTTCCCTTTCCCATCCTCCCTCACCCACATTACATACCCTTCACCCCCTTCCCCTTACCCCTGCCCCCATTCCATCACCATCCCATCACCCCATCTCCCATCCCCATTCCCTCTCTTCCCATTCTCCCCATTCCCTCTCTCCTCCCTCCTCCCCATTCCCTCTCTCCTCCCTCCTCCCCATTCCCTCTCTCCTCCCTCCTCCTCACCCCCATCCCCATCCCCTCACCCCATCTCCCACTCCCATCCTCTCTCCTCCCCCTCCCCCTCCTACCTCCTATATTTTTTACTTCCACATAAAGTAGTAGAATCCAATACAAGGCCCTCCCCTTCCTCATTACTGTGTGATTTGAATTATATTTTCGCTTTTTCTGTGGTTATGGCCTTTCCTACTCCCTCAGACAGCCATCAAATAAATTCAGAATCCCCTTGTAGAGCAGTATACATATATTTCTGTATAATGGTCCAAAAACTACGAAAATCTGACGGAAATCCATGGAGAAATGGTGTATATATTGTCGTCGTTGTCGACAACAGTGAGGACGAAGGTTTGACGTTGCCGAGGAAGCGTTGGTAGCAATGGCAGAGCCAATGCCGATCATCATTGGCGGTGGTGGATGGTGCCACGTGTGATCAGTGGCAAGCCCTGGTGGCTCTCGGTGGCTCTGAGGTATTTTCGACGGGTCTTGAAGGGGGATCTCAACAGGTCACAGGAAAACGCGAAAACAATACTAATTTTTAGGGTCACAGGTACCTGTTTGACGTTACTAATTGGTAAGTTTTGGTGGGAAGGTTAGGTGGAAGGACTCGCGAAGTCCGCATGAAAACCAAATAACTACAAACTTATGCCCCAGCTTCGCCTTCCTTGCACTGCGCATACTGATGCATATGAGCTAGTGGCGAGTACAAACAGTCTCTGGTGTACTACTTCCTCAATTTAAAGCACAGGAGCCACATGCTGAGGATGATAATAATTAGGACCACAAAGCCAACACCTATGCCAGTGCCAATATGAGCCGGGCTGGTACCAGTAGAACCTATAGAAGATGAAGTAGGCGTAGATGACGATCCCATAGAGCTTGATGGTGGAGCCGAACCCAAACCCAGCAAGAAGCCTGTCGTTGTGTTGACACTGTTACAATTGGAGGAGTCTGGTTGGCCAACTGGATACACAAAGTTGGTTCCAGCACCCCATGCACCGGTGCTGAAGGGATTGTGTAATGAGAGGCTAATCTTGTTTGCCAAAAATAATGTACTCACGAGTCGGAGACCACAGCTAACAGAGCCCGTAGCGATTGCAATAATGTCAGTGTTTTCTCAGGTAAAAACCGTAAGGCTCAGCACGGATTTCGGTTTACCAGAAATACCTACAGATAGCATCTGTGAGAAACCTACAGGTTCGGATCGACTTGCATATCCATACCCACAGTGTCCATACCTGGCGGATGTTGGTGGGCCCTCTGAGTGATGCACAATCCGCAGCCAGGTACTTGTATCCGAACTTCCCATTTCACAGAACTATGACTACCAAATACTAGGATGTATTCTATTATTAAGGCTCACTATCGCTACTCAAAACAATGTCAGTCTCACTTGGTACAGCCGTTTCCTTACCCTTGCTCCTACTCTTCTTCCTAATGTTCTCGATCAACTCATCATGAGGTACTAGACCATTGTCCGACCACAAGCCAAGTACACACACAGCCCGAATAGTTTCATCAGCGAGAGAATGTCGAAGCTTTGAAACCTGTCGACCACCACTGGAGAATGCACATTCCACATTGGTTGAGGAAGCTGTAGTACAATAGATTAGAATAACAATTTAAATCATAGGTTTGCAAACTGACCGGGTGCTGTCAAGAAATCCAGGGCCATAGCTGCAAGCGGGTTTTTCTCTGGCGTTTGACTCATCCAATACACAATGGGGTTGTCAACGTGGGGTAGATTCGGAGTAGCCAGATACTCAGCAAGGGCATCTTTCAAAGACCCGTCAACGCTACGGTAGAGATTACTGAAGTATTTCTGGGTGGCTGAGCTCTTCGTTGCATTGATCAGCAACCGAGAAAAACGAAAGAAAATGAATACATACTTGAGTCGTTGGTACAGAGGATGTGGTTGTTGTTGGCTTGGGTTTATAGTTGACATCCCATTCGTTTCGAACAACATCGATCACGGTCTTGATCCACGATTCCTCCCACTTCATTTGCCGAAAGTAGGTCAGCTTGTGTCTGGGGTGAAGGACTGTACAACATCGGACCAGTTAGACGACATTACAAGGAGGGGATGGAGATAAGATACATACTCATTGCCACTCGGTACATTATGGAATCGTCCGTACGGCTGTAGTACTTGTTCATAATCTTCACACCTCGAATTGCTGCCATCTGAATAGCAGGTGGAAGTGCCGAATTCCGTGCCCAGTCATCCAACGCATTTGAGAGGCTATCCATGTATGGAATCACCTGGTGGATCAAGGGCATTCCCGATTCCGAGATTGCCTTCGTGGCGACAAGGAAAAGCTAACGTAGCATGGGTTCAGTGGATAATCAAGTATCATTTGAGAAACATACGACACACATCGAGTAATGGGTAGAGCTCCTTAAGAACCTCCCATTCCTTTTCATCGAGAACAAAACGGTGCAAGCGAACGCCATCTCGCTTGTTGAACTCCGCGTAGTCGCAGAGTTGTTCCAGAACATCCTTCATTGGAAGGGCCCGGCCAAGCATTTCAGTGACGGTGTTCCAACGTGTTGCAACTGGTCGTAGCAAGACTGTCTCGGGTAGCTTGTTGTCGCGACAAAGCTGATGTAGTCGATCTCGTACAGTTGGAGAGTGGAAGACCTTCTTGCTAAGGTTGGTAATCTGTTAAACGAGGAGTTGGTTTTATTATAACAGATGAGAGGAGGTGGAGATACCTTATGAATGGAAAAGCGGCCGAGATGGATTTTGGCTTGGGTTAGGGGCCTCAAAACATATGCTTCCAGTTCATCCTCCTCATCCCCATCTAGTTCCGCTAGGATTCTTGCATCCTCTTCTTCTACATCCCCATCTAGGGTTTCTCTCGCAGCAACATCTTTGTCGTCCTCGTCATCATCGTCATCGAGCTCAGCAAGTGCCCGTTCCTCAGCGGCAGCTTCCATGCCAGAGTTGTCAGTAGACTTTCGTGTTTGAGCAAATTGAGAAAGAATTGCCTTAAAGATGAGACAGTTGAGCGTCAAGCTGATGTGAACAATGACTCGGAACCCACATACCTTCACCACGAGATTCAATATGTGCGCAAAGCACATGATGCAATACGTCGATCTGGCAAATTTCGGAAGGAGGGCACTAAGTGTTGTGATCATTGGACCGTTGTTGGATGCATTGTCACAAACGACACCTAGGACCTGAAGAAACATTAGCGCGTTAATACTGAAAGTGTCTTCATTGGAGAGCATGATAACATACTTTGTCTTGGATACCATAATCCTTCAAGCACTGAGCTAACTCGTTGCCTAGATACACTCCAGTATGGGCCTTCGTCATCCTGCAGAGGGGTGAGGCTACGCTGAAACAGGATGCAAAAGAGGAACCTTACTTAATGAAGTCAAGGGTGAAACACCACATCTCCCTGTGATAGAGAAGGAGAATAACAACACCAAGGAAGGATATCACGTTTGGCGACATCCAACCATCAACCGCGACATGAAATCGTCCGAACTGTGCCTACCCAGGTACAACATGTGAATACCCACCCATTGCAGTGTAGTAGACTCAAAGTTTGACTTACCTGGAGGAACGCTGCAATGTGAGCCTTCGACAGCTGAAACATCTCTTTGACATCCCGTGATATGGTGCTGGGGCTGGGGATATCAATCTTCCCGTGAAGCATTGTGAAAATCTCGACGAGTTCATCATCTTTGACAATAACAAACGGCCGGCTTCGCCGAGCACACCACATAGCGAGGAGATACTGAAATCGGGGGTAACTGTAGGAGGATCTGTAGGCGAAGGATTTGATAAGATTGGTTTGGGCAGTCGGTGAAGGGTCGCATCGTTCAATGTGAGTCTTGAGATTGGATGTCGAATCCTTGAAACGTTCACGCATAACGTGGACACTCGGGTTCCTAGGCTATAGTCAGCTCATGATTCGAGAACAAGGGAACAGCAGACTACTCACTTGGTACATACAAACTTATACATCACTTTTTCTCCTCTTAACTCGATTACCAGCTCTTGAAAATGCTTGTAAATGTGAGATCGCCAGGCGCTCTTCTGCGCTTCTGCAGAGAAACTAAATTTGAGTGAATCCCGCATACTGATAGATGAGAATGAAAGCAAACCTAGGATCTCCATGTTTGTCTTGCCCTCATACTTTGCAATGAGCTGTGCACGTTTCTGTTGAGCGCCAGACAAGTTCGTGTTCACCGCGGGGGCAGATGATGGAGTAGCCGGCGATGACTTGGTGGGTTCTGGTGATGAGGAAGTTGCGTGACTGTGCTTTGAAGGTCGTCAGGAACAGGACGCCATCGAGAATAGGAGGGATCATCACGTTGTGGAGAAGGATCGAGGGGGGGGCTGTAATTATACCCATCAGCTTGAGATTTCAGACAAATACAAAAAGGCTCGAGATGGCATTCGATGGGAAGGGGAGATATGTTATGTGGAGTGAAAACAAAGCCTGGGTATGACAAGACAAACTACAGTCGTCACAAATAGCCTACGTACCACAAGTGTTGAGACGAAAACACACAGGCTGCAAGGTTGCGGCCAATTGTTCGGTGTGAATGGGGATGTGGACCTCATGGCTATGACACAAGGGGGTTTCAAATGATCAGATCAGTGGTTCGGACCCCAGAAAAACGAGATCGGATACATACTGTTGCTCGAGAACTCAACATTTCTGATACTCCAATGCCCGGGGAGTCGCAACGCCTTGGCGAATTGGTGAACGGTCCGAAAGCAGTGGATACTCCACTCATTTGGCATGATCCCTCCCTCCGGACACCCGTCATCGAATTCTACATCGAATTCTAGAGACATAGACAGTCATCAGATCACCCCTCAATGATATCGGTTGTGAGACTTACCGAAGTGCAGATGGTCTCGCTCGCCGCAGTGGCACCCAATGATGAAATTCGCCGCTAATCGCGAATGGTATTGCGAGCGGTGTAAGGCACTGCTGCGTTCAGGGTGAAACTGAGCCACTGCAAAATACCAAAATATTCACGAAAAAACTTAATGGTGGTCTGACTGACAAACAACATTGGGGGACAATATCCAGCCAGATCACTGGTTGGGGATTGCATCCAGATGGCGCCTGTCAGCCGAGCATACTTTTGATCATACATACTTGCTACCTTTGAAGACAAAACCAAAAAACCACCAGTAACAAACGTGCCAAATAGGCCGTTCACGGTGACTAGCATTTAGGGGAACAGCTGATGATGGCAGTGGGATGTCATTCAATTCATTGGACATTCCTGAGGGGCAGGATGAATTGCGATGTGGAAACGTGGCCTTGCGGACTTCCAAACCAGTCGGCTGTGTGTGTGCAACATGCGGCATTACCAGACCAGCCAAGTCTTGGTCCGTGCACGCTGGTCCATGTGTTATGGTCCGTGCATGCAATTTGGACTATAAGAACTCCTTGCACACCCACTCCTCCTCCAACTTCATTCCCCCACATCTCGGGACTGACAGTTGTTGAATGTCCCTCTGTAGTGAAGCATACACCGTTGTGCGTTATGCAATGTAGACTTATTATATTCGAATTGGCAAGTAGTTTGCCCATCAAACCTGATCAAGCCGGCTAGCTGTCTCGACCAAGGCTAACTTATTCTCTAGTCAAATTCGCTCATTTCAGTAAATCGTGATTGTCTCGGTCTGCGATCAAGGAAAGTTATTGTCCTTGTGCATGCCTGTGACTCGTTTGACAATCGGTGCAAGGATTCACATAAGCAGTGGACTATTTATTAACTTGTGAGTTTTCTTACTTTCCCCTCTCATTCGATGGCGCTTCCCTCACAGCCCACCGCATTTCAGCAAACCCTTGCACGCGTTCAGGATACGAGCTGTTCAGTGAGTATTTCCACATCCTTTCACTGAATTCTCCTAACTTGAGTCATAGCATTTGCACCCTCGGTTACCACTAACCAGGTGGCCGAAGATTCGCCAGTGCGCCAGCTACAACATTTTCGAAGCGACAATGCTTGCTCTCCGACTCGTGTCTGATCTTAATAACCTCCAGTGTCTCTTTGAGGACGTGCAATTCCATGATTCTCCAGCATACTTTGACCTTGTAACACGTCTTGCTTTACTCATGGGCGACATCCATGATGGAGTATACAGTGGCATTGCGGGAGTGGTTGCACAAGCCAGAGCTGATTTTCTGGTATGTATCCACTGTTTCTAATGCTCTTCTCATCTCGAATACTGATGTCTTCAAAGCATTACTTCACCAGTTTCTCGTGGGATGTCTGGCAGGACTTGTTGGGTGCTGATGACAATGACGATTTGCCTGACCTCAAGCCTGTGGAAAGTGATGAAGTGTTGCCACTGGGGCTTGACTGAACTGTGTAGCATACAAAATGTGATATGTTCATTCTTTTGGATGGATACCTGTATGTACATGCAGGTACCTGTAAAGCAGATGCATCCAACAATCACAGGTACCTGAACCCATAAGTAACCAGAATACCTGTGTATCCGAATCCATGGGTACAGGTATCCTATGTGGTTTTACCTGGCGGATGTCAGTAGCCCTCAACGACTTTTACTTACCTGTGGGTATGGATACGGATGCATCTGTGGATGCATCCGTGCTGAGCCTTAAAAAACTGCAAGGAGCTCACTTGCCCAACATTGGGGAATTTGAGGGAGCCGTATTTATGTATGTCAAGAGGTAGTATCCCCTGCTGGCATGGTGATATTAGTCATATTGGGAGCATTGAGTTGCACTAATGACTAGTGATACCGAAGTCCGGTTCAGTCCGGTTCTCCATCTCGTGTTTCGGAACCTAGAACTGGACTTGAGGTTCAGTTCAGAGGCGAAAGGGAACCTCGAACGGAACCGCAAAGAACCTCAGAGATACGTTCGGTTCTGGTTCAGAACAGGTTTGAACAGGTTCAGGGATGCAAAAATTGTAAAGTTAAATTAGTATCTACTCCACATCATCAGCAGTATCGAAGAACATAGTGGCATCTAAGCAAGGCTCAGATAGAATAACACGGCCATTGCGATATGCGCTCTTGAGGAGCTGTAAGGCCTCAAAGATATCGGGGCTGAGCCGGTTACGGCGACGGGTGCCTGTAATTGCCCCACTCGAGAAGGCACGTTCAGCAGAGACTGCTGATCCCTGGATAGCAAGATAATCATGGGCCATCTTTGAGA
>KL197752.1:25497-255604 GCA_000697665.1 Jaapia argillacea MUCL 33604 | reverse complement strand
AATGGGTACACTGTGGGGTAGGTACAATCTGTATAAGTAGTATTCCGGGTATAGCCTAGGATAGGTGCAGTCTGTATAGCTCATTATGTCGGGTATGGTTTAGGGTAGGTACAATCTGTGTACCTGAGTACATCAGGTATGGTGTATGGTGCGTACAGTCTGTATATCTGAACCCACCAGGCATGGCCTAGGGTTACGTGCAATCTGTATAGATGAGTACATTGGGTATGGCCTGATCCTACGTACAGTCTGTATTGGAGACCTGACTGGGTGTGGCCTAGCAAAGGTACAACCTGTATCCCTATCATGTCAGGTATAGCCTAGGGAAGGTACAATATGTATTGAACATGGGACCGGGTAAGCACTATGGTCAGTACAACCTGTATTGACTATCCTACCAGGTATGCCCTGGGCTAGGTACAGTCTGTATCCATTATCAACCAGGTATACCCTGCTTTAGGGACTGGCTGTAATCCGGATATACCCTATTTTGTGGTACATTTGTGTTCTGGGTGGCCTCCAGGTAGGCCGCAAAATACGCAATCTGTACACCCCGGGTATACCCTTAGGTATGGGTAAAAAGTACTGAAGGGGCTCTTTTCGGAGGATGAGTTCAACACGTGTCGTGACTGGGAACTCGGTCACTTGTCATGGAGAGAGGTAGGAGAGTCAGATGGGGCCATTTGGGCTTGAGGAGGACAGTAATGAACCCCATAAACATAATATGGGTACATGGAAGAAGTATCTTGTGGTGATTCGAAAGTAATGGGCTAATGAAATGAGTGGCTGAGATGGGATATCAGTGCTCAGAAGGGCAGGGTGGCAAGATGAAGCGTGTTGAGCAACAACAGTGGGTGCCAACACGACGGGAATGGTATTATCATGATCCCATGATGCCACAGAGTGGCTGAATATCTAACTTGACTTGGTGGACTTGAAAGGGAACCAAATCTTCATTCAAGAGTGAGGAAGAGGGGGTATCAGCACTTCCGTAGTGTCTAGTGTGCCTACACATGCATGATGACGAGAAAAACCTACAAAAAATTGGATCAGCCACAGAGAGGTTAGGAGAACGACATACAGTAAAACAGGTGACGCTACTGTGCAAGTGGAATCCCTCATCCCCCATCCTGACTTGACCCTCTGAAATCAGAGATTTCAAGTATCATCAGTCTGACACTTGTACTTCAGAACCTGTTTGTGGGATTGGAGATTTTTCATAGGTTCAGGTAACTTAGATCCAAATGAGCACGCCAGAAGTTAAACTGAGCAAAACGAGATGGTGTTGGGGGCAGAAGAGGCAGAGCAAAAGGAAGGAGTGGTGTTGCGCATGAGAAATAGACTGTTTTCGTGATTTTGCACCCTTGGCCAGCTGATTTCTCCTTCAATACTGGATGGATTTGCTTCAAATTTGGAATACAGTATTTCAGGAACATCTATTCTTCAATGGTAGCCAAAAAAACTGTCTGCAACGCATGGAAAGGCATTGAGAGCCAAAGTGACCGAGTTCCGGGTGTGACCGAGTTCCTGAACCTTAACAGTATGATTCCTTCTTAGGGTCACCATCCTTTATCCCCAGGCGTGTGACTGACATGGCCTAGTGGGTTAAAACTCTACAAAACCAACTCAAGCTATGCTCTGAAGTTGCTGAGAAGATGTACTTTGGCCCCCCAGAAGCAAAATTGCTGATGGCGACGGCTATGACTGACCCAGTCTCGTATGACAACGTTGGCTGATCTGTATCCTGTTCACCAGCCATAGCTAACACATCCCCTACAGTCCCTTCAGCATTGCTTAGCCATTCTGTATGAACTCATGTTTGGCCCTTGAGGTTCGTCTCTGTTCTCTATTAAATCCTACAGAGAATGTTTTCTCGAAGTCGGTGTGAGTATAAGGGTTGTCTTCTTCAACTTGGCGAGTCATTCATCGTGTATCAGGACAACGAAATCACTCAGGATTCAGACAAAGGTCCTGGGTGTTTTACAATCAAAGTGACATTGAAGTGGTTCAAAGGTCGTCACACCCATGGTCGCATCAGGTTGCAGTTTACCCTACAGCCCACATCTGACCAAGAACACCTGGATATGGATGCTGGTTGCTATCTTGTCGCCATTGGCATCAGGTGGCAACTGTTCAAAAATTACACCACAATTGATGAACTCTTGGCTGGTAGTGAGCATCACCTGGAGTGGAAAGACAAGGTGATCCATGAGCCAATGTTCCTCAGCTCAAAGCCTCAAGGGATGGGAATCACAAACAAGCCAATGACTGACAGTTATCATTGGGATTTCCTACGAAAACTGAGTATCCAGAGCGGCATGGGAGGTGCGTGGTATCAATTGTACTGATGATTTGCTTGAGTGACGCTTGATACAGGGGTGGAAGTGGGACCAACAATTTACCTGTTCCGACGCAATATGGCCACGATTGCCATCATAGCTCTTGGATGTGAACGTGCGCATCAGGGAATGGGACATCATGGGAATTCAAAAGCCATGGAAGGAAGCTACAACGATGGTAATACCCAGTCAGATTGGGTAGGGGCCATGTTGAATGAGATCATCCGTGACCCTCGACATGAAAAGCAAAGCCTTCTCATTCAAGCTATAGGTTTGTACCAAACTCCACTCTACTTGGTTTCAGCTAATGACTTGTGTGAAGGTTGAAAGATGTGACGGCTGCTCCGGAAATCTCGTTCAATGATCTCTGCATTCGGGCCCTCATATTGAAGCTCCTCACCCAGCAAGCCTTTGACCTTCGCGTATGTTTGCAAACTGGTGATCCTGATTGGAGAAATGCTGTGGTGAGCAAATCCAAATCATTCACTCTCTGAAGTTCTCCACCTAATTTTGATCACTAGTTTGATAAAACGACTCTATGCGAGGATGACGATGCAGCCACCGCCTATGGTTGGACAGAATGCCACATGAAACGGTTGATGAGGCGAGAGCAGGAGCTTTACCAAAAAGAATGGAGGACAGGGGAAATGGCCAGTCTCAAGGCCAGTCTCACGACGGAAGAGTTGATTGAGCGGAAGAAAGAAATCGAAGGACTGTCTGTCGTAAATATCCTCCAATTGGCGCAGTCATCTCCAGAGAGGCATCATCGCTGGGATGATGGTGATGACGTGAGGGATCCCAATGCAACTGACCTTGATATGGCGGTGACTCCCTTGGGATTGGCTGAGTTGAATGGTTTGGCCCAGACTCAGGATGAAGCAGTGGAGACTCAGGAAGAGAGAGTAAAATTTATCAGGTGCAGGTGTTCATGAGTGCATTCATCGTCCCAACTCTGACTTCAGTTTAGGCACCTCGCTAATACATCTGACCCATCTCCAGCAGAGTTACGCTGCGACCTCTGTGAGCAAGACATCAGCTGCGATCCTGAACAAATATCGAAAGGCTGGCCTGGCCAAGCCAAGCTGAACCGACATCAGAATGGGCAATTCCACAAACCCAAGCTTCAGAGTGAGCAACTGCTGGCACGATGGGAGTGTCATGTGCAGACGAGTATGTCGTCTTGTCCCTCATTGTGATGATCTGTACTCAGTCATTACCAGAAGTCTACAGATGTCGTTTTTGTGGGCTGGAGGATCCTGATGCTGGGGACGCTCGATGGAGTGATCGTGTATGGCGCAAGGACTTGCGAAAGTTCCACACCCACCTAGTTGAAGACCACGCGGAACACCTATCTCAGGAAGAAATTGACATCCTGCTCGCTTCAAACGTTGTGCTGGATGAAGTGTCGCATTGGCACAGGGGACTCTCTAAGGCTGGAGAAGGTTTGGATGAGGCAGAGATGTCTGAAGAGGATGTTGAGGGTGACGAGGATGACGATGAGGGTGTTGAGGATGGTGATGACGAGGAGGGTGACGAGGAGGGTGATGACGAGGAGGGTGATGACGAGGAGGGTGAAGAGGAGGGTGAAGAGGAGGGTGACACTGAAGGTGGTGAGGACATGTCCCAAAGAACATGTCAACTAGTGGACTGGCTTGAGAACATTCAGGAGGATGGCCCAAGCTCAGACCTATGGGGTGACAACAATGGGATGGCATTCGAGCTGGAGGCACCCTTGTACCTGACTGGGGACATGGATCTTGGATAGGCTACTGGTGTAAGATATATATTGGGCATCGCCCCACCTTCATACATGTGGAAGGGGCTGGTACCCAGTCTTGGAAAGTGTTGATGGATCCACATTCGTTCGGGGATTGAAACTACAAACCCCTTGTCTCAAACTATAAACGCCCAAGGTGCCTTCTCCCTCTCTCATATTATCTCATTTCAAACAAGTCCTCTACCATGAGATCATGGCGTCCAAAGATACTGCTGCCAGGAAGCGTGCAAGAGCTGACCGTCAACTGACAGTTGCTCCACCAGTAATTGACTGCGAGGAGCTGAAGGCACATATGGCAGAACTCATGGAACAAATGGTATGGCCCCAGTAACCCAACCTGTGAACAGTTGACTCACCTACTACCTCAGAAAATGGCAGACAAAGAGCAAGGGACAGCAGGCGAGGTCAAAGACACGGAGGTGAACGAGATGAAGGGAAATAAAAATGCGGGAGATGTGACCATTGTAAGTCCACTCCATAGCGATGATATCCTCAACTAAAAAATTCTGCGGTTCTCTTACAGGTAAATAGTATGAGTTATTTGTTTTGTGTGGCTATAATCATCGCATTCCTCACATTTATTTTGGGTCTATTTCTTCCCATGTTCATGGGGTGGTGTAAAGGATGAGGAGACCTCTGAAGTACTTTCGAATTCCTCTTTGCATTGAACCCATTCTTGCTATTGTACACCTCTAGCCACTCTCCAAGCGGGTCAAGTAGACACCTCAAACTCAAGACCCAGTTGGTCTCAAGACAGTGAGTTTGCGTGACCTGATCTGTACCCTACCCTCTCAAGCAAATCTTTTGACCCTGGTTTTTGTAGCTGGGTCGGACAAAATCCAAGTCGTGTGCAAAAACACCCGCTCCTGTAAGTTGATTCATTTGAACCCTCCCCCTTCATTCATTGATGGCCTTGGAAGACCAGGGCAAAGTCTGAAGCGCCGAAGGGGAAGAAGGGAAAGGACAAGGCAGAGAATGCCAGCGCTGAGAAGGACAACATAAAATTTTCTGACACCAAGAAACCTGAGCCTGCCATTGCATCTGTGAGTCATACATGCTTTCCCTTTGCCAGGGAATGACATGCCCCTGTCCAGGTGGGTAGTTCAGCGTCTGCTTCGACGTCCGAGGCTGCAAAGCCCATTCGAATTGTGAGTGAGCCAACATTGTGACTTATTGCATTCTTTTAACATCTTCATAGGGTCAATTGTCCATTGTCCCAGACAACATCCCCTACATCGTCAACCTTCTCCTTGGTATCACACCTAAGGCCAGTGTCAGGCCCTTTGGGAATGCAACACAACGCGACCTCTTTATCCAAGCTGGTTTATTGAAGCAAGCAATTCTCCAAACCTTTTACCAAAAGCATACAGCCGCCATGACGTACTACAAGTTGATGGGGAATAGGTTATGTGAAAAGGAGTCGATGGCTCAGTCTATCCATGTAGATCAGAATATGATGGAGGAAGAAATCATTAGGCAATGGGTGGAAGCTCTTGTACCGGCCCCGACGCAGGAGGCTGATGGTGAATGAGGTGAGTTTCTTTATTCATAGCCTCTGTCTCTTTCGTACACTGTTTGTCGTAGTGTATGTACTTTATTCATCCCCTCATTTGTACTTTACTTGTCTTCCATGGTGTGAATTGCCTGTCCTGCACAGACGAAACTCTCTGATGAGCTGGGAAAAAGACTGAGGATGACACCGTAATTGATGCAACAAAATTCAATTGACTATTGAATTGCATGCCCTAATACTCGTCCTCGTCATCCTCATCATCCTCATTTTCCTCATCACTGGAGTCCTCGGAGTCCTCTGGGTCACTCGCCTGTTCCTCCTCTAGTTTGGTGTTGTGTGCAGCGTCATACGAGAATAAATCGTCCTTGGTGTCCTCCAAAAATCCACTTACATGAGCAGCAATACTTTCTCCAGCGAGCTGCGACAGGAGAATGCCAAGAAGTTGATAGATTGCTGGTTGAAACTCTAGTAGTGCCAAGGGGGGAAGAATGACGCTGACAAGATTTGTTGCTTTGAGAAACCGAGAGAACCAAGAGTCCTTGAGATCAGTTTCACTCCAAGCAGGGTCAAGAATAATAAAGGCGCCAAACTATACCAATGGATGAGCAACGGTCAGTCTGAGATGACAGCAAACCAACCTGAGAGTAGAGACGTGCAAGAGCCTTTCTCGCTCCAATCTCTCAATATCGCTTGGCCTTCCATTTCTTGAATGGACTTTTCATTTTGAGCAATTTGGCTGTGGAAGCATCGTCGGACAGGGAATTGAATTCAGATGGGTGGAGCTTCTTGAACTCTGCCTGGAAATGCTTCATTTTTTGACTTTTGGTGGATTGGTTCCAATCCTGGGCATATTTGATCGCGTTGATCTTGTCTATGACAGTAAAGGTGTAGGTCTTGGAGGCAGCCGTCTTTGTGGAAATATCGAGAAGCTAGAGCAAACATCAGAGAGGGCCATTTGGGGACAGGCGGAAACATTGGGTCTTGCGTTTTCTCATATGGCAAGTCTCTTTGTGACCTTTGATTGGGTGTCGCAGCGAAGGGATTGTTTGACAAAGTTGCTGAGGTTCTTTGGTTGAAGCGAGACCCAGGATGTGAGGATGTTGATCTGACGGAGGACATTGAGGGATGAAATGGTGACAAGATGGATGGAGTACCCAATAAGCTTCTGCATTCCACGGAATGCCTCTCGTTGTATGGGAAAAGGCATCAATCAGTTTATTCTGCTTGAGACCAGAGTGAGAGCCATTGTGGGGTACTCGGGGTGCGTGAGGTCCGAGTGAGGGGTAGTTGTTCGTCTTCAATGGAAATCGAAGAACGGGAGGGATCAGTGTTTCGGGATGCGGGAATGCGTAGGACAGACTTTGTAAGGTCCGGAATTGATGTGTCCAGTAATTGGAACACAAAAGGAAACTCAACTCGACACAGCAATAGTGGAGGAGTAATCCTGAGGGGAGGGTGTGCTACGGCGAGTACTCGCACGGGTGTCCGGAACGTCGGGAATCGAGTCGGACTACTCGGAAATCTAATGATACGATACGACGAAACTAACTGTAAGACGTGTGACGAAAACAAACTAAAACAATAGGAAAACGAAGAAATCAAACCGAAACGGACTGAAACTAATACGTCGGGATAGGAACGAAAGGAAAACACTAATCAGAACGAAATAAGATCGGAATGAATCGAAAAGAAAGCGTCGAGATAGAACGTGAAGGTCGGGAAACGTCAACACAAGTGAAAAGTAAGAAAACTGGAAATCCTGAAGACAAAGAAGTCCGAAGCCCGACACAGTTAGATTCCGAGGGAACACTAGAGAGCGACACAAAGACAAGCTTAGATTGAGAGCGCGAGGGTGAACGACATCCAAGAGCAACTCCGGACAAGAGAGATCACGAAAGATTGTTATTTTTTGGGAAAGTAGCTATGGACAGGTTTTTATACCTAAGTACATGAGGTAGCTACGGAATAGGAAAGGATAAAGGGAATAGTGAATTCGGGACAACATGAGTGTGATTCAAGTGAGAGAGTGCACAACAAAAGAGGGGGACAAGTTGGAAGTCAAGTAACTGAGGTAAAACATACTGAGTATTCTTCGGAAGCGAGTGAAGTCCTATTGGAGGCGTATCGGACCGAAAGAGGAAGTGCACAGAAGCCTCGGGATGAGCAGGATCTATAGTAGTTAATCTCGGAAACCTAAAGCGAGTATCTTCCTGATTGAGGACTCAGTGCAAGAGCACAGACATGAGGTGGAGAAGTCAATAAGCGATGGTATGGAGAGTGATGTAAGTGTTTTGTAAATCCCGGAGTATCGGATCATCGGAACGTGTTGTGGCAGTGTATTGGGGACTCAGATCATCGAGATAAAGAACTTCCTGATAAGATTGTCGAGATTCCAGGGACGTGCAAGGTCGTAAGTCCAAGGTGGTGAAGGAGGAGATCTGAGTTGAATTGGGTGTCTTGGAGTCCTAGGAACGTTCGCATCGGGTGCATCGGAGTTGTATCGTCGGGACGAATACGTTCCTAACTTGATAACGTCGGAATTCCCGATACTGAATGACGTGGAGGCGAGATGGTGAACAACTAGTCTTGAGTTGAATTCCGATGTTCCGGACTCCTATAAACGTTTGCATCGGGTGCATCGGAATCGTATCGTCGGGTCGAATACAGTCCTAATCGTAGAACATCGGAAATCCCGATACTGAGCAACGTGGAGGCGAAATGGTGGACATCTGGTCTCGGGAGGAATCTCGGAGTTGGAGCAGATAGGAAATTCCGACGTCATCCGGAATACGATCGAATCGTTAGGAGAATTGGGCGTGCATTCGGACATTTGGATATTTCCGAGTTCGGAATGACGAGGGAGCGAATTACTGAGAGTTGAGTTTTGTTTGAGATGGGACTGAGTGCCGTGTGGTTGTCAGGAGTGAGGGAATGGGATGTCGGGTCTGAAATCGTATGAAACTGGTGAGTTCGACTCGATCCAAAGAGAGGGGATGTCGTATACTTGATTCGATGGAGTTACAGTCGAAACAGTATAATGGCGCGATTCCGCTAGTAGGCAGGTTGGGTTCCCCACACCGTGTAGCATGTCTTGAACTTCAGCGTCCGTGAGGGGAAGGCGAGTCGCATACGACGACGCTAAATGCTGTGCGAGTTTTGAAGTGGCTTCGGCAGCTTGGGATGCATGTTCCTCAGGCTGAAAAGTGCATGTATGCGCGTCATTATAAATCTACGACTCACCAAGCAAACTACTTGCCGTATTTTTGGTTGTTTTGGATGGAGCTACAGTAAGTGTTGGAAGATTACCTAGTTCTGCAAGTATGGCATTGACTTGAATGTATTTGGCTGATGACTCTGCAGGCAAGGGGGCATCAACCAACAATTTGGTAAGCACATCCCTAGCAAAGGTCAAAGCAAGGAGAGCATTGTCCAAGTTTACGTCTGTTGAGGGATGAGACATGGTTTATCAGAGTGAGCAGCTGAGCGTTGCAGTCCAAGCCGTGGCAGGAGTTCAAGACGCGTGGGTTTTTTGTTCCACTCCTCGTCACACTCTTGCCTACTGCGACGTTATGCCCAAGCTGTGGCCTGTGATGGCTGATATCCTTGCTCTGGTGAGACGACCGAAACACGCAGCGTCATGCCATGACCATCTGGTTGGCAAATTCCAAAACAACGAAAGCAAAGGGGTGGTTTGGCGATCGGACGAAACCATAGCTGATGTGCTCCTCATTTCACCCAGGAAGAAAACAGTATGTATTTTTATCTATGCTGTGCATGGTTATGGGATGATTTGCAGGATATGAAGGAGGAAGAGGAGGCTACAGCGG
The DNA here is from genome assembly GCA_000697665.1 of Jaapia argillacea MUCL 33604. NCBI lineage: Eukaryota > Fungi > Basidiomycota > Agaricomycetes > Jaapiales > Jaapiaceae > Jaapia > Jaapia argillacea. The sequence continues at coordinate 246,148 of KL197752.1, read as the reverse complement.
ATGGCAGGGTGGTTAAAGGGGAGAAGAAGAGAGCCGGGGAGGATGCGATGAGCAGTTGTGAGCACAAGAAGGCGAGGAAGGCGTGAGGTCCCCTCCACCTTCCCGTGCTGCATTAGTTTGGCCAGTTTGATGTACCTCAATATCGAATGGCAATTAACTCCCAGTGTTTGGCAAGTTTTCAGATTGGTGGGACTTTAGGGTTAGGGGGCGGACAGCCGGTTTCGCTTAATGAAACCGATGTAATAAAGGGTATACTCAGAAGAAACGCATTGAGTCCACAATCAACAGACTCGTGTGTAGCAAATCACAAATCAACTCGTATGTTCCTCTCTCTCTACCCATGAGATTTCGTACTTTTTGAAATATCATTTCCATTTGGTTGCAGTCCAAGTATAGGTCTGCAGCTCCTAAGCCGATTATCATTTTCGCATAACCAAGACAGTCTCATATCAACACTTGATTCCCGACGTCCGAATTCGCCTCGCCAAGTCCAACCTCTGGCATTCGATCTCCTCCCCGGTCTTTGCACCCTCCCATCCGATATGGCCACTTGTCTCGCGAGGAGAGACACAGTTGAAATAAGAGAGCATTCATCAGTCTGGCTTATTGAGGTGATGAATCTCAAGGCCGTCACACATAGGCGGCAAAGGAAGACCAAGGATCTCACAACTGGTGATCTTCTGGTAGCTTCCACTGGGTGGGGGGATTACGGATCTGGAAAAGGAACACTGGTTGGATGGGCTGAGGGAGGAGGGATTTACAGTGGTGGCTTGGGACGGCATGTGAGTAGCAGCGATTCGCCCGTCGTTCTGTAACTAACCCAAATTACAAACTAGTTCCAGAGGAGGAGACGCACTGGAGGTAAGCAAGATTCGCAGCTCCTTTGGTTTCACTTTAACATGTTGGAGCAAAAAGCTCCCTTGGAATAATTTTGCTCCAACATGTAAAAGTGAAATACAGGCTCCCTTGGATTTCGCTCCGCCATGCCTTGTATTTCGTCCACCATGCCTCGTATTTCGTCCAACATGCCTCGCATTTCACTCCAACATGTTAAAGCGAAATACGCCTCACTGGGGAAATCTGGTGTGTCAAATCGGTCATCGAATTGGTCCGCCGAATCTTGGTGGCGGTAGTCGCCCTTGACCGCATTCATGACTGGCTAGCTAGAGCGTGGAGTGATTACACCGAGGTCCTCCACATATAAAAGTGGCCTATCAGGAAATCCGGCGTGTCGAATCGGTACTAGCAGGTGCTCAACGGTACTAGCAGGCGCTCAACCCCAGCCCTTAGGTAAGAGGTCCCAGGTTCAATTCCTGGCTAGGCCCTTTCGTGTTAAATCAACAGTTTGTTTTGTCTAAATAAATGAGGATGGACCTTGGAGTTTTCCCCCAAGTTCTCCAACATGTCCCGCAGGCGTCCTCCTTCGTCCGTTCCCAGGCATTGGGGGCTAGTTCAATGTAATTAGAGACGTGCGGGTCTCTCGTCGACACCAGCTCATTAGTGTGGAAACGAGCCCTCAGGTGGAGTGACTCGTTGGCACCAACCACCGTGTTCGCGAACCACTTGACAGCTTCCGAGCAACTGAGTACGTGGACTTCTGAGTTGGCATTTGTTGGGACGTCATCGCAGGCGGAACGTGGCTGAGCAACAGCAAGGAAGCGAGCGCTCCAGTAAGGGACCCGTTTGGTTTCGAGAGCTGAGGCTTCTCAGCTACAAGCTGCGTGGCCAGAGTTTGGTTGAGCGTCGTGGCGGAGGCGAGCTCTGAGATGAGAGTCCTTTCTCTCTAAGGGGTGAATCGAGTTGGAGGCAATAATCGATTTGACTCAAGTGGAAAGCTCAGCGCTCTCCGATCCCGGACCCCCCAGCGGCTGAACAACTTTGGCCTGCACACCAGCCAGTCCAACCCAACCCTGTTCAACTTCCCAACTGTCAACTGCGTGATATGGAGGGGCGTTGGGTTTCGAGCATAGCGAATGCTTCATCTGGTGTCACGTAGAAGTGGGCTGAGGAACGCACGACGCAGATTCAACTTCATACAGAATGTGTTCCTGAGCACGAGGCTAAATAAGGGGTTGATGATCCTCAAGTCGCAATGTGGGCGGGTACGCCAATATATGCGTCCGGATATGCGAGTTATGAATACTTGGGGTGAGGCTGCCACTAGATGCACGATCAGAGGCGTCCAAGTACGATTGTATTTGTCAATAGCCAGCTAATTGGTGTTCCACTTTGGTCTTTAGTGTCGCAGCGCCAGACCAACTGTTCTCGAGATGTTGGATCGGCCGTGAGCCAAGACCGGTAAGTAATGATAGTACCATGGCGTGTAGTGGGAAAAGCTGGTTCCAGCTGATGATAAGGATGATGGTTTCGTCGTCAGCTGGGAGTCGGGGTCGGGGTGATTATGGGTCAGGGGAGGACTGTCCAGTCTTATTATCAGGAAGAGGAGAAAGGCTGAAGGGAGGGTGTCGATAAGCTGCTGACGGTTTGTCTGGCGTCGATAATGACGTCGAGGGGGGACGGGGTGAAGCATCAACCAGGTTGTGGGAACCCTCGGTCAAGTGGAGGGGAATCGTGCTTGGTAACAGCTCCATGGCATGCACGTCTGGGTCAGACTTGATTTTAGCAAGCTTCTGGTCGTTTTCATGACGTTCGAAACCCAACGCTTGTCATTGGTAGTTTTAGAGAGCAGCGTCTCAAGAAATCGAGTAACATAAGCGGAAGTTCAAAAGGGCGACCCAGTGATGGATATGTGACCGTGGGAGTGAGGCTTCGAGTGGGATGAAGAACTGGGGTGCGTAGAGTGGTAAGCGACAGGCTCAAGACATCCGAGACGTCGAGGGGAATGGGATCTCCCTGCAAGAACCGTTGGAAAGTGTTACCTCAACAAGGCTAAGGGACGCCTCAAGGCGGGGGGATAGTAGAGAGGGTAACTGTAGTGATCTTCATGGTGAGCTTCCTACAGGTTGAGAAATTGACCTTCTGCCTCTTCCTCTTACCAATGGGATCCTCCAACCTGAAGCCGCTGTTGCTGTTGCCTCGAGACTCCCCAATTGATGTGAGGCGCGTAGACGTCGTTCGGGATGATATCGAGCAGCAGCAGCTCAAAGAGTGCAGTGATCCTTTGGCAGGAATTTGTAGGCCAGCCCAGGATGAGGTGGATGTATGCGCGTCGAATATCATATGTATAACATTGGTATACCAAGGCTGGTTTGGTGCGAAAGCGTGAACCCGTTCCGATATCCAATTCCGAGGAGTGGCTTAATTGGGTACCTTATCTCACTTATTATCCACGTTTAAATTTGGCGTTTGAATAATCTAACTTTTGTCAGGAAAGAGTTAAATAATCTGATAAGTACCTTAGTCGACCGTCAGCGTATCCGCTTTGTCGCTCGGATTTCATCCATCTCCGTGCTTGGCAAACACTTGCTGGGATCTGTGTACCTTGCGTGATGTCTTTTTTTCTCTGAATTGCTCCTCTTCCCATCTTTTGCGGTGGTCGATACAACAACGTTGCAAGTGATAATCAATGAACCATATGAATCAATGGCGTCAACAACCACTACGACAGTATATTACTCACCGACGACATTGTTTCTGTGTCCACTCCCCCTTGTTGCATAGCTAGCCAGGAACCAGGAACACCCACCAGCAAGAAATTCCCAATCCTTTCATGTCATTGTTAATGTTTTCTATCCCAACCCGGTGTCACGTTTCTCACAGCTTCAGGCCAGGCACCATCTTCCCTTTGTCTCAACGTGCTCCCATTCATCGATGTTGCCTGCACGGCCCCCCCTGAACACCAAACAGTCAGGTCCGACTCACTCTGCCCCCAGGAACGACCGGCGACAACGGATCTCCAGTCCCGTAGTTCCCGGTCTTGCCCTTTCTCATCTGATCTCGCTTTCGCCCTCCCCGTCCAAGTCCCCCTTTATATGGCCTCATAATAATTCCGGTGCCGGTCCGTTATCTACTCTCTTGAGCGCGATCAATTTCTACCGACTGCCAACACGGACTCGAGGAATTTCCGACTCGTGTATACTGTATTCCCCACCCATGTTTTCGGTGTCGTTCTGACCCCTGGTGGGTATATAAGCTACCTCAGCCTGAAATGTTCACTGCCTCAGAACAGTGACTATTCTCTCTCTCTAGCGACCTAGCCTCCAAACAGAAATTCAGTAAGTGTCATCGACCTGAATCTCGACACCATGAATTCAATTTATCTTTCATAAGCCTGCCTTTGCTATTGCCATGCCTCCCATTGATATCAAGTACTATCGATGCACCAACCAGGGTTACGGGATCGTCATCTATCCCCAGCTCCGGAGTGCTAACAACCCAGAACATATCATTTGGGATGGTCGTGAAGTCCCCGGATTTTCGTATATGATACCCGTTGGTACGTGCGGACTCGTCATCCTCAGGCCAGGTGTCTCCTAACCCGCCTGCGCTTCGCCGTCGCTTTTTGTGGCTACAGGTGGACAAGTCATCGTAAACCTCACGTCGGTCGGCGTTCCCGAAAACACACCCTTCTATTTGAGCGAGAATACATTCTTAGGCACGGATATATGGTGTCCAGACCAAGTTTTCGTACACGACCCAAACTCCAACATCATGGCCACCGCCCAACGATCGGGTCCCTCTCATAGTGGTGACCTCCAATGGATGGGCAACATGCCACACAATCCTTTCGAATGGGCCGAGTCCGCCGTTCAAGACGACGCCACCTCCTTGGTCATTCACGAAGTCCTCCATCAGCTCGGTCAACTCACCTCTGTTGAAGAAGGGGGAGTGTTTAGCGCTGGAGAACAATACGCAGGAACCGTCCAGTGGCAGGCCGTCATCCCAGCCGCTATCACCACCATCGCCACCGCCCTTATCGTGAAAGGGTATACCGTGACGTTCGCCACAACCAATAAGAAGACGATGTTCACGATAGCTCCTAAGAAAGTGTCTGCAGATGATGGCGAAGCGAATAGCGTCCCAGCAAAAGTGAAGCAGGATTGGGCGGGGGCTGTCAAAGCGGCTGTGCAGTGGAAGCCTAATAATTTGGGCATTGTAGAGGTTAAGAAGTCGAGCCAGTGAGGGAGAGCAGCATTGTAGAGGGGAGCGTTAACTTTCACGGAGAAGGGTTCGTTGTTGTTGAGCGAATTGGCGTGGCGAGCGGGAGCGGAGACACGCTCTGACATTCGATTCCGAGTACATATGACCGGGACGATCTATCCAAGCACTATGAAAGCATATTTTACAAGAATTTTACTGTTGGTTGGTCGTCTACCGAAACCAGGCATTTATCCCATAACATAACAAATACATTACAACGACCCTCTACCTTCTCATTCACTCAAATCAGACTTTCTCCCCCATCAACAACTCAACAACTTCAACATACCTCCTCCTCGTCCCTTCCAAAACCTCCTCACTCATAGCCCATCCTTCTCCCTTTCCCTCAGGCCCACTCTCCAACCCCTTCCTAAACCCGTTCTGCACCAACCAATCCCTCAAATATTGTTTATCAAAACTTGGCTGCCCATGCCCGGCTTCGTACCCTTCCAGCGGCCAGTAACGAGAAGAATCGGGGGTGAGGACTTCATCTACGAGGATTAGTTCCTGAGAGGTGAATGGGGAAAGTTCGAGTGAGTGGATGTAAGGTGTAGGGTGAGAGGGGGTTTGGGTTGGTGCCGTTGAGGAGGGAGCGGAAGGGGAGGAAGAAGCGATCAACCCGAATTCGAATTTTGTATCTGCGAGGATGAGTCCTCTGGATTCGGCGTAGGTAGACGCGGCATTGTAGAGCTTGATGGCCACGGTTGAGATGGCAGAGTAGAGATCGGCTCCGATCAGTTTGGATGCTGTCGGTGCAAGATTCGTAAGAGTTGCAACAAGTCAGAAGAGGAGTTAGTATACCTGTTTCAGGTGAGATGTTCTCGTCGTGAGCTCCTTGCTCGGCCTTGGTGGATGGAGTGAAGAGAGGCTCGGGAAGTTTTTGTGACTCGACAAGACCCGCCGGTAGGGAGATTCCATGTACAGTACCAGTTTTCTTGTATTCTGACCACGCCGATCCTGTAAACACATTTTGTATTAATTCGTCAGCGGTTTGTGTCGCAATGGCGACACAGTACGCACCAGTTAGGTACCCGCGCACGATCGCCTCGAGGGGAACAACTTGAGCTTTCTTTACCAGCATCGCCCTCCCTTGTAGCTGTTCTTTATACTGCTTCACTTCATCCGGCATCTCGTCGATGTTCGCGGTGACGAAGTGGTTCGGGATGATCTCCTTCAACTTGTCGAACCAAAACAGAGAGATCTGGGTCAGGAGTTTGCCCTTGTCTGGAACGCCCTATACATTTCAATGAGGAAGAAGCGAAGATATCAACACATGTGATTCCATCCTCAGAGGATGAGGAGATGAAATGGTGTGGTACGGACATTGCTGAGGATAACATCGTACGCGGAGATACGGTCGCTGGCGACGAAGAGCAGCTGCTCTGGTGATGAAGTAGAGTATATGTCTCTGACTTTGCCTTTTGATAGGAGACTCAGGCCAGGAAGATTGGAGTGGATGAGCGCAGCCATTTGACTACAGTAAGTCAAAGTTGGAGGAAAACTTGCAAGTCCGAGTCAAGAATCTAATCTAATCGTGTGACACGCTGTGTAGTCACATTGGTCATTCCCTCGTCACTTAGCTGGTCACAGTTCTTGCATAGCTGCCACCTCAATGCCACCTGGCCGCAGCGAAGCTGGGAATCACCTTCCGGCTCCGAGAGCGCCCAGTAATGCTACTTGAACGTCTGTACTTATCCTTTTCGTTTGGCCCATCCTAGCTCCTTGCAAAATATTGACAACAATGTCCGTATCTCTGTCACTCCGAGCAGATCGTCAGGTGGTATCAAAGGATACAATTGCTCGTACACCTTCTATCGTATCCTCCACACCGGGCGCCTCCTTAGATTCCCAATTCATTGACTCTCAGTTGCCTCCTCTTGACTCTTCGGCATGTCCGAATCACCCCCCATCGACGATTAGAGTTATCAACTCTGATTCATTCACTGCTGCTCGTGCGATCTTGCGAGAGCATCCCGAAGCGAAGGGGAAGGTTGCTGTTCTTAACTTGGCTAGCGACGAAGAGAGAGGTGGGGGGTGGGCGTATACTCTGTGCAAGACACAGGTTCGTTCGATTAACCTGACATTGTTCTTCATTGAGATCTCAGGCCTGATCATTGGATGGGTTTGGTAGGAAGAAGCTCTCTGTTACTCTTCCACTCTCTACGCCACACTCAAAGAGGAATACTATCCTTGGCCGAACCTCGGCCCAGGATCTGTCGCCGGTGTCTACTCTCCAGCAATAGTGGTATTCAAAGACGACCTGGATCATGGTTGCGTTGACCTACCCGAGAATGAGCGTGCTATCGTTTCTGTGATCACTGTTGCTGCTCCTTGTCTACCAAAGACGAAGATAACTAGTAGTGGTGAGAGGAGGTTTGCTAAAGAACAAGATTTGGAAGATATGAGGGGGAAGATTAGGTTGGTGTATCGGATGGCTGGGTGGAATGGCCAGGCATATCTGGTCCTCGGTGAGTATCATCCTTTTCCAGGTTACCTTTACTGGTCTGACACTCGTTTCAGCTGCTATGGGATGTGGCGTGTATGCGTGCCCTCCCAAGCAGGTTGCGGAGGAGATGAAAGCCATCCTACTTGAACCCGAGTTCAAGGGTTGGTTCAAGGAGATCGTGTTCGCAATTTATTCGAATAAGAATAATGGACCAGGCAACTTCGACATATTCAACGAACTACTTGACGGAACGGAAGTGTAGTGGCCTTCGGATGGACTGGTGTTCACGACGCATTCCATTGGGATGAAGTCGTCCCGTCATCATGATGCATGTAGGGTTAGGTGTAGTCGATTAAAATAAACTAGCACAGTACAGGACTCGTATAGTACAACAAATGACAGCGAAAACAAATCGAAACTAGCGTACACTACCATACGACCATAGTCGGTGACACTCCCTTGCTCACTCCGCGTCAACATCGAATAATAACACCTCCACAACCCTGTCACCAACGTTCTCCACATTCATCTCCTTCCCAGACTCACCCATAATATATGCGCCGTCACCTTCTTTCAGCTCAACAACCTCATCACCCACAGTCACCTTTACGGTGGCACCCGATGCCTTGCCGGTGTTATATCCCGAGGTTTGGACGACGTGGATATAAGATTTGGCAGGAGAGGCGGCGGAGATAGGTTTGGGAAAGGTATGTGGGATTGAAACAGATGGTGAGAGGAGAGTGGCGAAAAGAGTGACTGGTGAATGGACAGGAGCGGGGCTGTGATCGGTGACTTCACGGTTGTCTGATACGCCTGTTGCTCTGGAAGGTGCGACGATCCGAACCCATGTGTCTTTCTTCTCGTCGTCAGAGAAATGTCTATAGATGGGGATACTGTGAGTTAGTCATCCAAGGTGAAGGCGACGAGGCTGCATACCGGGTGTAGTACTTTGGAGGGAGTCCCTTGGTATCGGGGACACTCCATATTTGAAGGAAATGGACTTGGTTGGGTCCATAAGCCTTCTCGCTGTGACGAATCCCAGTACCAGCGGAAGTCATTTGGAGATCTCCCCTTTTCAAAACCTCGATATTACCCATCGAATCTCGACTAACGGTACCATAATGGTTAAATCAGCGTGCCGATGATAATCAGGGTGAACACGTACTGCTCGAGCTCGCCAGCGACAACATAAGAAAAGATCTCGAATTCCCTGTGTGGATGAGTCCCGAAACCTGTCCCCGACTCGACTCGGTCTTCGTTGATAACTCGCAATGAGCCAAAGGCATCATGACCGGATCCATGGTAGCTATATCATGATGTTCAGCAGTTGCAGACTTGAACAAGGTAAGAGATGGACATACGATGCGAAAGAGAAAGTGTGGAAAGAGTGCAGCCAGCCATGGTCTGCATGACCGCGGTCCTGGCTGAAACGAGGAACGATTTTCATAACCATTTCTTTCGAGGTACTTTTAGGAAAGGTGGATGTGGATAGTGGTCGCTGTCGCGAGATGCGGAGAGAATTTGATCGTGCTAGTTTGAGGAGTGAAGACAGTTTGAAAGCTGAGATGATTGGAGAGCCAGTAGTCGAATTCCAAGGCCTTATATACCAGCAGATGGGTGGTCATGAGGCGGGCCATGGTTCAGCACTAATGGTCGGATGATGAAGACCAGAGTCGGGAATATCCTTTTATGGAAATGAAGACCTCACGATGTCCCACGCAGAAGACAAATCACGACAAATTCTGCTGACCTCTGGCCAAAAAACCTTAATCGCTGGACTCCCTCTTGCTGTTTTTGCACTGATTACTGGTTTTTGACGATGTCTGTATTACTCCCTCCTCCAAAACGACAAAAGGTCTACCACGGTGTGCCCGGGCCTGAGCCCGAGTCACCAGAACCTTCACCAAACATCGTCGTCCAGTTTGTGTCAGAGGATGACGGGACCCCTCTTGCACCTGCCATCAACCTGCCTGCAAATGTCTCTCGGGAAGGACTCGAGGCACTGATCAACAAGCTTTCTCCCACTGTGCGCTGTATTTCGCCTTTTCTGATGTTCAGAGACTCACAGACCTCGTAGGACGAGGATCCTGTGCCATTTTCGTTCCATGTGGAGATTCCTGCGGACTCGGCGACCCCTGGTGCTCCAACAAGAGTGGTCATATCAAAATCTATCGAAGAAGACATTCTGTCCCACCCAACAAAAGCTTTTACACCTGAAGATGTCTTCATCGTTCGGTGTTCTCCACAAGCAGTATTCCGAGTACGACCTGCAACAAGATGCTCTTCCACACTATCAGGTAGTCATCCTTATGTGAAGTTTTATTCTATCGCTTAACTGTGGGATCTCAGGACATACATCCCCTATTCTATGCGCCTCGTTCTCTCCGACTGGAAATCTTCTTGCGACCGGGTCTGGAGATTGCAATGCTCGTTTATGGGACCTCTTCACAGAAACGCCTTCGCATACTCTGTCAGGCCATAAAGGCTGGGTCTTATGTGTCGAATGGGAAGCGATGGAACGAAAGTTGGCGAGCGGAGGACACGATGGTCATGTACGATACCTCGCTCTCAATTCATTGTTCAGATCATTCAGCCAAAGATTAGGTGCGACTATGGGATCCGAAAACGGGTAAGCCACTGGGCGATGCTATGAAAGGTCACTCGAAATGGGTGACTTCACTCGCTTGGGAACCGATCCATATGTCTGTCCACTTTTTTCATGACGAAACGACTCATAAATTCATTGCATTTTCAAATAGAAACGCAACGGCTCCGAGATTGGCGTCTTCTTCCAAAGATGGAACGGTCCGAGTGTGGAACGCCGGTACTCGTCAATTGGAATACGCCCTTGGTGGTCATTCTGCCAGCGTTAATGTGGTGCGATGGGGAGGTGGAGGCCTGAATGGAAAAGGCGTACTCTATACTGCTTCGAGTGACCGAACTGTTAGGGTTTGGGATGCGAATGGGGTACGCATTCTGCTTGGCTTGTTCCCACCTCGTGCATTAACTCAAATTTGTTTTCAGGGGAAACCACTATACACTCTAAAAGACCATGCACATTGGGTCACCACCTTGACTCTCAATACTGACTTTATTCTGCGGACGGGCCCCTTCGATCACAAGGGTAAGAAGCCGGCGTCAGATACTGAAGGTACCATTTCTCTCGTCTCTTAGTCTACGCGCACTCTGATACATCCCCCGATAGCGCAAACACTCGCCTTGGAGCGATACAACACTCTGCTCTCTTCGACCCCCGAACTCCTTATCTCAGGCTCAGACGACCACACCCTCTTCCTCTGGTCCATCTTCCCCTCCCGAACCACAACCACAACTTTCTCCTCCCAAGCAGCCGAAAACGGTGGAAAACTCAAACCACTCGCCAGACTTACTGGTCATCAAAGACAAGTATCACATGTAGCTTTTAGTCCGGATGGAAGATGGGCTGCTAGTGCTGCATGGGATAATAGTGTGAGGATTTGGGAGGGGCGTACGGGGAAGTTCGTGGCTACCTTGAGGGGACATGTTGGGGCTGTTTATAGGTTGGCTTGGAGTGCCGATTCGAGGATGTTGGTTAGTGCAAGTAAGGATACTACGGTCAAAGTGAGTGTGTATGACTCCTCGGGGTCGTCATCTTTATTGAATTTTTTTTGTGCCTTTTCATCGCTAACTTTATACTGGCGAGTAGATATGGGACCTCAAAACGTACAAGTTGAAGACAGACCTTCCCGGACATACGGATGAAGTGTACTGCGTTGATTTTGTTGCTGATAAGGTCGTCAGCGGAGGAAGAGATCGGACAGTGAAGATGTATGTGATCGCCACTCTTAATCCATCCTTGGACAGAATTACGGAATTAATGATTCGCCTTGACTAGATGGAAGAACTAGTGCATTGATATATCTACATACGAGGGATTGGACGCGACGATTAGGGCTGTTCTGGACTACGCGCCTACGAAAAAAATTATGCGGCTCAATTGCAGACCGGCCAGCGTCAGCTTTGTTCAGCCCCACCATCAGACATCTGTCGCCTCACATGAGAGAGGTATCACAACCTTATCACCCTCATCAAACTCCTCAAGTTCCCGGTCACCAAGCATCAGAGAATCCCGAGGTGGTACGACGTGGTATGCGACGGTATAGACCGGTCCATACCAACCTATACCACCGGGTATTTTTCCTGATGAAAGGAAAAGCTGTCCTCTGGGTTATTAATGAGGTAAGAGATCCAAGGCAACCCACGACTCAGTCGAACCTTCGATCCGGGATTGGGTTGCCCGACACCACGCCATAAGTTGAGGAAAAGGAGGCAAGAAGGGTACGTACAGTGGTCCAAATGGTTCCGAAGCGAGTGAGGGTGTGACCGACTGAGGCTTTAAGTCGCCTTCTACGATCGTGGACAGAATGCCTCCGTTAACGTCGTTATGAAGGAGCTGAGATGCTCGGTTGGTGAGAATGTGGCGAAAAAGTGTGGTGTGATACCATTAATGTCTCCGGTATCGAAGGTAACGTCAATCCTTTGAGACTGAGGTGGTTGATCTGGAGCCGTTGAACAGCTGATAGGATTACGGAGGGTGTACTCTATTCCATCAAATCCTACTCTAAGGCGTGCAAGGTGGAGTTGATGCGTTGAAAAAGAGACTTGTTATCCGATGCGACAAGGGGTGTCGTAACCACCAGGGTGCAAGTGCGGGCAGAGAGATCACGGTGAGGTCAAGTAGAACAACTAGGGCTGGATTACCACCGCCTTAACGAAGGCGTCGGGACTTTGGCAGCGGTCAATGTGGGGGACAAGTGGTGAGAGCCTGAGGGACGGCGGCCCTCCCCCTCAGCCCTTGGACTTATTTATCGTGGGTGGAACTGTAACCAGAAATACGAATGTTGAGCAATGGTGCCTTGCATCTCGAGAAGGGAATCATCTCCCTGAAATGAGGGGGAGCCTCGAAGAATGAAGATGACGATGTGCACCCATAGATATGGTTTGCGACTGGCCACTCGTCTCCAAGACCGACAGATAGGAGACCGGTTGAGCGCGGTATTGGTGCATCGGGGGCCCAGTGGGAGTGTCTCCGGACCGATGGAGATTTGACTGTAAGTATGGTGGGGGTATGGCAGTGTCCGATGGATATGCTGTGCGAGTCAGTCGTGTCTATGGCTTTGATGCCAACAGCCCCATCCATATTCCCTTCGATATTTCTGTCACTTTTACTCCTCTGGGCTTTCTTTTTTCTCACCAATATTTACGACTGTCCGGTCCCTTTGGCAGGATAGGTATTGAACTCTGAAGTATTAAGTAGCGATCCTTGGGATTCTCCGTTTCCGTTATGTTATGGGGCACGTAGCATCCACGTGGTTCTGCTGCCAATTAAACCCCCAGATTTCTTTCCAAGTTCAAGTTACTCGTCAGCTTTAGAAACACCACACACCGCAGCCGTAGTCTTGCTGGTCTCGTTCCCTCTGATCACCGTCTCGTAAAGCGCAGTCTTATCTGAACTATTCTCGTTACTATCTCTTTCCCTGGTCACTACCCGATTGACGTGGACCTGTTGGACAGCCTTTAGACTAGGTGCCCTTTGGGCTACCTGGATTGATCAGGCCCACCGACGACACTCAAAACCCGCTAAAAGCGAACCAAAGCACATGGAATCCGCAAGGTGGCCGACTTCTTGGGTCGTGTCACCGACTGGGAGTTATGGACTCCGAAAACGCTGTAAGCGCTCAGGTTTCGGTTCTGGTTACTTTCATTTCTCAAAACCGTGGGTCTGGGTTGACCGTCCGATCTTGTCATTTTGATCCCCGTGACCCAAAGGCTTATCAACGTACTAATTCAGTTGGTAGTATGATCGTACTTCAAGAGATGCCTGGTCCGAGTCAAACTTGGAGGCAGCAGTGCCCTTCCTGTTTTGTAGCTCGGCATCAAGGCTTCCAGTACATACTTGTGTTTCTACCAACGTTCGAGCCCACATTTGTTGGCGATGTCCTTGGAGTGTTGCCCACCGAAGGTTTCACTCAGGACCTGGCATAAACTCCGGTAAGCTGTGACATCTCATGTTGACACTTTGCAGTTGCTTAACCTTATCCATTGTTCTCCCCAGGGCTGAGCTGTCCAGCCACATGTTCGAGTCGCATTAGTGACCGATCTCCCCGCATTCTCTTCACACTACTCCAGGACTTGTTCGTACAATATCCTTATCACCGAACACACGTTTGATATGGTCGAGCGCTCGTCGCAAATATGTTCACAAGCGCAGTGATAGCCAACGTCATCTCAGGTTCAAAAGTGAGACACACAACAATCCAACTGTGTCCTTACCCTTCCCCTCTATTCGCCCTGACTCGTCATATATGCACCGATGGCTCTCTCCCACGGCCAGCATGTACCTTCGTACATGGCCTTTGTGGCTGCCTTGAGGTTGGGTCGCGAATCGTACACAGGTGACAATGACCTACGCGATCCAGAATCCCTCTCCTCATCGACAATCTCGAACCAAACAGGAGTCGGTCGGACACTTGGAGTGTGGTTATCTGCATTGGGGAGGAGATTTGAAGTCGCCTTCAGCCGTTGGTCAGAGCGATTGGGCCATGGGCCAAATGCAATCGTATCGCGTATGTTCACCCTGCCCCCAAAATACCGGCGTCTCCTGTGTACCAGATGCCAGCATCATCTCTCCTCCCACCCACCCACCCACCACTCCTTATTCGGATCAACACCCGATGGACATTCTTCAAAATTCCTAACTCTGTGTCAACTTTGTCGCGACACAATTGCCAGAGTCCTGAGGAGGGATCTCAGCTTCCGAAGGGAATGTTTGAGATTAATCTGTTTTCTCAGGTTGGTTCATTCTACTGAATCTTTGTCAAGTTTTTACCTCCTCTTTCAAGGGATGAAAATGGGATGATCGTCACACGGTCTCTCACAGCTTCCTACATATCCTCGATTATTTTCCTTCACCATGAATTTTCGAACCTATTCTTCGAGTTTGGTGCCCACCCCGCGTTTTCTCGCTTTCTTGATCAGTTGTCTTATTGGCCCACTCCTAGCCTCCGACGACTTGTATCTCCTGAAGTTTTCGTTCCCGCTTATCGTGCCTTGGGTTGCCTTTCTATCTCTAGTCTCTTCGCTTGCATACAAGACCTCGATAGTATCGAATGCTACTTAGTTTCGGTAGCCTCGCGCGGTGGAATGGGTGTCAGCGCCGACTGCATCAGGGACAGACTTTCACTCCTGATGGAATTGACAATGTAAATTCTTCTTGGCAACAAACCCTTTACCTTGGGGCTGACGACCTTCCTTGCTTTCCGGCATCTCTTAGCCACCCCGATTGTCAAATCGTCGCTGCGTCTCGTCTCGCGACGTTCTTTGCCACCCATCGATTCGCCGTCACCTCTCGAGATCAGTTTTATCATTCGCTTCGCCACGCCGTCTCGACCTTGTGCGTCGAACATTGGCTAAGGCAATGTGTACGCCGAGATGTCCATGCCGACGAGAGAGTAGCGTTTTACAGGCTTCTCGAAGCCTTTTATTTTGGCAACACTGAGATGTGTTATGAATCTACGTGGCAATGGGAGAACCTATGGCTCCCCATGCTTAAGGTCGGATCGCAGATGATAAAGTAGGTCCTGAATTCTCATCGCTCTTCTGACCTGACTAAACCAAATCGAGCAGAGACTACCCCTTCACGAACATCTTTTCTCTGCTACCCGAAATTTGCGCAGAGTCGCTCCGAATGGCAATCTCACTGCCGACGACCATGGTCGGTAGCATGACTCTCAAAGTCGAGTGGGCAGTCCAACGCCTGTGGAAGACGCTGGATCGTGATTTCCACAGAGTGAGGTATCACAGAAGTGTCGTTGGAATATTGGAAGCCTTAGAATCTTTGCTGTCGCCATTCTTGAAGCTTCTCGCCGATTTCTATAGCGAATGGCTCATCAAGCTACCCGTATCCCACGACGAAATCAAGCATCTTCAAGATCCCAACACGTTTCGAATGCAGCGCGCTATCCCCAAACCCCGAATTGAAGAGCTATGTGCACGTCTTATTGGTTTCGTGGATAGGTATACGTGAAGCTCTCATTTTGTTCGCCGTTGGCTGATAATAGATTGTAGTCGTCACTGCGCAACCGAGGATGTTGTCCAGATAGCTGAGTATGATCCTGATTGCCGCGACGAAATCGTCCGCCGTATCGAAGGATTTGTTGTCTGTGATAACGCTCGGCGGAGAAGTCGATTCGCACCCATATACCAGCGCTTGAAACCGCAGCCAACGCCCATCTCTCGAATCGAACCTTACCTCCCTGAGGCTCTCTTTCCATCAACCCTCACACACGCCTTTGATGGTGCTCATACCACGGATTCAACGTCAGGAGATTCGACCAATCGTACATGGGTAGGCCGTATCCATTCTCATTTGTCATTGTTATCAGCTCATGGTGATTCGGTCTTGCCGCAGGCCCATCCGCTCCCTGCGAGCTCCTCGGTTGGCCTAGGAAGTGATCCCTCTTCCTTCTGTCCCACCGATTCTCTCGCCGTTCGTTGGGTGAGTGCGAATGCGCTGCACGGAAATGATCGCATGTATCGCCCCATTATCACCGACCCTTCTCGAGGCTGTGTCAAAGGAGAGATCAAGTACATCGTAAGCGCTCAAAGCGATCGACGTGAGGGGATGCGTATCTTTTCTCTCCCGCAAGCGATGTTATCCCAGCTAGATCATTGGAAACATCTTCACTTCCTTGCAGTGAGGATGACGGACACGAACTGCCGCTGCGGCGACCCTGTTTACTGGCTTCCAGAGTGTGTGGTTCCTCCCCCTCCTTCATACGCGGATATTCACCTCTGATTCAGCACCAGTTTGATCCAAACATGGATAATCCAAGAGGATCCTCCGAGTCCCTTAGCACTGGGACTACAATGCCGTTTCTGTGCATTTATGGCCGCGTTGAAAAGCAGGTTGAGGTCATGCGGGGCCAGCGGTTACGCTTCCTAGGGGCTTTCGGACACTCTTTTGGAAGGACTCCTTGTTTTCGACTGTCCAAATGCAGTGGTGTTTTGAACGTTTGTCCAATCAATCGGGAGCGGCGCCTAAGCGCTAGTGTCCCCGACTCCTAAGCTAAACACTACCAGCTACGTGGAGCGCCAATGTCTACATTCAGAACTCGTCAGGTTGGCTTGGAGTGCCGATTCGAGGATGTTGGTTAGTGCAAGTAAGGATAAATACTACGGTCAAGGTGAGTGTGTATGACTCCTCGGGGTCTTCCTCTTTATTGGAATTTCTTTGTGCCTGTCATGGCTAACTTGTACTGGCGAGTAGTGATATGGGACCTGAAAACGTACAAGTTGAAGACAGACCTTCCTGGACATACCGATGAAGTGTACTGCGTTCGCTTTGTTGCTGATAAGGTTGTTAGCGAAGGAAGAGATCGGACAGTGAAGATGTATGTAATCGCCACTCTTAATCCGTCGTTGGACAGAACTAATGGTTTGCCTTGACTAGATGGAAGAACTAGTGCATTGATATGTCTACGTAGGAGGGATTGGACGCGACGATTGGGGCTGTTCTGGACTAAGCATGTGCGAAAACTTTGTACGACGACTCAATGGTAGACCCTGGTCCATCGGGCCAGCGTCAGCTTTGTTCAGCCCCGCCAGGAGAGATCTTTCGCCCACCTGAGGGGAGTATCATACTTTTATCATCCTTATCAAACAGTAAACTCCTCAAGTTTCCAATCACCAAAGTCATTTACGATCCTGGACAGAAGGGCGCCGTTGACGAGCATTGACGTCGCTACGAAGGAGCTGAGATGCTGTGAGAACATGGTGAAGAAGTGTGGTCTGACACCATTATATCTCCAGTATGGGAGATAACGTCAGTCCTTTGAGGCTGGGGTGGTTGACCTGGGGCCATTGAACAGCTAATAGGATTACGCAAAGTGTACTCAATTCCATAGGTCAAGTAGAACAACAACTCCACTTGGTGTGAACAGAGCGGGATCACACCACCTTGATGAAGGTATCGGGACTTTGGCGACGGTCGGTGTGAGGGACAAGGGGTGAGAGCCTGAGGGCCGCCGGCCCTCCCCCTCCCACTCGGCTCTTGGACAGACTCTTGGTGGATGGGGACTGTACCCAGAGATACGAATGTTGAGTAGTGACGCCTTGCGTTCTATAAAAGCAGAAACATTTCCCTGTAATGAGTGGGAATGAAGATGACGATGTGCACCCAGAGCCGACAGGCCACTCATCTCCAAGACCGACAGATAGGAGACCGTTTGAGCGCAGTATTGATGCATCGGAAGGAGAAGAGCGCCCCCGGATTGATGGAGATTCGACTGCCAAGTGAACTTATACTCCAGGCAAATTTCAAAATCGAAAACGCTCGTCACTTGGAACCGTCTTCTTGAGCCATCTAGGAATGTCTAAGATATAATTGCATTCCTCCCTATTCCTCCGGAACTCCCCTCAACTGCCCTTCTGCAGTCGTCATCGAAACTTTCCGATCCGCTATGTCGGCTTTGTGATCCTTGATGGAGCTTAGCTACAACCACCCACCTGACTACTGGTGGTACGATCTGCCTTTCGGTGTCTTCGTCACTCTCCAGGATAGTGCTGAAGGGTCTGAAAGACTTGTTCCGTCAGGCTGGCCTTTCGCAACTCGCCAGTTGTGCCTTGGTCCCGTACAGAGCCGTGTGGTGCGATTCGGTTCATGGAACTTCCATCATGAGGTGTTGCTATACGATGGGAGATGCTACTTCCTTATCCACAGAATGCCGTTTGTTTCCCCTCTTATATAACCCGCCTCACCTCGAGCTTGGAGCTAATCCATCCTTCACGCACCCCGAACCAAATGTCTGCCGCCTACACCCTCCAGTCTCATGTCGAGATTGAGCCTGGCGTTTATATGCCAAGGCTTGGCTTTGGCGTTGGCGCCTCACCTACATCATTATGCCAAAGCAGTGTCCAATTTGCTCTCTCAACAGGTTATCGGTGAGAGTGCGCACATGATCTCAGACACTCTTAAGTCCTAACCAACTTGACCAAATAGTCATATCGACTGTGCTATGCACTATGGGAACGAGAAAGAAGTCGGGCTGGCCATCAAGGCGTCGAAAATACCAAGAGACCAAATATTCGTCACTACCAAGATTTTGGCTCCTCTCACAGATGACAATGGCGTTTTCTCAGAAGAGAAAATTATGCACTCGCTCACAGAAGCTGTCGAACAGTTCGGGTTGGGTACGTCGGCTTGTTATCTTCCTTCTCAGGTAACTCATCGCATTTACGCTGAATTCACAGAATACGTTGATCTATTCCTGATCCACACGCCAACATCTGGTCCCGATGGACGGTTAAAGTTGTGGGAGGGCCTCGAGAAATTGAAGGCCAATGGAAGGGCTAGGAGTATCGGTGTGTCAAATTTGTATGTTGTCGCATTTCTCGAAATTCACACTCAAACTGACTTTCCATCGTAGCGGAGTCGACCACCTCGAGCAACTGGCAGCGGCCGGCAAATCGAAGCCTTCCGTGAACCAAATTGAGGTCATTTTATTCCTTTCGTCTCTTCCATTTGTTATCTTATCTGTCCTCCGTCAACCGAAGGTCCACCCTTGGCGTCAACAGCGAGATATCACGGACTATTGCCAGAAGAATGGCATCCTTGTTCAGGTTTGGTCCCGCCCAGTACCCTCCAGACTCACTCGAAAGAACATTCTCTCCCAGGCTTACTCCCCCATGGTTCGGGGAAGGAAACTCGACGACACGACGTTGTTTGAAATCTCCATCGCTCATTCAATGGAACGGGTCATCGACCCTGCTCAGATTCTAATTCGGTGGAGCTTACAGAAAGGGTGAGTGTCTCTTCTCTGGTTGAGGGGACAGAGCTAAACGCTTCCTCTAACATAGTTATGTCCCATTGCCGAAATCTGACACTCCGTCCAGAATTTTGGGCAATGCCATGGTCTTCGATTTTCATCTCGCCCCTGAAGAGGTGGCTGCCCTTGATGCTTTGGATGAAGGTGAAACAGGGGCGATTGCTCCAAACCCTGTAAACTGTCCGTAGCTTATGTATTAGGAAATTTCTGGTAGAATAATGGGAAATGTATTGTGCCCAACTCCTGGGTGGTAAGCATCGAATGGCGGGTCACAAATACGATCACGCAGTCACGGTCGCGTCGGGATTACCATTTTGAGATACTCTCGTTCCTCCGATTTTCAACTCAAAATTATTGACCTGAGCTGACCCGCCGCCGGGTCTGTCACCAGCGATGTCTCCCTTGACCACACTGACACTGGCGGGCTCTCGGGCGCCCTATGTTGTTCTTTCCAAATCGTCTTCATTCCTTTCAACCAACACGTCGACCCTTCCAGTCACCCTCACCCAGAGGCGACACTATGCAGCTCCAGCGCGAGGAAAGGGAGATGTCGTGGCGAGTGAGGGAGTTTCACTTGGAACCCCGTATACTCTTTGATTCAGACTCTTCTACGCTTAACCAGGGCAAGGCTTCAAGGGAAAGGGCAAAGGTCAGGGTCCTGATGGTGTGCCCGTGAAGAGGGAGAAGAAACTTGGAGTGAGTTTCTCTTCCTGTCAACTCACGTCGAGAGTGTGAACGTGCCATATTGACACCTCACCTTTCAATCTCCCCACAGGCCTTCTTGCCCTTGCCAGCGGCCTCGCTGCACCATTCCCTCTTCAAAACCGACCCTTTGAACGAGTTGAAGTTGCCTTTGTATCGTCCCGTAAGGCCGCCCTCACCTCTGACCTACCTTCTCATCTCAATCCATTGACGCCTCAGGAGCATCTGACAACCCACTCCATTGGAACTGCTATGCAATTTGTTATGAGCAAAAACGATGCCGCATTGAAGTTTGGGTTACCGAAGAGTATGCTGTTGGAAGTGAGTCTTTCCGAACGCTGAAGTTTTATGATGCTGATGGCTCCTCAGTTCCGCATCTTGTCAAAACCTTGCTCCGTCGTTCGCGATGTAACCGTGAAGGCAGTTGATAAGTTGGATGAGGCTAGTCAGAAATCCAGTTTCGAAACTCGAGTTGTCTTCAGTGAGTGCACCATCGGCTTTCTTGTTATTTGTATAGCTCACCCATTGGCCATTAGCCGGTTCTCCCGGATGCGGGAAGAGTTTTGCTTTACTCCAATCCGTGGAATACTGCGCGTCCCGGGACTGGATCGTGTTATACGTTCCGCGAGGTGAGATATGTTTCTTTGCAGCTCTCTTCAGGTGTTGATTTCTTTCAGGTATCAATCTCGTCAACTCGACTTCCTCGTATACCTATGATTTGCGCACCCAAACCTACCTTCAGCCCGCCTTTTCCTTCCAGACTCTCCAAAGATTCCTTAGCGTGAACCAGGATAAACTGCAGTCACTCAAGACGATAACGGAGGTACCTTTAGAACGGCGGGCTCCAATCCCTGTTGGCACTCCCCTGACCGACCTTATTGCCGCCGGGCTGAGAGAGCAAAGTGTTGCCCCAACGGTTTTATCTGCCCTATTGGAGCAGCTTGGCAAGCAAGAAGCGTATGTAATACCTAAATGCCTTGCTGTTTCCGATGGAATGATCATTTTGGCCTATTACAGCTACCCAGTTCTACTAGCCATTGACGACTTCCAGGCGCTGTACTGTCAGAGCAGGTACCGAGACCCACACTATGCACATATCAAGTCGTACCATCTTTCGGTACCCCGACTACTCTTGGATTATGCTAGTGGTAGCAAGACATTTGTAAGTTATTCGGCGCTTCGTTTCCTCTTTCCTAACTTCCTTCTCCTCTCTCCCCAGGCCCGAGGGGCCGTGTTCGGTGCTCTGTCTACGTGTAGCACAGATTTCCAACTCCCACTCGAACTTCGCGAGGCACTTGCCATCCCCCATGACCGATCTTCTGGTCCCTATGTGAAGCGGTCGTCCATATTGCAGTGGTATTCACGAGGGCTACAAGCACTCCCAGTTCCCGATCAAATGAGTGTCCAAGAAGCTGCGGCGCTGTTCGAAATTTGGATGAAGGACGGGGCGTTTGTAGGATGTAAGTGACATTCACCGTTCCTAGATGGTCCGCTCCTGAACGAAGGGTTTCCCAACAGTACCCAACGATGATGCATTCATGTCGAAATATGCCGAGTCAAGTGGGAATGCCCGACAGTTTGTTTGGAAAGGCCTTCTCGCTTCGCTGGCGTCGTAGGAATGTACCTATTGAGATTTGACAATATGATACAGGGCTTGCATAGTAGAGGCGATTTGCAACAATCCTTCAAAATCCCCACCGTCTATCAAGCGTCCAAACTGCGACCGGAAAGTCGCCTCCTTATAGGACATCCACGATGGCTACACGTCTGCGTCCGTTCGGGTCCTGAAGCAGCAGACAGACGCGTCCAGTCCATTCGTCAAAGCTACATGATAACGCATGCAGGGGCGCGAACTCATTCACAACGAAGGAGCCGACTACAACGTGATCAGGGTGCAATTCCAAGGGCTCCACGACGCCATCGCCTTTCAAGATTTTCGGGAACGTGCACATTCGGAATATTAAACCGTGTCTCGGCTCGCGCTGGGGACATAGCGCATGAAGAACGCCAACTTCGATGTGCGAAGATAAGATCTGGGGCATTGGGAATGTTCGAACTTCGTAGTTGTCGACCTCTAGGGATGGGACTATTATATGCAAGACGCCAGGACCGAGCAATACGAGGGGTCCGTCGTGCTGGCCATCTGGGCGATTCCACAGCCCCGGACTGCTTTGGAGTGTTCCTGGCTGCACGATAGAGAACGAGGAGTGCCAGACCCGGTCTGCCGTCACGATCTGGTTGATCTGGGCGGTTGTTCGCATCGGAGGGATTTTGAACACTGACATCCCACGCGTGTTGCAAGAGAGAATCCTCGTCGGTGAAAGTAAATGCAACACGCAATCCCTGGAATCCTGGACAAGAGTTAGAGGAAGTAGAACGAGGGAGACAAAAACTCACGTGGATCATACCGACATGACTATACCCCCCACCGTCAGGAGCCGCTCTGAGGGTCTTCATGTAGATCAAGTCGCCTCCGTCATGATAGCAATCCACGCCAAGGAGGTTACCTCCGATAGTTGCATTTCTTAGCGCAGAGACACCCGCTAAATCATCTGCGACTAGGACAGAGAGGAGTCGTAGCGAAGGCTGATGATGAATGTTGACTTGGTAAATGTAGAGTCTGCATGTAAGTCAGCGTCATGCCAGGATTGTGAGCTCAGAGCATTCACTTCACGTTACAGTGCAATAGCAGCTGGAATTCGGACTCGGAGATGAAGATTGAATTTTTGGTATATCCCCGTATGTCCAAAGCGAAGGGGACGACGAACGCCGGAACATTTTGTCCAACTTTGTATAACTGAAGGGTTCCATCGTCCAAGAGACACACCATCCATTCTCCACCAGGAACGAGCCTGATGTCCTGCACACGAGTATTCCAAGGATAAGTTTGGACACAAAGAGGAGTCGCCTGTTCTCTTCGCCATCCGTCCTTCATCATAGAAGCCCTTAGGGCCCGGCGCCGCAGCTCCGCCGACGTCAAAGCATCGGCAACAGCATGTATGTGGCGAATCGGCACCGAAAGCGTTGCACTCAAGACTGAGTACCACAACTGACGGTCGTCTGTGATGGTATGAAATGTTTTGCACGTCTACCAGGTAAGTTGATACGGATAATACCTTTCAATCAGGAGTTATATAACGTACGGTTCGGCAATTGAAAAGGTCGCGGATTGATACAAACCTCAATATGTCCAAGAGGGTTTCGGAGGGCAAATGGAGGATGGACAATGCGTTCAACTGCTGCACAGAATGTAAGGAGATTCTCCGATGGCTCGCCATTTGAGATGGAGGGAATGATGCATGTCGGTTGCATTTTATAAATCCTATAAAATTGGGGCTCCACAAAGTGCGACGCCGTCGTCACTGGAGCTAAGAACTCAGACAAACTGAAGTAAAATCAACGGAACTAAAGTAAAAGGTGGCGCAAAGGTTTAGCGTTGCCGAATAACAGGACCTACGGACTTCGTCCACTTAATGCCAGCGAATCATCCTCTCTTATGGGACAACCAGCGGCTTCGACATGAGACTCGAGTTATACTTCGCCGCTCTCCCCAATAACAGTTCACGAGTAGTGTTCAGACAAACGCACCAGCAAAGCCTTCCGCATGGGACGTGATTAACATTCAGAGTTTATTAACCTTGCACCGAATTAGCTACGGTCTTCTTTCAAATGACGTAGCGGAGTCGGATGTCCAATAGCCGCGGGGAGAACCAACTGGGTGTTCAGACCCATGGGGATGTCACTCCGAGGGAAACCCAGATGCCAAAGCGGCTGAATACTGATAGGGGCGTCGGGTTCTAGCGGAGACGACAAGCAGGAGATGATGGATTCCAGTATAGGACGGAGTTGTCTCCCAACATGGGATCTGGCTCCACTTGAACTAGATCCGCGCTCCATGGATCTTGGATTCTACAGTGTGTGGCATATGAAACTGCATACTCGTTTTCGTGAAAAACCTGATTGATCAGCAAAAAAAACCATATTGGGAGAAGCCACGTGAGGTTTCGTGAGAGAGTTACTATATGCAGGAATTTCGAAGCAAGCCAAATACCCTTCCGCGAAAGCAACACACTGTAACGTATGCCTTGAGGAACCAGCTGGGAAGAGAAACAACTGAACAGGTTGACGCTACTCATAGCCAACATCCATTCATCCGGCGCGTAAAGAGACAACAGAAGTGACGTACTCATTCCCTTCAAAAGTCTCTCTTGTGATCCTCTGGGCTTGCTGCAGATGCCCAAAGTTCGAGGTTAAGCCAAGGGTTATTAAGATGCCTGGTCTCGAAAATCCTGGCTTCTAGTCGAGCGCAGACTTCGCGGCTGGGCCGGGATTAAACCCATCTTGAAACGACCGCGATTCGTCCAGAGCCGCCTTAACGATCTTCTCTCAGGTCATCAGAACACAGCTAGTGGGAAGATACAACACACATTCTCGACTTCTTCGTCCAAGGCATCTTGGGGAATGTCGATTCCTGTTGCCTTGAGTTTGATTAAAGCAAGACGAACCCTTGATTTCTTCCTGTTGTCGTCCATTATTACAGATGGTGATTTAACGGACATTGACGGTGTCGACGTCAAGTAGGAATGTTGTAGACTAGGATTTTGCGTGGGCGATAGCCAATGTTGGGATGCTGGTAAGAAAGATGTGAGGTCTACAGATTCGCTTCCTCTTTGAGGTGGTGGAGGGTATGCTGGTAACATTGAGGATCGAATCTCCTCAACCCTCTTCTCGATAACTTGAGAAGTTCCTGCTGGAAAATCTATGTTGGTCTTGAGGGAAGGCAGCCAATCGGAGGTGGTCTTCGTCTGTTAAACGGGATGTGAGCGTCAGAGACACCAAAGAGTGGGTGAATACCCTACCTTCAAATCCAAGCCAGAGCATCCATTGCCTCCTGCTCTCGTCGAATCCACCCACAAGTCGAGCATATTCGTGTTCGAAGCCACTTCCAAGCGCCTGGAACAGATTTCCTGTAATTGGCCATTCAGTCGAGTTCTGGTGTTTTCGGCTCTTGAGAACGCTTCTTCGAGTGCTTTCTTCGTCCTCTTCTCCGTGTCTACACTGTCCGTTAATAGCGAAGAAACCTCGATTACAGGGTCCACAACCATATCTTCCTTGCTGTTCAATCCCGCCTTTGCTTTTGACTTGAGGAGTACTGAGGAAGTGAGTTTACGCAGGACGGTAGGGTGATGCGCTGCTGCAACTAGCAGGGGTTGTGGATGTAGAGATGTCCCGGTTGTCTAAAGAAATAATCGTAAGTCAGGAATGACAAGTACACCAAATAATCAGCAAAACTGACTGTGTTGGGCAAATCGTCGTAAGACGATATGCTGACAGTATCCACCTGTTCGGAAAATCCCAAACCAACGAGGACGGTTGTCAGCAACAAACAACAACCAGGGATGTGACTGGCAGCAGTGCTGGATGAAGAGTGCGAGTAGCAATCAAGGAGTAATGAGGTCGACCGATGACACACAAGAGTGGCTGGTTTGGAATAGACCAGCTCAAGACTGGGGTTTGCATTAAGATGGTACAAGCTTATATACTACATGGCTACCCTAAGAATAGTCTGTGGTACCATAAGGCGTCATACCGAGATCTTAATGCTACTGGTCGGAATACTAACAAATGTTCTACAGGTCAGGTGATCAAAAGTAAAAAGAACGTGACATTACCCCCCTCTCAAGGTCCATGTCCTCATGGATTGTCGTTAAGGTCCAAAACGTCAACAGGCAACATCCGAACCTGCAGAGAACGCAGTATCAGTCGTTCAGGTGGTCTGTACGCCGGATGTTCCTGATGGAACTTCTTCATTAGATCCTCCCTTTGCTCTTTTACGAACTTCCAATCCATCCACTGATTATCACCAGAAGGTTGACCTCTCCACTTTACCATATATTGAATACTACCATTGTGTTCGCGGTATTGAGTGAGAGCTTCGATTTCTTGCTCAGAACCGTTGTGGACGATAGTAGGCGGAGGTGGAGGTTGTTTCTGGTTTTTGAATTCGCCTTTTTTTGTAAGGACGGAAGTAGGCTTCGTTAAAGACAGGGTGGATGCGTCGTTTCTTCCACTCGGCAGGAAGAGCGAGTTCGTAAGCGGATCCATGTTGTTTTATGATTTTAAAAGGGCCGTATCGTTTATCGTCCAACTTCTTCATTGGACGATCCGTCATAATATTCGTAGCTTCCAACCAGACCATGTCACCAATCTTGAATTGATACGAGTCAGACTTCTTTCGATCGTAATACAGTTTCATTTGTTCTTGCGCCTTAGCCATTGCGGCTTTAGCGTCGTCCCAAGTTCGACGCATACGATCGTGGAAGTCTTGTACTGACTCGTTGTTTGCCTTTCGGCAATAGTTGATTCCGGTCCAGGGGTGTCGGCTGTATAATAGATAGAAAGGAGAGTATCCCGTAGTGAAGTGAGGTTTATTGTTATATGCGAATTCAGCCTGGGAGATCCAATCGTACCAATCATCCTGCAGGTGGTTAACGAAGATACGGAGGTAAAGTTCGACCTCTTGATTTGCGCGTTCGGTTTGTCCATTTGTTTGTGGATGATAGGCGGTGGATGGATTCATGCTAATCCCCATGAGACTGTGAAGTTCCTTCATGAAGTTCGACACGAATTGCGTTCCTCGATCACTAACGACTTTTCGGGGATATCCGAATTCGCACCACCATCTGTCACGAAAGAGTCGAGCTACTCCTGGCGCGGATAGTTCAGTGGTGATGGGAAGAAGTCGTATGTTTTTGGCTAGGTGATCGGTGATGATGAGAAGAGCGTCACAACCTTTGGAAGTGGGTAATGGACCAATAATATCAATCCCGATTATTTCTCCAGGTGAATCCGGTATTTGGTTTGGGTGTAAGGGAGCGTGTGTAGCACCTTGACGAGGCTTCGCGCGTTGACAGTCAACACATCCTTCGACATATTTTTTGACATCGTAATGAATCGTGGGCCACCAATAGTCTCGTGTGATCAACTGATGTGTTTTGGCGGTGCCAGGATGTCCTGCTTCAGGTACGTCGTGATGATGTCGAATGATTTCTTTGCGAATCGTAGGGTCTTTTGGTACGTAAATTCTATCTTTCCATTCTATTATTCCGTCATGCTCTTCGAAGCCTGGCTTCTTTGTTTGAAGAGCAATTTCCACCGATTTATCTGTTTTTCTTCTAGCATGTTTTATCATCCCCAGGATGGCAGTGTCACTTCCTTCGAATACGATCTCGTTAGATCTCATCCAATGTTGGAACCAGTGCAGTTTTAGCATGGTGATGTCTTTGTTATCATCTTCTCTTCCATTGTCGTGATCAATGCGACGAGATAACAAGTCGGCTTTAGTGTTTTCCTTGCCGCCTTTGTGCTGAAGAGTAAAATGGTATTCGGCCAATTCCGTGTACCAACGTGCTTGCCTTTGGTTGAGTTTCTGCGGTGATCGGAAATACGTAAGGTTTTGATGATCGGTGAGAACTTCGAACTCTTGTTCTGCGCCGAGAAGATAGTGGCGCCATTCCCTGAGAGCTTTCATTATCGCGAGCATTTCTTTGTCGTAAATTTCGTAATTTCGTTTGGCGTCATTCATAGATTTGGACATAAAAGCGATCGGAACCCATTTTCCTTTTTGATGTTGTGAGAGCACGGCTCCTACAGCGTAGTTGGAAGCATCCGTTTCCACACGATATTTGTCGGTATTAGTTGGATGATGAAGGACGGGCGTAGATGTGATCGCGGCTTTGAGCTTCTCGAAAGCTTGTTGTTGATCATCCGTCCAACGGAAGTCGGTTTTACCGGTGAGATCGTTCAAGGGTCGTGTGATCTCACTAAACCCCTTGATGAAACGTCGATAGAAATTGCAAAATCCGAGGAAGGACTGGACATCTCGTTTGGACTTCGGCAAAGGCCATCCGAGTACTCCTTGAACTTTGACTGGATCGAGAGAGATTTGTCCTGCGGATATAATATGTCCTAGGTATTCCACGGTTTCTTTCTCGAATTCGCATTTTTCTGGTTTGAGGTATAATTTATGTTGCCGAAGAATCTCCAGAACCCGTCTGGTGATCCGGCGATTCTCCTCCTGGGTTTTGGTGAATATTAATATATCATCCATATAGACGATGACGTGTCCTTCGTTGATTAGTTCACGGAAGATTTCGTTCATCATGGTCTGAAACGTGGCAGGGGAATTGGTTAACCCGAAGAACATAACCAGAGGTTCGAACAATCCTCGGTTTGTCCTGAAGGCTGCCTTCCATTCGTCTCCTTCCTTGATGCGGATGTTGTTGTATCCCCAGCGAACATCTAATTTCGTGAAGTATTTGGTGTCTTTTAGTTTATCGAACAATTCTCCAATGAGTGGAAGTGGATAACGATTCTTGATCGTCATCTCGTTAAGTTTTCGGTAATCCTGTACCGGTCTTAATCGTCCATCTTTCTTCTTAACAAAGAAGAAAGGTGAAGCCATGGGTGATTTCGAGGGTCTGATACATCCAGTTTTCAGGTTTTCCTCTAGGAATTCATCAAGTTCCTTTTGTTTGCTTGGCGACAGTGGGTATAGTTTGCAGTCCGTGGGTTTGGAACCTGCCTTGAGTTCTATGGCATGATCCCAGATCCGCGAGTCGGGGGTATTTTCGAAATCCTCCTTAGTGAAGACGTCCACAAAATCGTGAAATTGCGGAGATACTATCTCCTTCCAATGTTTCTTTTCACGTTTTGCTTCTGCATCGATAGCCAATTGTGTCGACAACGTGCCGGTAGCTCTTGCAAGATTGGGTCGAAAATGAGTAACAAAGACTCTATCTCCCCTCTTAAGGTGAGATTCCAGATCACTACCGTCGTCGTCAGGGAAATCGACCAAATCCAGTCCCAGACTGTGGCCAACGTCCGCCCAGCGAAGAAGAGCTGGAACCATCCCACAAGCCGAAGGACAGCGGTTGAAAACGAGTGTGTTATCAATCCAGTTGATATCCGGATTGTGCTTGGTAAGCCAATCATAACCGATGAAGATATTATGACGCGCCAGCGTCGTTACACACAGAGAAATCAATTCCGTGTGTCCAAACATTTCCAACTCGACCTGGCAATAGCGAGTAATGGAAGTAGAATTACGTGTGCCATTGGTATTATAAACGGCCGCAGGCCTGGCAAACTCAATGGTGTCGAGTCTGAGCTTATCGACGTACTTGGCGTCGATTGCTGAGAAAGTACAGCCCGAATCAATCAGGGCCTTCTCAGAATAGACTTCCTGAGTCTGAAGGTTTTTGATCCGTACGTCAACGTCCAACTCGAACCCTTGGTTCTTGGTGGTTTTACGAATCCAACAATATTTACGTGGTTCCTGCAACTCGGCCACCGCTTCCACAGGATCAGATGAGGACATCAATTCCTTAATAATCTGTGGTGATGCGACTTCCGAGCGTCTAGCTCTGGGAGTCCATCATCGAAGCATAGCAAGTTGATCTTTTTGACTACGCTCCTTCATGGAAGTCCAAAATTGCTCAGCAGTTTGGGTGCGTAGTTGTTTTAGTGAAGCTTTATCGAGTCCGATACCTGTGGGAGAGTCAGGGATTAGATTCACCGTGGTACCAGTGTCTACTTCTATGGTACAGTCCGTATCGAATGCGTCAGTATAATTTAATGGTGAATATCTAGAACCTGAAGAAAGAATGTTCTGTCGATAATCGGCATCGTTAACTATCGACTGGGGTAAAAAGACTGAGGAATAACAGAAGGATCGTCCAGGAGAGAATTGGGATCGTCCTCTTCATCTACATACTCCGTAGCTACTTGGTCCATCTGTTCCTGTTTTTGCGCGTTTTCGTAGTCCATTTCCTCAACACTTGTTTTTTGGTTTAGGGCGTCCAGAAGGTTGCGGATTTCCGCAAGTTCCTCTGGGGTATACTGCACGAACATTTCCCTGGAACGTTCCACAATGGGACGTTTGGGTTGCGGGCAATCCCGTGCGAAGTGGCCTTTTTGTTGACAGTTATAGCAAACTGCTGAGGCACGTGCGCGACTTAAGTCCATTGGCTGGCCACTGCCTCCGAACGTTATGCCCATGCCTGTTCTCCGATTTTGCGTATTCTGGCCGGATCCAGAT
This sequence comes from Jaapia argillacea MUCL 33604, assembly GCA_000697665.1. Lineage (NCBI taxonomy): Eukaryota > Fungi > Basidiomycota > Agaricomycetes > Jaapiales > Jaapiaceae > Jaapia > Jaapia argillacea. The sequence continues at coordinate 215,937 of KL197752.1, read as the reverse complement.
TGTGATGGTGGGGGTCCAGGTGGTGGATGATACTGTTGGGTGAATTGTCGAGGAGGTTGGCTGCGTTGTACGAATACCGTTTGGGGACGAGGGACGAAAGGACGTGCTTGGGCCGAGAGTTGGTTTTGTCGATGCTGCGCGTTGAACTGCCGCGTCGCTTCGTCAATCCGGATTATCCATGCACCGTAATCCACAAAACTAGTTGGTGGTTTTGTGATTCCTGTCTCTATCTTCCTGATGATCTCAACGTTTACATTCCGTTTAAAGTTGTCGATATGGAATGTGTCTGGAAGTTTGAGTTTGGCTTCTAGAACGAAGCGATTATAGTCGGTGAGGTATTCGTCGGTGGTTTGTTGCCTTGCTTGGTCTCCAACATTCGAAGGCGAGCCTTCTCTTCTCTATTCACTTCTCCGAATCGTTCGTCAAGGACACCAAGAAATTGGTCCCACGTTAGGACTTGTTCGAGGCGCGCGACTTCATTGGCATTGGGCGGTGTTTTGGCTTTTTCCGCCGCCAAGAGTCCTTCGTGTTGTGTCCACTGGATTCGAATGTGTTTCCTCCATGTCGATGCTTCTCCGCGGAGTAGGGAGGTGACGTATAGGAACTTGGCCTTGTCGGTTCCGTATGCTCTGGTGTTGGCGTCGATGTAGGCGGTGACGTTATCGCGCCAATCATCGTATTCCTTTTTGTCCCCGTCATAATGTCCGGGTGCCGCAATTTTCTCCACTTTTGCATTGGAACCTCGTAAGGTGTCGAGAAGTTGGTTAAATTGGGCATCGGTCATTTGTACGGCGGTCATGATGGGTGTTAGCTGAGTGATTGGTGGACGGAGAGGTGTTTGGGGTAATGGGATTCGGATAGGTGTGGGGGGTGTGATAGGTGAGGGTATTCCTTGTGGTCCCGTTGTAGGGATTTCAGGCGATGAATCTAAGTCAACAGATGGTGGTCGACGATGTCCTGCTCTTGCTCCTATGAACTGGGCTAGCGGTGTGACCGATCTTTCTGCTTCCTCGTTAGGTTCGTCGTCGCTTTCCCCTTGACAGGTATATCTATTTGGACAAGGAGATGTGGGGCAGATGTGTTCGTCTGCTCCTGTATTGAAGTCCCACGTGCGGTCTAGATTGTCTTCTAGTCCAACTACGTGGAAGATTCCGTAACAAGGGAGATCCGGGTCTGGATTCAATGTGGCGGCCCTGAATGTTTTTTGTAATTCGGACTACTTTCGCCAATTAATCACAAGAGTACAAATGGGTCTCCACTAGTTCCACTTCCTTTTACGACCGTGTCGTTGTCCTCTGTCAAATCGATAATCTCAGGGAGTACCTCCTCGAAGCGTGGTGATTGGGGGATGGGGATAAGGACGTCGAGGAGGGTATTTCCCTCGATGTCTTCGTCGGGTGCGAAAAGGGGGTCTTCGTCTCCGAAGTGATTGTATCGTCTCTCTAGTGCGTGTTCAGCTACTTCTCGTCTCCACTCTCCTCTATTGATCGCCTCTACTAAAGCCTCTTGAATGTTACGTATATCCTCTACCGGTCCTTCGATGCGGAGTAGCTCGTCGTTGGTGAGGTATGGACGGACCTCTCCAAGGACGTTAATGATGGTGCGAAGCGCTTCTAACAAACAAACAACCCAAAAAATGAGGTGTTCATTGAATTGAACAGGGGCGAAGCATCTGGCGTCAATGGGCATCTACTCGGAAGGTTCAGCAGTCTCGTAGTTCTCGTAATCGGGAGTATTACCACGAGTGTCTGGATAGTCGAGGGTGGCGTTGAGCGCGTTTAGGCGGTGACGGAGTACGTCGAGAGGGTCAAGTTCTGGTCGACGTTGGCAAATTTCGGTAAGACGGCGAAGAAACTCCTGTTCACGAGGACTAGGAGGTGATGGTGAACGAGGTGGTGTGGTAGCGAAGTCGGGTGTTCCGACTGAGGGTGCTGCTGGTGGTGGTGGAGTGGGCGCTGTGTTCCAAGGACGTTCGAAATCCTCCTCGTTATATAGGTCTCCGAGGAAGCTGCTGACGTAACCGTTTTCGTCGAACTGGAAGTGAACGGCCGGAACGGCAATTGGTCTATATGTAGCGCGTGTGGTGGTGATAACCAATTGGAGTAATTGGTTATGAACGTGGATGAGAGTTCCACGAATGTGAGAGCAGATAGCGATGCCGAGGTGGATGCCGGTGAGGCAGATGAGAAGAATGCGGCAGATGAAATTGATAACGAGATCGCTATCTCGTGGTGGCATGTGAAATGGGGTGGGTTCTCGTGTGAACGAGGGTATGTGAAATTCGGAATCCGGGCCGAGCAAATTCTGGGAAAATCCCTAGGGTCTGCCGCAAGTGTCGGAACGGACTTATGCCACTAGACAAGTTCCGGAAGAATCTACTTTTCCGTGGGTGTTGCAAGCTTTCGCTTCTTCGCAGCGTCAGGGTCTAGTCAACACTCTACTAGCACCGTGACTTCTATACTGCGGCCTTATGGTGTTTTTCTATTTATGTAATACGTAGACGACGATGTGTGGGAAACCTTTCAACTGTACTCGCTTGAAGTCCTGCGAGTGCGATAGGGGTATGACGGCCCGCTATTCAAACACAAGCTTATTCCGGACCTGATCACCAGTGAAGATGATCAACACAAACCGGGGAACCCCGAGAGTGTGCAAGTGGGAGTAATCAGAAGAACGGCTTTTGTATTCTAGGGGGGACTTTTCCACGCAGTGATCAGAAGCGGTCGTGGTACCTGCAGTAGGACTTCTTGCAGAAGGACCAGTGTTCAAAGGCGTGTCGAAGTCGAAGCCCACGGACGGCGTCGGCGTATGAATAGGCTGGGTCGCGAAGGTAGCTGCAACAATATTTGCTGGTATAGATCTTGATGGTCATATGTCGGATGTAGAACTAGTCTCGAGCGTCTTGACGCGGTATAGGTCGGTGTCGACGTCGGATACTCCTGCGCTGCCGTATGCGAGCAACAAGGGCGGTTGGGAATGAGAAAGTCTTGAGCTAATGTCAGCAACAAACAACAACCAGGGATGTGACTGGCAGCAGCGCTGGATGAAGAGTGCGAGTAGCAATCAAGGAGTAATGAGGTCGACCGATGACACACAAGAGTGGCTGGTTTGGAATAGACCAGCTCAAGACTGGGGTTTGCATTAAGATGGTACAAGCTTATATACTACATGGCTACCCTAAGAATAGTCCGTGGTACCATAAGGCGTCATACCGAGATCTTAATGCTACTGGTCGGAATACTAACGAATGTTCTACAGGTCAGGTGATCAAAAGTAAAAAGAACGTGACAACGGTAAGCGTAGTCAACGCTCTCTCCCCTTCGGGGTTACTCCAATGGCCACTTAGCAGATCCTGACGCCTTGAAGCACACAGAGCTCGCAGCCTCTCTGTGCTTAGTATGTCATATCGCGATTGCGAAACGTCACCCGAGCTCGTGATTCGCTCCTATATTCGCCGAACTGGGTTAAGAAATGAAAATACCAGGATCAAGTGAGAAAACACTTACCTGGATGAGTTTGAGGTCGGCTTGTCGGTGGAGAAGGTGAAGCGCCTTGGTTTCCCATTTTCGGCGGGTTGATTGGGCTATTGCGAGGAGGGTTGCATATTCGTTTGTTTGGGTGGATAAGAGTGTCTACGCAATTGTCACCAAGGTACGCAGTACACTTATCAAAATTGACGTACCTGCGAGTTTCCTTCGTCCACAGGTGAGGCTGCTGCCGCCTTCCAGACGGCATGTGTTGATAAAGCTAGTGCAAGACGCTCAAATCTGAAACCGCAATGTCAACATTAGATGGCGTTTTCGATAAATACACTACATACCGATCCCCAGAACACTCTTCCAATAATGACTTGCGCACGATAACGTCTTTCCACCACCATGCAATTCCTTGTTCGGATGAAGATTCTTCGCCTTTTGCAGGTCTTCTGGCTTGAGGAGGTTGTTTTGCGGAATGCAAAGATCGATGACGGAGGGTTTCTATATACTTTGACAGTGACAACCGGAAAGCAGTCGTGTCTGAAGGTTGTAAACATGGATATGAGGGCAGGATCTCCATCCAGCTCAACTAAGTCCTTTTGTCGTTCGGTGGTGAACGCGCATACATACCGTTTTGGCTTGAGACCTGCCACCCTCGATGAACTCAACGAGAAAATAACAAACATCTTGCATATTCTTCGTCCGATCTCGTAGACCATGTGAGGTGGAATTGAAAAGATTGCGATCATACTCTGGGTTTCCCACATGTGGATACCCTAGGAGGTGGAGGTGGACGAGGAGAAGGAGGGTGGGTGGGAGTTTTGTGAGGGGAGGAACCATTTCGACCATGTTGTGCGATGGAGTTGGAGGAAAGCTTAGCCGCGACGACGCGTTCGACGCGTCGCGATTGAAATTGGATCAGCCACGTGATTCACGCCTTCCGGCTTCAGTCTTCTGCGCTTCAGCCCGTTGGTATCCACAAGTTTCTGAAGTCGTAGCTCCAGTTTAGTAACGATAGCCCCGCGAAAATTTCGGGGGAAAGGGCCGGACAGAAATCTAAACGGAGTACTCATTGCGAAAGGGCCGGAATGGCGTCTACAGGCCATGACGCGACTCTCCATCGAAAGCAAATTCAGATAACAGAACCAGATGGAAATGCAATACCTCTGATGGATGGTAATAAAGGATCGATAATTCGCCGAAGGGGATGAAGACTGAGGCTACCTGGGTTTCCCGAACAGGGCCTTTAGTGGGCTTTCGACATCTCACCGCAGCTCCGAGGAGGTCGGCATTGATCCATTTCACGGGTAAAGTCGTGATCCAGGTGTCGGAAGATGGCCGGAGCTCCTATGGTAAATAGAACGCGCGGTAATGAGCTACAGAAGGACTAGTGGGCAGGGGATGAAGGGAGCACGGGAAAAATGGGCGCTTGGGGGTGGGTATCGGGAGGTTAGTGGTCACTGAAGCGGGGGTAGTATGGATATTTCTGGATGTCTTGGTCGTCGTGCCATGAAGGAGAGAACCAGATGACGATTCGTTTATCTTGAGTGGGGATTTAACCCCTGTATGTCCCACCAACGGATCGCACGGTTTAAGCATTGGCATTGATGGAGGGGCCAGTTTTCCCGCATGACTTGATGAATGGTGTGGACTGGCTGCCAATCTTGGGTTCTCTGCGCCCAACCGATGGTTGCAAAACAAATCCCTCCCCGACCGAGTCGAGACAAGTGGAGCATCAAAGAAAAGAGAAGATGTTCGAGTCTCGGGATTCGTCAGGGATTTAGGTTCGGCGCTGGTGCGGAGAGTTTGGGGGTGCAAAGATAGACTCGAGGGAGTTGACAGATGGTGAAGATACATAGATGCGCAGATGACCAGCTGACATATCAGATAGAGCGGAAATTTGGTTCCGCGGGGAACAGTTAATAGCACACCAGGACGTCAGGGTGGATATGAGGGGAGAGGAACGGTGGTGATAGGAACTGAGAGAGGATAAGCTAGAACTACATGTACCAGCAGAGGACCCTGGTGGTCGAAGCAGATGCACAAAGGGTCGAACGATTGTGGATTGATTGTGGATGGTGAGCAAGGTGATGATCGGGACCGGAAGTTCGGACATGGACGCGCGCTTCCCTGTCAAAGGTTAAAAGAAGCGACAACCGTTGCCATGGCCAGATGTGACACCCGTAACTCCATGTTTCATTGTTAAACCGCCCAGCTGAACAAAAATTAAATAAACAAGGTCGCTGCAGAGGCTCATCTTCGTCGAAATTCCTCCAGTTTGCATTGTCTTTACTATCCGGAGTTGCTGGGTGATCACTGTGAAAGGGAGAGCGACACGACAACCAGGCGTTTCGGGTAAACCGCAGAAGCCACGTGGATCAATATTCAGGGCTCTGGATAGCGTTACAATTTGCTGTGTATTCCCAGCCCCAGCGTCTCTTTTCAAGCTTTGCCTCTTGCACTCTTTTATACCTGTCGCTCATTCAACTCTACTGTCTTTCCCCTTTCCCGAACTACTTGTTCTCTTACCTCCATCTTCGAGGCAACTTGCTTGCTCATCCAGAATCTTCTCAGTTTACCCTACGGACGGACCGTTGCCCCTAAATTTTCTTATTTTCTGCACGTGCCACCGTTGCACCCCCATCTTGTGGCCACGACCTTTCTTTCCTTCTCCTCGTTGCGATCTGGTATCGGGTTCTTTCCCGCCTTATCTTCACTTGGGTCCCACCTGTAATGTCAGTGTGAACATCCCATCTCAGTCCCATCGTCTCACTCGCCCCTCGTACTCTTTAGGGCCATTTGATTTTGGAAACTGCTGGTAGTTGATCATATCGTTGGTTTCTTGGGTGTACATCTCGTACGTGACACCCTGTGATTCGGCTCACTCAGCAACCAACCAACTCTTCCTAGGTCTTCGTCCTTCCGACGACCATTCCTGCATATTTCGGATCCAGTGATCTTAACGATTGTATGTCCACCACTTTTACCCACTCACCTGTGCGGATGTTCACCGGTTGTTCAGTTTACGTTTGGTTACTACCTTGAGAAACGTTTGCCGCAATGCCCCCAGAAACCCGTAGACGATCCACGTCCAGGCGAGAAGACAACTCGCCTATCAGACGTAACGACCAACAACAACAACAACCATCTCTCCCATCCCAACCCTCACCAAACCATCACCCAACTAATGCAATACACTCCCTATTCCAGAAATCCCCATCCTCCTCCTCCAAACATACTGGTCGATCGCCCTCAAGACCACCAAAGGAACGCGAAGCTTTGCCTGGAAACTATGTATCCCAATCCGTTCCAGTTGGGTTACTCGCCAGTGCCGATACGAACTATACGTTCGGCACTGAGGTCGTTCATACACGGAGCGACCCAGGTCCAAAGTCGTCCCCAACGTCGAAAACTTTCACCGGTCCACCTTCACCTCGTGATCGTACAATCCCTGGAAGCTCCCCTTCGAGCCTGTCCTCCCCGGGTGACTCCCCCGCATCAGGCTTGAAACCCAAATCCGCTTCAAGTCAACGTGTATCCGTCCGCCCCAGCCTATCTCCTTCCCGAGCAGCCTCAGCCTCAGCATCCACTCCTCGCAAAACTTCAGGTAACACCTCAGACGGCGGCACTCCCATTCATTTCGACATGAAGCGGTTGCTGAGCAAACCAGCCCCCGCCCATTCATGCGGTTCTTCTATCATTTCGTTGCCATCTGACTCTGAGATGCGGGTGGCATCATCATCGGTCGGGAGGGAGAAGGGGTATTTAGCACCCAGATCTTCCACGCCGACTGGGAGTGGAAGTGGGAGCGATAGAAGGGAGGCTTCGATGGCTTCTAGTTCTGGGAGGCACAGTTCACGGTCCACGTCTAGAGGCCGAGAACCCTCTTTTTCCACCACTCGCCCTTCTGCTGTCGATCAGCAGCAGCAGCAGCCAGCACCACCACAACAACCACAGCAACAACCTGCACCTCCGGCGCTCTCGCAGCCTACTTCCTCTCGAGAGGCATCGGCATCCAGAGAAAAAGAGCCAAGAACTCGTAACGTCCTCAAACGACGACCAAGTGGCAAGACCGTGAAATCTGGGCCTTCTCCACCAGCTACTCCAATCGTCTCCACTCCCTCACGCAAAAGCAACCAATTCCATTTATCATTGGATACTTCACGTCCCTCTCCCCGTCCTCAAACCGCTCCCATCGAAACATCCAAAACCAAGGTTTCCTCTTCATCCAAGAGTGGTGCACCTAAACCCAACCCTGCTACCTTGACCCCTGCTGGAGCTGTAGCACTGGCGTACAAGCAACAAGAAGAGCGAAGGGAACATTTAGCTTCCATAACCCGGGACTCGAACGATCGCGAACCAGGTGAACCGTCACCGAAACCCTACTACACCGTCTTTGGGAGTACCTCGGGAAGAGTGGTGGCTGTCGGTGGACCGGACGATAATGATTGGGATGTCACTTCCGAGTATCCTGTTGACGATCGTGAGCGTTATCGATCCCCGAAATCGAGTATTAGGGTTGGGATTGGGAGGAAGAGAAGTTTGAGTAGGAAAGTTTCTGAGACTTGGAAGAAGGTGCAGGGTGGAGTGAAGTCTGATGAACCTGAACCTGCTTTACCGACTGGTGGTTATGTTTATGAGGGAGGGACGTTGAGGAGGCCTACGTTACAGGATCGGAGGTCGATTAGTTTGCCGAAGGAGAATAGGAAGTCGTTGAGGTTGAGTTTGGATGAGTGTGTTGGGGATGGGGAGCGGGTACAGGATCCTTTGCATACTGCTCGGTCGTTACCTTCTGGTAAACGAAGGGAACAGCTATGGAGTTCGCCTTGTGATGGGAGTCCGGATGGCGGGTACGAGGATTCAGGTCGCGGAAGGGTTGCGAAAGGTGGCAGGTTGCCGAAGGGGAAGGAAGGGAAGAAGGGCAAGGAAAAGGAGGAGGAAGCATCTCCCAGTGGGAAGTTGTGGAAGTTGATGAAGAGGATTAGTAGTGGAGGTTTAAGGGAGAAGTTCCAAGACTCTGCCCCACCTCCCGTTCCCGCCATCCCTAAAGACCTGTTGTTCACCCCACCTCATCGAACAGCCACCATCGACCAACAAACGGAATCAAGTGGCGCTCTTTCCCGTTTTTACCAATCCCGCCCGTCAATGTCTGTTGGTCGTTCTACCATCGTTCCTCTGCGAACACTATCGACTTCAGATACGCCCACTCATCAGCAACAGCAGCCGAGATCGTCCACTGGACACAGCGGTAGCAAGACAGGTCGACCGAGCACAACAACGAGGTCCTCGTCGCCGGTATCCTCTGATATCGCCTCCTCACGGTTCTTCCATAGGACACAATCGACTCGTTCATCCACTTCGTCTTATGGTGAAGAGATCCCTCCCCTTCCTAAAAATGATAAATTGGGTCAGTATATCATCCCACCAAGTGAACTCTATCGATTCAATGCCTCTAGCGAAGAATCATCCTCGCCATCTAGTCGGTCGCCGCTGGTTGGACCGTCTGTCGATCATCCACTTTCGTATTCTGTGGATGATGTCAGGTTGACTTCGTTGCCGTTCCCGAAGAGGAGGTTGGGGAGTAGTGGGAGGGATATGCCTTCACCGCAGTATTCACCTACCTCTCCCGACATGCCGGCGTTTTCGGTTACCAATGCTGTGAATTTATTCAAGAGCCGGAATAATTCGTTTTCGCCAGAGGAGTCTCCCGAACGCAGTTCGTCATCATCGCATCACCCTCCTCCGCCTGCTACACGTCCGCTCTCTGAGTTTGGTGCGTTGTCGGCACCTCCGAGGCCTTCGAGAAGCCCGAGAAGACCTCCACCTAGTTCTAGTACGGACCTTACTGCTTCGTTTTCGGGTACGCTGGGACCTTCGACGACGTTGCCTTCGTTCATGTTCACTGGGGACGAAGACCTTTCCTCATCGTCGGACTTATCTGACAGTAGCTCCCCACCACCACAGAATCCGGACCGTAACTCCTCTGGCGCTTTTAGCAGTGCATCTACAGCAAAGGCGAGACCACGTTCGGGTTCCTTGTCTTCCATCACGGACTCGCAGGGTCATACGACGCTCGTGTTTCGAGAGATGGGTGGGAGCCAGAATAGTAGACGGACGGAGAAGGATAAGGCCGAATTGTGGGATGATTTGTTGGAGAGGAGCGCGAGAGCTGGTGGGACTATCAAGCTTGGGGGTTCGGGATTGATGTCGGATAACATCCGGTTCTCAAACTATTCGGAAGCTTAATCTCTGGCAAGGTCGTTTATCATACAAGCATTTTCCTAGTTGTCGAGGTGCATTTTTTCTTTGGATCTTTGTTCACTGTCGTTTCTGTTCATTACCATTATACCCCCCACACACACCACACTGTTTCCCCGTCTCCCCGCCACAACCAAACATCATTTATCCGATAAACGGTTATGATAATCGCATAATATATCATTGTGTATTTGTTCTTTGGTGTTTTGGATACCCTGGTGCATGTCGTGCAGCCTGAATTTACACGCTGCCCATGTAACATTTTTGATGTGATTTGTGATGGTAGACTAAGTTGCCGGTGGCATGCCAGCGCTATGCCAGCGGACGTGTTGTTTATAGTTGTTGACGCGATCTATAACGCCGACGTTTTTCCATATATGGCCTTCGGTGATAGCGCCCTTTGCTCTCACAACCTCCACGTCGCACCCCTCCTTGTTCTTTCCCACCAACTTACCCAGTCCGCTGCCACCATGGGCTCAGCATACAGCTACATTAACAAGGAATCCGTCGTCGCTGTCGTCGTCGTCATCTCTCTCATCTTCGTCACCTATGTTCAGCATAGCAGAGACACGGCAGCGGTGAATGGTCTTGACCTTCTTCTGCCGTCCAAGGCCACCCCTGCTACTACCGCCAGTGGTGGGAAGAAGAATAACAAGAAGAAGGAGAAAGAGAAGGAGAAGAAACCTACCCCCTCCCCAGAACCAGCCCAACCCATCGTAGTCCCCTTCCCTGCCGTCATCCCAGGCGACTTTGACTCCGGTTCAGCCAACGATGCTTCTGCCACCCCAGAGCCAGAATCCAGCTCAAAGGCGAAGAAGCAGAAGAAGAAAAAGGCTACGAAGAAGGGTACACTTTCACCTCCTTCAGGCGAACCGTTATCCGATTCCTCAGCGGCTGGCCCATCTACTGGCAAACATCAACAACCATTGCGACCAAATGACACCGACTCGTCTTGGACCCAAGTCTCGCGGAAGAAGAAGGCTGGGGACTCGGAGAAGGATCTTGGGTTGAATGTTCCCACTAGTGAGGTTGGAGGGAGCACTACTGGGACCTCGTCGCCTGTTAATGAACGGACAGAGGACGAGGTGCGTAGCACTCGAGAGGAGAAGGAGAATAGAAGGACGTTGGCTGAGAAGATGCTCCCCAAACCTCGCAAGACGGGTGTCGAAGAGTACGTTCCCCTCTCTTCACGTCGTTTCGTTCATGTTCTAATGACGATCATTGTTTGCTTTGCAGCATGTTGGAAATACCGGATCATCCCAGTGTAGCTCGCGTCATGCGCGTCTCACCCCAACCAGGAGAGAAACCCGCATCAGGGTTCTCTTGGGCCGACTATGAAGATGTGCATGTCGATAGTACGAACGATGCGGATGGGGAAGATGACGGTGGTTGGGGCGTAGTCAAGAGTCGTGGTCGTTCCAGTAAGTCCCTCTCCTCATCCTCCAATACCCCCCCTTTCCTCACCCAATCTCCCTTCCAGAAATTGAGCGCACATCCTCCTCCCACTCCGACTCGGCCTCACAAGGCCCAACAAAAGCCCCCGAGTCCCTAACAAAAAAGCAACGCCAAAACGCCGCCAAACGTGAAGCTCAAAAAGCTGCCAAAGCGGAGTCGGCAGCTGAGCAAGCTGCCGCGTTGGCGAAACATAAGAGGGAGTTGGAGAAGATTAGGATGGGGGAAAAGAGCGTTGCTAGTGTTGATGGGAAGGGGAAGTTGGTTTGGGATTGATTGGTATATTGTTAGGGTGGGGTACTTAGGGAGGACGTGCGATACCAGCTTCGTCGTATTGGAACCGTTTTCTTTAATTTTATTTTGTTTATGGGACAACAATTTCTTTTTTAGTTTTGTTCAGTGTACGTAGTCCGTAGTCTTAGTGTATGGTACGTAGTATGCCACACCTTCATCGTTGACTTGGGAATATGGGGATTTAAATCAATGAGTGAGAGGACCATATCAACCCACAAGCTTCAAATACTTGGCTTGACCAGCCGTGTCCGTTGAGACGAACTTGGCTAGCGGTAATCCGACGCCAAGGTGAGTACATATTGTTGGTAGCATACAATGAGCTCACGCGACAGAGGGCTATGGTAAGACAACGGCATTCAACTCCACTGGCAACATTAAAGCTTGGGCAGGGATTATGCACAGCGCAACTGGGTGGCATCGGACTGAAAAAGTGTACATGCATACTTACTAGACATGGAGGTGCAAGAAGGGGATGTGGTGATTATGACTGAGACCAAGGTTTTGATGGCGTTATACGCTCAACTTTCTGCTCGTCGTTCCAGGAAAGACAGGTGTCCCAATACCAGTCAGAGCAGTAGAGGGGGGAGAATCGTTCCCCCACTTCTGTATGCCGGAAGACGCTCGGTGTGGTCAGCATACGATGTCGAGATGTCTAAGATTCCACTCGCCGCACGAGTCCCCACACCTCCCCAGCCAGAGCGATGTCATGGTGCCTGAGAATTGTCAGCGGCGATTGTCAGTCGACCCCGACTGACTTTGTTGCTGACAAGAATGGAGCGGAGGACAAACGCTAGGTGATGCCTATATGCATTCACGGTCGTCGCTCTGGCACGCGCATGATGAGGGAGCTTTGCTCAACGGCTGAACAGGGTCAGCGAGAGACCAAACTGACAGGGCGTCGCGACGTACCCTACTGAAAATCGGCATTTCCAAGGATGCATGATAGTAGTGGAAGGAGAGGGACTTTTAAGGCTGAAAGGTGAGGCACAATGGAGTGAGACCAGCCTCGATGCGTCACAGGGATTGCAGCGTCTTCGAAAATTGGAAAGGAAATCGCGATGTTAGCGTTAGATACACGCGAAGACAAAGCGGCAGAGGACCTTGGCCAAAGGTTCTTTGTCGCTGTGCGTAGCGACATGCGAATAGCGTGACGTGGGACGTTTGGTGGGTAGTTGATATACGAAACTATGACCAGGAGCCGCCAGTCGGCTGCTCGGGGTTCAGAGACTCCCATTGGAGTCGGTCACTAAACTGGTGACCCAGATCCTAACAAGAAGGAAGAGCAAGACTTCTTGATACAGGGGAGAACACGCACCTGCCACACTCCGATAATGTTCTACCGTAATGCGAAGCTCGAGATCTTGCAGGTTGCTGGTAGGGATGCTTCGGATGGGCCTATTCAGTGGATCACGAAGAAGGTACCAGGCCATGCAAGTCGTGGACATTATAGTTGGCTATGTTATAAACATCACAAAAGACAGTCGTATCAGGATTTCGTTTCCAAGGCACAAGGGCCGCACGAACAAACCAGAAGCTAAAATCCACAACAGAACGAATCAACACCGCACCGCCAACGAAGAATAGATGTTCGCCGAAAAACGAAAGAAATCAACATTGTAAAAGATCAAGTAATTTACGAATGATTTAAGTGGGGAATAGACAATAGACGATAAGCGAAGATAACCCAAGTGGGGAGGGGGTGGAGGTTGGCCGCAGTCATAGAGCGATAAGTAATAGAAACGTGGGGTGGGAGGGAATCGAGGGGAGGAATCAATCCAACCAACGAAATAAATGCAGAAGTCCATGATGGCAGGATGCAACAAAGCGAAAAACAAGAGGCGCGACGACGTAAATTAAATGAAACGCACGGTTAGCTTACGCCAATCACCGCAGCCAGACGCAAGGCGAGGGCGGGAAATAAAGGGCAGGGAAGGCAATCCAATCAATAAACATTGATCTATCGGCTTGGAGACATACCCCCCACATCACCGTCATTCGCGGTTGCCCCCGTGAGCGCCACTGGATGAGTCGGCCGGAACGATGGGCCAGATGGATTCTCGCCTTTCCCCACCTCGCGAGAGCGGCACGGCTTGTGCAACACTTCCTCGACCACCGTTCCCATTGCCGCCTTCGGTGCCACCAGTGCCACCAGATGAGATCGACCGAAACTCGTCGATTCCCCTCTTAACCCTCTCCATCATCATGTCGTTTTTCTCCATCATATCCTCCAACCGTCTTTTGTGCTCTCTCAGCTGGTGATAATGTCCCTCCAATTCGTCCAACGTGGGGATGCCACCCATCCCAGAAGCTGAAGCAGGCATAGCCATAGATACTGCGATAGGTAGAGGCGGCATACCCATAGCCGATCCAGGTCCGGTCAAGCCGTGATGAGCATGGTGTGAATGAGAAGATCCAGGTGGCGCAGGCGAGTGGGAGTGTGCAGGCGGAGAGGCAGACAAGCCCCGCCCCGGTCCACCGGCGTAGAATTGCGATTGGGTCCCTCCAGTACCACCACCCAGACCATGAGACAACCCAAGGCTGTGGGGAGGAGGCAACATATAAGCCGAAGTGCCTGCAGCGGCACCAGTCACTTGTGAAAGAGGCGAATGGGTCCTGCTAGGCGTCGACCCTGATCGGAGATAACTGCTCATACTGTGATATCCACCGTACCCACTCCCTCCAAGTGCATGGTTCAAAGGTGGAAGATCAAAGCCCCCAGCGCTACCTCCATGATGGGCGAACGGACCGTGCCCGCCAGATCCACGCGCTTGCGCAGCTGCGGTAGCTTCATTATATTCTTGAGTTCCTTGTCGAGGAACACTCTGCGAACGCTGAGTATCGACACCTAGAACAGGTGAAGTGCCGTTCACCTGCATGATCTGCTGCATATCCGCCCAAGACGGGGTCACAGCCGGCGCAGCAGTTGTTAATCCACCCTCCCTCGCAGAACGCCGCCTTTCCACAACCCTTCTTGAAGGGGGGGCTGGAGGTTCCTCTTCTTCATCGTCATCCATGGCAGCATCTTCATCTACTGCCCCACCAACTTTACTCTTGCCCTTCCCACCCGCCTTTTCCGACTTTCCCTTCCTTGCCCGCTTCCTCTTCGGCTGCTCAGCAGCCTCAGTATCACTTTCATCTCCACCTTCAGCACCGCTCATCCGATCCTGATGAACCCGACCGACACTGACAAGCGCTTCGGCTGCCGCCTGATCGGACAACCTTCCCGAACCCGAACCTGAACCGGGCCCAGCAGCGGGAACGCGTTTCCGTCTCTTGATTACCGTCTTTTTCATGGAGTTTGGACGATGCGTGCCGTGCAGTTTGTAGTACAATCCTGTTAGAATGGTCAATACCGTTTTGGAATGAGAAATTACGGTGAACGAGGAATCAGATCAGACATAGAATAGAGATAAGAATGTGGGTCATCAACTGTCGAGATGGAGACGAAATGAAGTAAATCAAAGTTACAGTTCCTGCGTCGAGCTAGAGCCTGTCCGGTAATCTTCAAAGATAACGGGAACTCCCCAAAAATTATCTGATAAGATATTTGGAGCTCCGCTCGCTGAAAACACGTGCACCTTATCACCCACGGGTGTCAAAGCGCGAGATTTCGAGTCGCTCCGAGACCGTGCCAGCGAGACGAACGGCGTAGGGGGTGGATGAAAAAAATAGGAATCGAGCGTCGGAGGACTCACCACAGGCGTTACAGATATTATTGCCAACATCATCCCTCCTCCAAAGTGGAGTGGTACTGGTCCCACAATTCGCGCAACTCAAAGCGCCGACACCCCCTCGCCCTCGGACGTTTCGGCCAGGACCTGGAGTAGCAGCAGCACCTGCGCTCGGCGACGCCGGATCGGTAGTCTCCCCTGATGCGCTCGGCTTGCCTGCTTCTGCACTTGGATTAGCGGGGCTTCCATTGGTTTTCTGAGGAGGTGCTTGACTACCTTCTTGAGGGTCAACGAGACCAGATGAAACTGCATTGTTGAACGTTGGGCAGCCCGAACACGCGGATGTACCTCCAGTGCCGTCGCATCGACCGTCTCCGGGACACGTGCCCCCTGAGGCTGTCAGATGAGGAACGGGCGTAGGTGCTGAGTGACGGTCCGCTGGTGATGATTGTGGTTGCACAGGCGAACGCTGTGGTTGCTGTAGATGGGCAGATATTAGCGTTTCGTTGCATCTTGTTGGCAGGCAACCAACTCACCGAGGCGGAGCGGGGAGACGAGGACCTCTGGCGCTGGCCATTCATTTCCGATTTCGCACCTGGGAGCAAATCGGGATGGATGTTTTGATTCTGATTCGAGGGTGTCGGCGTCCTTGCTAGGGAAGGAGGACGGGGCATATGGCGAGATTTAAGATAGAGACCTGGATAAAATAGGTGACAACAATAGTGCACAAACGGAGTGCAAAACCAGCATGCACATCGTATGTTCTCGTCAGCAATCTGTAGCCTTTTTAACGCCAGGACAACGGGAACGTGTGGGAGATGAACGATATCCTCGCTGAAGACATGAGCCAACAAGCGTTTCCATGCTTCCATGCCTGAATAGCGAGTGTGATATGATGATAGGGTTCAACACATCGCGAACACGTGGCTACGAAGATATCGCGGACAAAGAGCGGAGATCGCAAAGAGGGACGCGTAGACACTAAACTCACCGCAGGCATTGCATATGAGGTTTCCTTCGCCATCACGCCTCCACAGCGGAGTAGTGTGGGTTCCACAGTTGGCGCAGGACGGATTTGGGGCAGCGCTACCAGGGGGGTTCGCGGTTGCACTTGCCTCCTCCAACAAGCGGATAGACTGGTATGACGAGTCGGACTGCTGGCCCTGCATACCAGAACGCGAGTGAGTAGTCGGAGAATTGGGTGATGATGTGGCCGAGTTCGGGTGATGGTGGTCGTGTCTGGCAGAGAGATGATCTTGTGGATTAGATATGTTAGAGTTGAACTGGGGCATTCTGGAGATCGACGAGAGCGAATTATGGTGCATGTTCATGATAGGCGGTTCCAGAACGACTGGGGACATTTTAGGTTTTTTTTTCGCAATTGCGTCCACGTAGCAGGTGAAATGGTAAGCAGTTGGCAAGGGGCCTATAAAAGGGTTATATATACGCGACGGGTGGGCAGAACGAGTCGGGGAGGAGCGCTGGGGGCGGAAGGCGAGGACGGTGATGGAGGTGGGGGGAGGAGAAGAAGGACAGGAGCGGGACACGAACTGGGAGATAAAAACAAGATAACAGGGGCGGCAACCGTCAACCAATCACAAACGTCTAATTTGATATGCTTCCGATGGGAGATAACCTATTTCATTCCGATGCATCCTGGGAACGACAGCCTCCTGGTTCATTCCCCTTATCTGTCTTAGATCATGGACACAAGACCCCTCCAATCCTCCGTCATTCCTACGTCCCATCCCCCCCAATCTACATTCCCTCCACATTGTATTTATCGGGCAAATCTTTCATCATAGCAACTTCCGGCCTCGTCCAGGAAGATCTACCGTAACAGTTATCAAAGCTTATACAAACCCTGAGCTTCAACCGGATCTATTAGTGATTTTTACGGGCGAGATCGAATGGGATCAAGAAATAGTTCGCATCGCCCACGTTGCATCGTCGAGGGGTATGGCGTCTTTTGCCAACTCTACCGAGGTTATTCGGTATCCCAACTCTAGAGGTCCTGCCTGACGCAGGTACCGAGCAGATGATAGAGTGGAAAGACAAATCATCCCAACCTGGAGTGTCGCATCTCTTGATCATCTGTTCTTCGATTGCACCGTGATTAAGGATAAGGAAGAAAGTTAATGTTCGATAAGATAGTGCCAAATGCGCCCCATCTCCGAGAGGATTACGAAGATCGGACGGCGACATGAAAGATGTCCGGAACAATTAACAATGGAACGTACCGATCGTGAAAGACTTTACGGGCAGATAATATGTAGCCTACGACGCATCCCTCGATGAGCCAGCCACTGTAACGGCGAGCAAAGCCCTCGGTATCCCGATGGGATCCCATACGTAAGTCACCAAGTAGCATAACAACTGTTTCCATATTTTTAGGGGAGTGATGCAGGGTCCCAATCGTAGAATGCTCGCCAACCGAACCCGAAACCCAATCATAGATGGCGTCAAACATAGCTGCAACACCTGCTCTGGAGAATGATGTATCACCGTACCTCCCAAACACTCACCGCCCCCCTCCCCCTCACATTCGATTCCCTACAAGGGGGATGGGCGCCGAAATGCGCAGCTCATCTCACTCATCAAAAAAATCGAACCCAACGGCAAGAACGACCCTTTACCTCCGATAGGACCAAACCTCTCACCTTGGCTTGGGGCTCATACAAATGCCCGTGTCGATCATTACCCAAATCGTCCATTTTGTCCGTTGAGATTAAGTATCATTAGAACATTGTCAAGACCTGTCTATCGCTGCTGGTTCCCTTTGGATCTCGGGGGAGGATGTGGGGCTCTGGCATGGGTAAAGAACCTATATTCAACATAGATTCGGGCTTGGAGGACGAGTACCAGTACGGTTACCGTCAGATGGCGCACTTTGTCTCCTTCTCCACCCGTTAGAAACCATCAAGAGCAAGAAAAACACCGTCCTCAGCATCGCGGACTTCAAAGCCAACACAATCTCAACACACGATGTGGAGAAATCTTATCAAGCTCTAACACGCTCTCAGGGCGCTCTCTCTCGGACTCGTGTTGTGCCGATTGATCACTTCCACGCCAAGCTTTTTTCGAATTTTGTTGCCGAATTTTACTTGGATCTCCCCCAGCTAAAAACAGACTGGACTCACCTCAACCTCGCTAACATTGTGCTGTTCTGAAACGCAGAAGACACGATTGACGTCCGCTCGCGTCGAAGATCTCGTTCAGAGCAGCGGGATGGCGCGAGATCAGCGAATCGAGCGCAAAAGAACGACACAACCGTAAACCAAGAATCGAGACAGGCAAAGGTGGACAAGCAAGCAAGATATTCAGAGCATGCGGCATGTAGGGTCATGTATTTTGTTATACATAACAACAAGGGACGGACGACGACGCGAGAGATGAAGGATGCTTGTAGCAATCGTATAGAGGGGCATGCATGAATGGTAGAGCGTAGGAGAGACCATGTCATTACGCCTCTGCTGTCGCCCTGACTCTCTTCTTGGCTACAGTGTTTTCCCTACAAAGGCCAAGACAAAAGCCGTTAGAAGAGCGAATAGGAACAATAGGGAAAGGTGGAGAGGGATTCGAGTGCAAAACGTACCTGAAACCATTCTTGAATCGCCTGGAGACGTGCTTGAGGTACTGCATCCTGCCAGTACCAGTGGTCTTTCGGCGCTTGGCCTTCTGACCCCACTCATACGACCTCAACTTTGCGCTGGGATATCCACATTGTGCGCAGGCTAAAATATAATCAAGTCAATTATTGGTTGATGAATTGGTAGGGGATGATATTGAGAATCGCACTTTTGTGTTGCCTGTGGAAGGCACGGTTGCCGCAGCGCCGGCAGATAGTGTGGGTCTTGGTGTGCCGCTTACTGTTGGAGGCGAGAAATTGTGAGGATCAGATCGTGTTGGATGGGGGAGAGAGATAAACACACCCGAAAGACGAAGTACCTATGCGTCGCGAGATGAAAAGTGGATTCCGATCAATTCAAGTGTTCTCTGGCGTGAAATCATAGCTTCAACGAACGAACCTTTGGTCTACAAAGCAAATGAAAACCGTCAGTCAACATCACAAGTAGGATATAACCATTCACGCCAAGAAGACCCCAATCGACATCCACATCGAACCAACTCCATCCATCCATCTACCGCACTCATTCCTCCCAATCCAACGTTCCAACACTTTGCATGGGTCTCTCCTGGCGTCTGGGGCTGAGAATTGGACATAGAGACTCACCATCTTGCCGTTGTCTTGAGGATTTTAGGTTGGGTGTTGCGGTGTTGGTCGGGTGTGCCAAATTGGTGGATGGGTCGTTCCCACGTGGTCCACGTGGCTAACTCACCACCTGACTGACTTTCAAGGTTTCAAAGTTCTTCAGTGGCTTGGTTTCTACCTGGGCGCATGCCTATTTCCATATCTCTTAACCCCCCAGGGCTGGTTGCCTCGGTGCGACAAACTACTCTCTAGGTGGACGCTGTCCTTGCGAACATCTCGACACCTAAGTACACAATGGCGGCGGGGCGCCCTCGTCTCTACACTTTATTACACGGCTCTGATGCCGTCTGATATCTCCAAGATTCCGACTTTCTTTGCCCCCCTTTCACTATGTTCCATCTATTCGAACCGCATCAAGATCTGTCATGCTGGATTGGTGGCGTGCCACCTCCCTACCATCACAGTGTCATTGCTTGTGAACTCACGACTGGCATTGATATCCCCTCCGCAGCTGCGGCGGAGGGCCTCCGGCAGGTTTGACTTATGACGTTGAGGGCACCATCACATGTTTTTCACATCATCGCCCGGATCGTTCCTAACGATCCGAGTGTCTCTTGCTCAACGCTGGCTGGCAATAGGACTGAATCAGCCAAGCATAGATTTCGACATAAAGTGTGCAGGGCGAAGCGCTATCGGCAGTTGCTCGTTGACGTTTGAGCCATCACCCAGTTACTCTACCCTGATATGCCCAACGACTTCTCTTCGCCGGCGGTCTCTCCAGAGACAGACACAAAGCGCGGTTCGATCGATTCATTCGTCTCCCCGAGTACCCCTATCCGACGCCTGCCTGACAGCTGGAACATATGGGAGCAGAGCTTGTCGCAAGCAATTCGCCAGAGTTTGAAATACGGCTCAAGCCAGGGCATCTCAGATGGGGAGCGTTCGGAGTCGGGCAATTGGCGTCGTTCTGTTGTTCAGGTCAGCATCTCTAAGTATATTTAGCCAATTCAGAGTCTCACCTATCCATAGCTCCCGGTACTATCTATTGAGGGATTGCTCGACTCCGTAGCCAACATGCGTCGCGCTCGCCTTGTTCTCACAATGCTCCTCCATTTCTACGTTCACACCCAGCCTCCCTCCATGGATGATGTGGTTCACATCCCAACGTCAATTGCGGTTCTCCTTCATAACATCTCCAAAGCAATGGGCATGCCTCCGGTGCTCACCTACTCCGATAACGTGCTGTACAACTGGTCCCCCGTGGATCTGTCCAGTTCTACCCCATCGGCCGACGATGAACTAGAGTGTCTCACCTCCTTCACTTCTACCCCCGACGAATCGCATTTCAATCTCACTAGTGCTCGAATCGAACTCCGTGGTAACGATGCTTTGAAGGTCATGAAATTATTGTTCCCCACCCAGCAGTCCGCTACCTTTCCCGATCCTACAACAATATCGTCTGCCCTTCTCCAGTTGAGCGCCATCATCCAGTCTATGACGTCCACCCTGCTTGATATTCGAAGGGGATGCGATCCAACCATTTTCTACACCCAGATTCGACCATGGTTGAACGGAGCTTCGCCCAAGCCTTGGGTTTTCGACGGGGTCGAAGGCCCTGACAGACAGCCCACAAAAATGGCTGGGTCGACTGCCGGGCAAAGCCCAACCATCCAGTGCCTTGATGCTTTCCTCGGCGTGGAGTACCTGACGCATACAGCCGATGGTCAGATTCCCAATCCCACCATCAAGTCGGAGAACTCGGTGCTGACGGGGATGCGATCGTATATGCTACCTTCCCATCGCACTTTCATCGAGGAGATGATTCCAAGAGGGCAGAAGTTGCGCTCCTTCATTCAATGCCAGTCACCGTCTAGTGGTCTTGTAGAGGCGTATAACAAGGCTGTTACGGCTTTGAAAGAGTTCAGAGATGCTCATATTCGCGTAGTGACACTTTATATCATCAATCCTTCCAGGAGTGCGGCTCAGGCAGAAAGTGTCGGGACGGGTAAGGCACCTGAGAAAGTGATGGGGACGGGAGGGACAGAACTGCTACCATTCTTGAAGGGTGTCAGGGATAGGACGAAGGAGGGGTTGTTGTGACTGTTGCCATCCCAAGGCGGGATGTTTGGGAGCATGATGTATAGTCAATCCCACTCGCTTGATGCTTGTGGTGTCTCACAAAGATAAATTCTGTACATTGGTTTCCTTCCTATGGCTGTTTCTCCGTTATGGTCCCTTCCCAATAATCTCAGCCTGATCCATGGAAGCCCCTCAAAACTCGTCCTCGATCGTAAATAGCGTCGCCCTCAAGATAACAACCCTTCAGCCATCGGTTCGTCTCTCCTTCTGCCCCCTGTCCTTCTATCTCTTCGAACGCAGTTCTAGCATGAAGGGCTCGTCTATTGTCGAATAATACCGCATCGCCCTCCTTCAGCGTATAGGTATAGGTGTTGGCCGGATCGTTAAGGATCTTCGCATATTTGCTGAGGGCCGAATAGAATGCCGGAGGTGTGGAGAGAGGAAGGGGAGCTTGGAAGGGCGGAGAGTAGTTGACGTATGCAATGTCAGGTAAACCGTCAGACCTGACCTCAGGCTCAGGGTTCAACTCTATGGTGGGGTGGGTCTGGTGGTAGTGGTGTCCGTCGTTGATATAGTGGTACGCAACTGGGGTTGACGCAAGGAGCGCGAAGGCCTCTGGATCGGCGCGGTAGAGTTCGTGCGCTGCATGGATGGCGTCAACGAAGTAGGACGCGCCCCCGATGACGCGATTACGCAGGCAATGGAGGATTTGCCAGCGAGGTGGGCTTTGGAAATATCTGTGAACGCCCCTTTTAGATGCAGCCACGGAAATGAAGCATAGAGGAACATACAGAATATCCATATGGACGCCAAGGTCTAAGTTGGTATAGGCGATATTGATGCTGTTCTTAACATTCTGAACGTCGAAGAACTGCCCGTAGAATGTCGTCCGAATTTCACTAAACTTCTCTCCCAAGTTCCTCAGCTCGCATTTCTCGTGCGAAGTCTCCTTGTTGGGCACGCCGGTCACGAAAAGCAGGCCGTATTGAGTAAGTTGATCGATGGCAGTCAAGAGACCGGTCGGCGTGGAGAGTGAGTCGTAGGTAACGTACAGCTCTTTGACTTTAGAGATGGACTCCAAAGTCCATGTCTTCTTTTCGACGTCCTTGTGGAAAGCGGATAGCTTCTTCGAAGACGCATACGTCTCGAGGAATTCCTTGGGGTAGGTAGATTCATGGCCCGACTCCCATTTGATGGAAAGCCCTTGGTCTGTAACTTTTACACCTCCCGGAGATGGTTTGACCTCCGATGGGAGATCGGGGAAATCAGAGCTACGATGAAGTTTTTGGCGATTGGATGGGTGGATGCAACTGGGACACGGACAAGAATCACGGAGCCAGATGTAAGGGAATGTGGCGTTAACGGAGGAAACTGTCAAGGATGTGTCGGATGTAGTGACCGAGGCAAACGATCGTCGAAGAAGTTTGTGAGTGGTGCGGACTTGGTTTGCGATGCGAAACATTTTAGTAGAGATGGCTCCGGGAATGTGGGTTGGAGTGTGGGGTAAAACAGCAGCCGTTGGAACTCATCGATAAACATTTCTGCCTTCCGTTGGGCTTCCGACGACAGGAATCTAGGCACTATTTTCGACAGAGAATACGAAAATCATAAGACGAAGATGGTTTAGAGGACTGTTCAAGGCAGGGACGGAGGCCTGCTGAGGTCTCTTGACCTTGGGCATGATCAGAGAATCATGAGGGGGAAGCCAGTGCTGAGACCGTTAGTTGATGACTCGGATGCATGCGAATATTAATGAAGCAAGGATATATTAGGGCAGGTGACGTGTTTGAAGCGTCGAATACAAAATGAAACCTTCGCCCTCTACTCGCAGAAGAACTGTATCCGGTAGGAAAAAGCCCCCGGCACTTCCCCACAACGGGTGTCAATCTACTACACCAGCGTGGCGAAACCAACACGAGTGTTACCCAAGTCGAACACCGAGTAGACATTCCTCAAGAAGATATCCCCGACGATCCAGAATCCTATCCGGCTGGTCAGCTGAGTTCGGAGGAAAGTGGAAGATTCAACGAACTTTCGCTAATATCAGATCCGACAATCCCGCCAACGCAATCCGAAGAACCAGCCGCAACCTTTCCAAGGTTGAAGATGCGAGGAGAGATGGGGAAGGACTTCCCGGAGAATGTGAGGCTGACGGTAGGAACAGCGTTGCAGGGTACTATGTGAGGGGCAATTCCGTTAGAATCTACTTCGATTGACCAAAGGTGAGGTGACATACCAGTGTAGAATCCTTCTCCGAAAGTAGTGGATGCGTCCTTGGACCCCCGAATGGCAGCATACAAAGCACGAACACTGACTTGATCACCGAGGACAAGCGTAGTTCCAGTGTCGATGACCGCAGACATCTGGCCGACTGGTTTCTCCCCATTCACCGACACGTTCTCCATATTCACTTGCCAGTACGCTGGCTGTGTGACGGGCGTGTAGGTGATGCTGCCTGAATAAAGCCGACTGTTGGTTCCTCCAACATAGAGTTCTGATCCCGAATCCGCGAGCTTGAAGGCGAAGATGGGGGAGGAGGCTTGATTTTGGGAAGTGAATGATTGGAAGACGGGGCTGGTGTTGTAGTCGGAAATGGACTGGAAACCCATGCCCAACAAGCCGTCGGCCGGAAACTGGTCTTTGGAGAACCCATTGGAATATTGGGTAGCAGCGCCGAGTCTTTGACTGGTCGCCTGTGGTATTTATATGATGAGCGGGGTTATTTGAATGATAACCATGGAAATGCTTACCGCCAAACCGGCGATGCTGACTACGTCGTTATATTGCTCTCCCTCAACGGAGGAGCCGTCGCCATATTGCAACTGAAATGTTTTGTGCGCATCGGAGGAAGTCGAACTCTTCTTGGGGTCATAAATTGTATGGCCAGCACAGTTGGTGCTACAGGTGGGGCCAGGAAGAAACAGATCGCTGCTTCCCGTGTCAAAGTCGACTGCAGTGAAAGAAGAGTGATGAAAACGGGTAGTTGGACGAAGCAAACGATGGGACAAACCTGTGAAAGTTTTGGCTGGAGTTCCAACCGAGATGCTACCATACCACAACTGCTCGGCATCGTTGTTGAGTGTATTGCCACCAGTCTTACGAGGAAGAAGACCCGGAGGAGCTAGCGGGTGAGGTGTACCAGTATTCCTCTGGAAAGAAATGAAACCCTGTTGCATTTTACTATGCGAAGACGATCAGTTGAGCTTTTGGAGTGGATATGAGAATGAAGACTCACGCTGCGGCATATGCAACCTGCTTGCGCAATGTGTCTGCATTGGCTGAGCCGTCGGGATTCAAGATATTGGAGCGCTTTGAGATGGGTATCTTCATGCCAGATGAAGAGGTGGATTGAAGCGGAGAACCAGCCGCCAAAAGGGGAAGAATAGCCAACACAGTTGGGACAGTGAAAATCATTGTGAATGAATAAAGGGAAGTAGAGTAGTGGATATGAATGGTGTTGAGAGTGAGGAAAACCTAAGGGATGGTCAGCCTTTTATACGCAAAGGGCTGAGCCCCTTGAGCCCATCTGGCGGAGGGTTGATTCATGGAGCCGAAGTGAACCTGAAGGGAACGAGAGGTTTCCCGGATACTAGAAGCAGTCCAAGATACCGTCCGTGAGCTGGTGGGGGGAGGGGGCAATGCGCCAACATAATTGTGAAACTCGAGTGAATGATTGTCAATCGGAAAGGGCGGGAGACTTCGAGTGGCTGTTGGAAACCGACCCGGGCGGGTTCGGAATGTCTCGGATGACTGGGGCCCTAACCAGCAGCAGTCCAAATTGAAAGGTCAACGTTTGCCGAATTTCATGGCGTAGCCCGTCGCCACTAGTATAGCGACAAGCGTCTGAAAATGGCGGGATCCGGGGTAGGTGGTAGGGAGACAGTCTCTGATGATGCGCCGTAAAATGTGAACGAGATACGAGATAAAAGGGTAGGACGAATCCAGCGCTGGGATTGTCTGAAGGGACGACGCCTCGCCGAGTATGCTCGAGGCTATCCTGGCGGGGTAGAGACCAATATAATCGTGAGACTTGCGCAACTGGCCACTATGCGGATGGTTTGAAGGGCGAATGGAAAGGATTGGGAGCTGGCCCGAATACTTTCAAGATGTCTCAAACTTGGACTCGGACCGAAGGCCAGGCGCGGGTCAGGCGACATCGAAAGCCTCTTGTCTGGGAATCCTGACTCCGATGACTTCGAGTGGGTGGTGACCTTTCCAACCCCAATTCGCGATGCCATACAACAGGGCAGCCAAAGGACAGGAAGATATTCACCCTCGCGGTTGACGGAGGACCGAAGGACCGAGAACCATGGTGAATGACAAGGTTGCGAGATGAGCGTATCTAGAGAGAGGCCGTCGCAAGATAGGGTTTTTCATTCAGCGCATTCATCGGATGACGACTGCACATTGCTCCGCATGGGATAGTGCCTGATAGTACACCAGGATATATCGGGACCGACATGGACGCGATGTCGGAATTTGTAAGGTAGAGAAAGGAACTGGGAACTTCGCAGCGGTCCAGTTCCTGGTTCGTCCGACCACATGAGAGCGTTGCCGCGTGCCGGATGAGAACACGACGGCGCTTATGAACATCGCAAGCATTGTATCCCGAATAACACCGTGCAAATAGAGTAACCACTACACAAGTGAGTCAAAAGCAGTGAACTCACTCATGGAGAGATGAGACGATAAGGACTCGTGGAGGGTCGTCTGTCAGCGTGAACCGTATTTTGGGGACTTCTGGCGTACTGCTTTCGCTTTTGGATGCCAGAAACTTTGAAAGCTGTAACGAAATGACGTGGTGTAGAAAGAGTCGTTTTCTGAATAGAAGATCGTCGAGGACTGGGTAACCCTGAGCTGAGAAAAATGACACAGCCGCCGCCAGTGGGCATGCTGTCCAGTTCCTGTCTTTGACCATATGATCAGGTGTCAACCAAGCCAAAAAGCCCGTTGACGCCCGACAAAGGGTGTGGATCTGGAGACTTTGCGACGCGAATTTTGTTCAAGGGAGCCGTGAGCCAGTGAGAATCAGGAAGAGATGAAGACGAAATGAACGAGTCATCAAAAGTACCTGTCAACGGCATAGCCACCCTGCTTCTAATTTGACCCGAGAAAAGTAATGAGCCATTGTGGCTGGCGATCATTTTACTCCAATACCGCCTTCGCATCATTTGACAGTGCTATCTGGCGTGAACACCCCATTTGCCCAACCTTTCGGTTAAATCACAAGACACGCCTGCCAGTATCTAATATTTTCCCGGGCTGCTATGCTTTCTGGACTCTCTGGGACGTGACCGCCGCACTTCTTCCTCCGTCTGACTCCTACTTCCGAGTCTTCTTTGCGAAATCCTATAAATCGACAGGGTCTTGGGTTGTAAACCATCCACTTAGGACACGCCCTTTCAGCTGTTCGCTTCCAGCTATCTCGCAATTTTTTTTGGCCGTCTTATCCCCTATCTCACCCGACCGACGATCACTGGACAATATGCAGAGAAATCCAGCTGTTGCAGGTTACCCCACCGCAAATCGCTCGTCTTCATCATCCGTATCCAGCAGGACGCAAGCTTCACCTCCCGTGAGTGCATCTTTCTATCTTACTCTTCGCCCACGATCTGATTGTTGGCCAAAAGCAGTCTCCTACAGTTGACGTCCCCACGGCTGTCCAAAACCTACTACAATCTACAAAACGACTGCAAGACGTCCTGCGGCAATGGAGCGTTGCGCAGGCCTCAGAGAGTCAAGTCAGCGACGTATACGTTCTCGTAGGGAACGAGTTCAACACAACTATTACGGCTTTTGCTCGGCATAACATCGACATGAGGTGCGTCATCGATTTCTGCTTCCCGTCTCCCTTCCTTCACATCGTGTACTTCCAAAGATCTGACGCGCTTGGTTGTGCTCCACTGCAGTGAAATCTATTCTGTTCCAAGAGAACTTCGTGGTATTCTTGAGCATTGTCTCGGAGAAGAACCGTCCCCGCAGGTTTTGGAATCATTCATGCCGCAAGTGAGACAGACATTATTCAATCTGCTGGAGGGTTTGAAGAGCAAGCAGGCGGAATATTGGAGGGCTGTGGGGAGGGCTTAGTTGTGGATCTGGCGAACCGGAGCTCGAAATGGTCTGTTAAATTTGGTCTGGAGGTTGGTTGGATGAGAATTGTTAGCATGGGAGAGTGGATATCGAAGCAGTGGCAATCATGGTTGCGACGCATATATGTGTTCCAATTCGAGTTTGAGTATCCTGCATGAAATGTATTTTTTTTGTTGTAACTGTTGTAACTTGGATGTGGAAGCCGACCAAGATAAGATGTTGCCACGTGTTCGCTTCCGTACTGATCACGAGCGAGCCTGCCTTGAGCCTTGTTTCGAAACTTTCGATGGCTCAACATGCTAAGTGCTTAACTGACGTGTATCCCCTCACTCGTGCATTTCTCCACCTGCTATCTCCTACTTCTCTGCGGTAACGATACTGAGACCTGTTCAAGTAGAGCTCACCAGATCGTGGCATTAGCGCCGGGCATTTTCGCATGTACCAAAACCGCTTCGCAAAGCCTTACCACCGCCAAGGAACCCGCCAACCACCCCCTCAGCCCCCCACCCACAATGAAGACTCGCAGCCAAATGAAGCAGGTCCTAGGCGAGCACAAACGGTCCCACCGCTCATTCGCTGTACCGCGCCTCCTCGCGCTAACCGTGACTCCGGGTGGGGCTCACGAGCGCGAGGACGGGGGATGGGCCGGGGGCTGAATAGGGCTGAGTATCCTGGTGGACGACCTTTGGGTCCAACAGTCAGTGGGGATGATCGTGTGATGGGTGTGTCGTCCCTTACACCTTCACGTTCAAGGTTTGGCGCCCTGGACAGGTCGACCAACGCACCATCGACGGCAGGGCCGCCTGTGCACCACGGACCTTCGAATGCGATCCATGTAAAGGAGGATTCGCAGACTTCTGGCCAGGTCGCCAGCGTTCAGGACAAGACAGCTGATGTCCCTTCAATCTCGGAGGGTGGTCCTATCACGACCATGCTTCTGTCCCGATCCTACCACATACCACAATCTGCAATTACCATGCCTCAAGCACATGTCATATCAACTTCACCACCGAAAGTCAAGCAGGAACGAATACCCCCACCGCCGTCGAATGAGACTTCCCCATTGCCATCTTCTCCTCAGCCAACACATCCGTACTCGGCGTCTGTCTCCTCCCCACCCAAGACAATCAAGCGCGAACGGACACCCTCCCCACAACCCTTCTCGCTCCCCCGTCGAGTCACATCAGGGTCGCAGTTGATCACACCACTGCCTATCCATTGTCGGAAAACAGCTAAGAATCTTTTATGGAAGCGGAGTCGAGAGAAATGGGCGGATGAACAGAAGAAGAAGTTGGAAGGGAAAGGGCTGAAGGTCGTCAAGTGGTTCCTGAGGTAAGTGGTTTGTGTGCGCGCAGTCATTTTCGAACTGATTGGAATTTGTGGATGTTTTTGTTTTTGCTTTTGGTGGTATGAAGGGATGATGGGCTGGCTCTCGATTGGTATGTACCTGACGAATTTGGCAGGCTATAATTATTTATAATCACTTTTCTTCAGGACGAGCCCTCGACCTGTATGGTCCGACACTCTGATGCCAGAGAGGCCGCTGGATCTCATTTCCCCTCTGGACTCTCCAGATCCAGTCAACAGTACTCGCGATCAGGTTAACGTGGCTATCCAAGCCCTCGTATTCGACCAGTCACCCCCATTGAAAAAGAGAAAGTCAAGCCCGCCAGCACGCGTGGCCAGCGAAACACGAGAGATTGAGGTCGTCGACATTGTATCGTCAGATGACGACGCTGGACCTTCGACTTCCCAAGGGCCCATCGTTCCACTTCCAGCCAATGGCATTCCCACCTTGACGCCAGCCACCGCGGTGCTTGACTCGGTGGCCCCCATTTATGCACGCAGAGCTTTACCCAACGGCGAAGCACATTCACCTCAAAAGAAGAATTCTGGGCAGAAATTCGTAACTCAGGAAGAAGACATTATCGTGATCGGCGACGACGGTTCTCTAGCGGCTATTGAGATTCTCGATACCCGGCATCGTTCTACCTTGGATGCGCCTCGTCTGAGTCTCGCCCCTTCTCAGCCATTGCATGATCAAGTTTCCGATGATTCTCCTCGGGCGTCGGGCCCCCCTGCCCACACAAAGCAGTCGTTACCCATACATACTCGCCCCACTATCCCTCTCCCGAAGAATGGAACCCCTCCAAATCGATTCCTCGAACCAGTTGAAAAACAAGGCGAATCACGTCCGCAACGTCAGATATCAGGTCGTGCCGAGTCGGAGCCTCCTTCGTCGGGCCACCAACGATATGAGCTTCTGGGGGGCGATATCATTGAGGGTAGTCCAGGTCCGTCAACTTTTGGGTCTGGTCCCGGTATGTTACCCCCTCCCGATCAGCTCCCTAATAATGGAGCCCGAAGAGTTCGAAGGAGGGGTCGCAAGACGAAAAACCTTCCTTTCGTAACGCGAGTTGGCGATAAGAATGCCAACATAGTATCTACTCCCACCATCTCCCAGGACGACATTGTACCTCCCCATGATGCCATTGTCTCCGACTCCCAGGATGGCCCTCGGACAAGTGGTCGTGATGGTGTTTCAAACGATCATAGGCTGTCTTCCTCCTCCAATCTTCCCGCACTTGAATCGCCTGGCCCTGATTCCGAAATTGACGACCTGGTTGAAAGGTCCATTGGTTTCCTCAAAAGGTACGTCTCATATGGTCTGCTAAGCGTCTGAACATCCACTCAATTCGTCGCTCTGATTAATATTGTAGGTATATACGGTTGTTCGACACTGACCGCCTGAAGCTATCTGGTGCATACGCAAGCCAAGCGACGTTTTCATGCAGAGGCGAGCCTTCATATTGGCAACTTACCCACAGCCGCTGATCATAATCGTTCTTTTTGCATTAAGATTCCAGTCAGGATTCCCGACTCAGCTCCTCTAAGGGACTGTATCAAGGTCGTGAACGGATACTACCCGAGTTGATGTCTGTTCCTCCAAAGTACAAGTTTTGTTGGCCGGCGGAGCAGAACGTAGAGGTCGTCTATGATATTTCACCCCTTTCGATAGAGCATGTCAACCTGGGAGCTAGGACGAACACAACCGGCTGTGGAGGTATCTTGGCGGTGATCTTTTGCAAGATGGGGGATACCGGTCCCGAATTTGGTGTTGAGATGAGCTTTGTGTTGAGAAGAAAGGAGTGGACTGCAGAGGACGCGTACGGCTTTCAATATTCCTTTGCTTTCGAATCTTACTCAACGGTGCACCTAGCTCCATCTCGAACCTCTGGCCTATTGTAGCAGTTTCACATGTCATGACCATCCGAAGTCTGTATCAATGACAGGGAGGTTGTTGTATCCTCTTGTTCCTAACGCTCTGCCACTCCACGAGTCTCGTCAAAAATCGTCATGCCCAGGTTGAAACGTGAAAAGTTAATGCGACTCTTTTCTTGGCCATGACGATATATACCGCCTGTCTTGCGGATGTCAAGGTATGGGCTCAGCACGCACCATCCTTTCATCTTCCCAACATTCCCTGTCACATGCTTACCACACCACAACACTCCTGGGCACCCAACCGTCAGGCGACGAGAATGAGTTTCGGCGGAATCTCTATACCGCCGCTGCTACACACTCCCTCCATCTTCCATTTCCGCGCCCATCGCAAAATCCGGATTGTGAATCTCCCTCCCGAATAGATGGTTATTCGCAAGATACTTCTTCTATCTGAAGACTTGAATGATTTGCACATGCCATACCAGGATGAAATCTATGATATCTCGGTTTACTCCAGACAGTAATTCAACTCCGTGGGCGGTGTCGAAGTCGAGCAGCTCCTTCCCAGTCGCCAAGAGCTGCCGCCTCTGCTCATTTTCGCTCCTTACTGCCCAGTTTTCTATTCACCGGAAGCCTACACCACCGGAGCAGTATCGACGTCGAACATTCTTGAATCCATGTGTTGTCACCAGTGTCTGAATGACGGTTGAAAATGTCCAACACACTCCCTCTCTGGCTCCCTCTCCTTCGGGAAACCACCATTCCATCTCGCCTCACTTGGCAACTTCCAGGATATAAAGCCACGGTTTCGATGCCATCTTCAAGCCCGGAGCATTCCTCACCTAAGCTCAAGTGAGTTATCGATATCCTTCACACCTGCCACGCGAACACTAACCAACCCTTCATGACCCAGCCTCCTAAATCGATTCCATCAGTAATCCCTACCCCTCCTACCGCCCGTATTCTCTCATGACTTTCGTATGACGCAGCGATGGCCACAACCAACATTAACGCCAAAGTAACAGGCACGATCGCCATCCAAGGCGTCGACCGCAAATACCTCAAAGTGACCAGTAGCAACGGTCTTTGCAGATCAGAAACTTGACGATAATGCCAAGTTTGTAGTCAAATCTCAAGATGGAGGTAAAGTCAGCTTCGTTGGTACGTCCTCCCCCCCCGCCTTCATATAGTGCATCAACCTTGGGTACTTTGAGCTGAAGGTTTGGCGTACTTACTCAATGCACAGGCAACAAGGGCAAATACGTCAACATGTATTATATCAACGACGTCAAATGCGAAGGACCCACTGGAGGTTTGAGCGTCGGGATCATCTATCTCTCTGATGGTTTTGTCAATTTCACCATTAGTGGGTATCAAGGACAGGATGGACGTATTGCTTTCTTGTCTAGCCAAGCTGGGGACGTTTCGTATAATGGATCCCTTGCTGTGAAGGATTATCCTGATTTTACTTGTCAGTTTAGTATCCAGAATTTGTAGATTTTGGTGCTGGGCGCTGGGGTTTTGTATTGTACGTAGTCTGAGATGAAGATTTTTGCATTGGTATCGTCCATCCAAACGAATAGCTGAACGAGGATACATTTACCCTCCAAACGACCAATGAAAGGAAAACGAAAGTTCGGATACTCATCGCATCAGGGTGCACGTCTGCCAAGATCTAATCTAATCTCCGCAATCCAACCTTATCTTATCTAAACCCACACCTACCTCCAATTCCCCAGACTCTCACAAGACAAACATGACCTACGACTTCCAGGACCGAGTATTCCTCATAACGGGAGCGGCGTCGGGCATCGGGCGCGCCACCGCTCTCAAGCTGTCCTCCCTCGCCGCCTCCCTCGCCCTCTGCGACATCAACGCGACCTCCCTCATCACCACGACATCCCTCTGCACCGGTTCCCATTTCACGCACTCCTTCGACATCGCCTCCTCGTCCGACTGTACCCAATTCATCAAAGACACTATATCACGATACGGAAAGATCGATGGGATATTCAATTGTGCTGGTATAAACCCCACTCCAATCTCGCTAGAGGACACAACGGACGAGTATTGGGATATACTAGTGAATACGAACTTGAAGGGAACGTATAACGTTACCCGCGCTGCCATTCCGTTCCTCAAATCAGGCTCTTCGTTTGTCAACGTCTCATCCATATGTGGTCTTCATCCCTTCCCCACCTTCTCCATCTACTGCGCCACCAAGTACGCCATCATCGGATTTTCAAAGTCGATGGCTTTGGAATTGGGACCGAAGGGTATAAGGGTGAATGTATTGGCCCCAGGCTCTATCGATACGCCTACGAATAGCGGCGTGGTGATGGGTGAGGAAGGCGTGAAGAGTTTGGAGGCGAAGGTATCGTTGGGCAGGTTGGGGAGTGTGGAAGAGTGTGCGGACGTTGTGGCTTTTTTGTTCAGTGATGGTGCTCGGTATATGAATGGATCGGTGGTGGAGGTTCATGGAGGGACGGCAGAATCTTGAGACTAGCTTTCGAGGGCAGATGGGAATTGAGGCAGATTTATTCCCTCGGTGGGAGTTGAAGTACCGACATGCTTGTATGGTTTAGGGACAGTCAAAACCAGATTATGTGGGAATGGAAAACGTTCATGGATATCAGCGACGTCAAATACAAAGGACCCACTGGAGGGTTGAGCGTTGGGATCATCTACCTCTCTGATGGTTTTGTCAATTTCCACCATCAGTGGGTATCAAGGACAGGATGGACGTACTGTGTTCTTGTCTAGCCAAGCTGGGGACGTTTCATATAATGGATTGTTTGCTGTGAGCGATTATCCTGATTTTACTCGTCAGTTTAGTATCCAGAATTTGTAGAGGCGATGGGTGTTTTGGGCACAGCGCTGACGTCTTGTATTGTATGTAGTCTGAGATGTATGATGATGATTGTTGCATTGTTATCATCTATCCAAAAGAAAAATTGTGCGTCCGAGGATACATTTGCCCTCCCAAACAACCACCATCCCCTAACTCCTATAATCCCCATTAATACTCACATACTCCTACACGCACCAAAAAAACACAGTCAACAAATCACCCACCCCCAAAGAAAAGCGCAGGACTCACATAACTCAAATCACAAGTCCAATAAACCGCACTCTCATCCCCCATCCCAAGCTCAACCCTAACCTCAAACTCCTCCTTTTCCAAAATCTCTTTAGCGCGGACTTCGTCGACTATTTCGGGTTCGCCGTTGAGGAGGACTGGGAGGGGGGAGGTGGAGTCGGAGGGGATGAAGGATACTGAGACTTTGTGAGGGAGGAGGGGGGTGGAGAGGGGGATTGAACCTGTTGAGGCTAGGATGCGGCCCCAGCTGAGGGAGTGCTCAGGTCAGTGCGAGGAGAGGGGAGGAGGAGGGGAAATTACTTTGCGTCTTCGCCGTATAGGGCTGTTTTCACTAGTGCGGAAGTGGAGATCCGAGAAGCTACTTTATGTGCGTCTTCGTATGTTGGGGCGCCCTATTCACCAAAATACCCAACGAATAGAATCAGTTTCTGTCTTCTTTCGATCAGAGGATAGGTGACATCTCCCCCCGCAAAGAAACCCAACACCCTCTCGATCGAAACGAGACGACGCCCGTCAAAGAAAGGAAAGACTCACGTGAACGGAAACAGTGACGAATTTCGTAGCACCTTCTCCATCTCGAACCACCAGTTTAGCGAGATCGATAGCGAAAGCTGTTAATTCCGATTTGAAAATCTCGTATGATTCTTTATCCGTTTCTTCGTCGATTTCTTCTATTGTTGGAGCTATATGCCCAGGTCGGAGGTTAGAGGAGGATTAGAGACGAGGGCAAGAGGTATGAGAGGAGTGAGGGAGGCGTACCTTGTGATTGGGAGGCGGCGGCGGCGGCGGCACCGTTTGCGAGAACGACAATGGTGTCGTTGGTTGACATGTCACCGTCTACACTTATAGAGTTGAAACTTCTGTCGACGGCGTAGGTTAGGGCGGATTGAAGGCTGCGAGGTGAGATGGCTGCGTCTGTTAGGATACATGCTAGGAGTGTTGCATGGAGTTGTCCTGTACCCCTCCCCGAATCAACGACCGCTCTAAAGGTTTGAGAAAGATGAGAAGGAGACGTACCGGAGGATGTAGGCCAGGATGAAGACGAAGGAGGTCCCATGTTAGGATGAATCATCCCCGCACCCTTATCCATCCCCGCCATACGGTATTCCTTACCCTTGATGGTAAAGGTTCGGGAACGAAGTTTGGGGAAAGTATCGGTTGTCATAAACGCTTTCGCTGCCAGTTCCCATGATTCGAAGTTTGACGCTAGTTTGGGTTCTTGTGTGGTTGGAGATTTGGGGGAGAGGGATTGGATGCCTTTGATGATCTTGTCGATGGGGAGGTTTTGGCCTATGACTCCTGTGGACATGACCAGAGTAGCGTTCTTCCCTTCACTGGGAGGAGGTTCGAGGAGCTGATCAACAGCGCGAACCATCCCCCACGCATCCTCCATTCCCTTCTTCCCAGTAACAGCATTAGCACAACCACTATTAACGACCAACGCTCTAACGTCCCTACCACCGCTCCCCTCCAACACTTGTTGTGAAACGAGTACGGGAGCGGCTTTGAAAGCGTTTCGGGTGAAACACGCTGCTGCTGAGGTTGGGTGGGGAGAGGTGGAGAGGATCAAGGCTAGGTCTGGGATGCCGGGTTTCTTTTTTTTGATGCCGCAGTGGGTGCCGGTTAGGATGTAGCCTTTGGGGAAGGAGGAGGAGGGGAGAGGGGAGTGGAGGTGAGATTTTGGAGGGGTGGGACGTTGAGTGAAGGTGGAGACGAGACGTTTAGATATGCGAGATGCGGCGGACATGGTGGGGTGTCAACGTTGTCAACACTGGGTTTGGGTAACTCGAGGTGGCTGGTATTTATGTGTGGTGAATTGCTCGGATGCTCAGAGTCATATATGCTATGCGAGATGATTTGGCGACCAATGGCGAAATATATTTCCCCTTCAAATAGATGGATGCGCTGCTGGTGGCTAAGAACAGCGAGGCTAGGTACTGCAATGATGAATCAAAACAGAAGAAAGGGAATCGCTCTGGCATCGCTCCGTTACTCGTGCATCGCTGAATCGTCGACGCAAAAGTGCAGCTCTGAACTGCATCGATGCTCAAGAAAAGAAAGAAAAGAAAAGAAAACCGAAGTAATAAACATACGGCCACGTGTTCACGTGACCCGACGCGAGTGTTGGTTCGCGTCGTGGTTCGCCAGGTTCGCACGATTATTACGTTACACCATGTCTCGGTTACCGCGTCTGCACTCTTCGCCCGACCGAACATTTCTCTTTGCGCCATCAATGCCAGGCCCCTCAACATCCCTCAAGCGAAAGCCCGATGACGACTACGACGACGAGTTCGAAGCCCTCGACCGTCCCTCAAAACTCCCAGCAATCGGCGAGGGTGGCCCCAAACGCCCCCTACAGTCTTCTCGAACGGCGCTGAACCTAACTTCAAACTCCAAATTACTGGGTAAAGGTCCGCCTCCACTCACCCAACCCAAAGCCCCATCATTCGCCTCATCCTCAACATCTCGTCGAGGAACGAGAGCCACCAGCGCTCCTCCATCCAAGTCCACCACCACCACCCGTTCCAACTCCGCCGCCTCGAACCGCGGCGCTCCAAATGCTCGCCCAACAGCAGGTCGCGTAGCATCAGGTTCAGCTCCTCGTGCCCCCTCAGGCACAGACGACAAACGTTTCCAAGCTCTCTCAGATCAACTCTCCTCCCTCGAACATGCCCGACTAACAGACGCCGCCCGTCTCTCCCACGAAATGTCCCTCGAACGTCAAAAAGTTTCCGAACTCCAATCTAACCACCTAGCCCTCTCTCGCGAACTAGCAGCTGCAAAATCTGCCGAACTCTCTCATCAACGCAAACTCGACGCTTTTGATGACGAGGTGTCAGAGTTGAAGAAACAGCATAGGAGGGAGGTGGAGGAGTTGGAAGGCGAGGCGAGGAGGAAGGAGAGGGAGTGTAGAGAGTTGAAGGAGGATTTGAGAGTGTGTAGAGAGGATTTGGAGAGGGAACGTTTGAGCGTCTCTCAATTGAAAGCTACGATCTCTCACCAATCCACCGCACACCTCGGCTTAACCACTCAAAACAATGCCCTCCAAGCTCAAGTACACGCTATACAGAGTTCGTTGGACCTAGCGCACGAGACCATCTCGCAATTGAAGTTGGATTTGGAAACGGCTGAGAGGAAGAAGGGAGAGTTGGAGAGGGAGGTTTTGGAAGCTGAGGGTGTTAGGAGGAAGTTGCATAATATGGTGCAAGAGTTGAAAGGGAATATTAGGGTGTTTTGTCGCGTTAGGCCTGTCTTGCCTTCCGACATTTCTGCTGCGTCCTCATCAACGTCTTCGAGATCATCTACTCCGAATGGCGTCGCGCCGCCTAGTCCTTCACCGGAAGATTTGGGCAGGATACGGGCGGAGGTACAAGCTAGTATCGAGTTTCCCGATAAGAGAGACCACAAAGAGATCGTGTTGAGTTCCGTTAGTGAGAGCGCTACGGGACAAGAACGCCAGGAATTGTGGGGTTTCAATTTTGATAGGGTGCGTTTCGTTTCCTCTAACGAGAAGGTGATTTTCTGACGTTCTTACCCTCCAGGTATTCGAGCCCACTTCGACTCAGGTAGAAGTGTTTGAAGAGATCTCACATTTGGCGCAGAGCTGTGTGGATGGGTATAACGTTTGTATTTTTGCGTATGGACAGACTGGTTCGGGCAAGTCGTGGACTATGGAAGGTGGTTCCGTAC
Organism: Jaapia argillacea MUCL 33604; assembly: GCA_000697665.1. Taxonomy (NCBI): domain Eukaryota; kingdom Fungi; phylum Basidiomycota; class Agaricomycetes; order Jaapiales; family Jaapiaceae; genus Jaapia; species Jaapia argillacea. The sequence continues at coordinate 178,389 of KL197752.1, read as the reverse complement.
GTCCCCTTTCCTCTCCGCCTACTGTCGTAAAATTGAACATGTTGGTGTTAGACGGACGCGACTGCGGGTATGATCCCCCGAGCCGTCGAACAAGTATTCAGAGCAGCAGAAGGCTTGAAACATAAAGGTTGGGAATATACCATGGAAGGTCAATTCCTCGAAATCGTAAATCCCCACCCCTCCTCTCTTCTCAACCCCACACACTTACATATCGTCATTTTGCTGTGTGTGTGATAGTACAACGAAACCATCAACGACCTCTTGGGCAAACACGAATTCGACAAGAAAAAACACGAAATCAAACATGATCCCAAAACCCACCAAACCTCCATAACCGAAACGACCACCATTCCCCTCCCCTCTCCCACCCGCGTCCGTTCCCTCCTCTCCCTCGCCGCCTCCCGTCGCTCAGTAGCTTCAACTCTAATGAACGAACGTTCCTCCCGTTCCCACTCCATCTTCATCCTCCGTATCACAGGCAAGAATGCAAAGACCGGAGAAGAGAGTAGGGGGAGTTTGAATCTTGTTGATTTGGCTGGGAGTGAGAGGTTGAAGGAAAGTGGGGTGTTGGGGGATAGGGAGAGGTTGAAGGAGACTGTTAATATTAATAGGAGTTTGAGTGCGCTTGGGGATGTTGTTGCTGCTCTTGGGGAGAAGAGTGAGAAGGGGGAGAAACATATCCCGTATAGGAATTCAAAGGTTGGTGTTTCTCGCTGGTCAACATGGTGGGAATTGCGCTGATTTGGGTGTAGTTGACTTATTTGTTGCAAAATTCATTGAGTGGGAACTCGAAGACTTTGGTGAGTGCCTCGCGCGATGTTACAATGGTTTTGAGAACTGACGATGAAGTGTTGTGTAGATGATCTTGAATGTGTCGCCCCTTGCAGCCCATCTCAACGAGTCGTTGTGTTCCCTGCGTTTCGCCACAAAGGTACGTTTCGTCGCCTCTCCCTCCTTTTCTCCGCTGACTAGATCGGGGCTAGGTTAACAACACGACTATTGGAACTGCGAAGAAGCAGATTAAGAGTTCGTGATAGGGTTGTTGTCTTTGCAGGTTCAGAGGTTGCGGCGGAGTGGTGTATTTATTGTATGGACTGTAGTGTACATAGTCAACTTATTCGTGGTGGCCTCTTGGTGCTACCGCTCGTTTTGACGCTGGCAAGCGTTTCTCCCGGTTTGCGGTTCGATCCAAGATAAATAGCCAGGGGAGGAGTGTAACGAATCCAAATTCGAGCCCAGGGCCAGCATAACGTCGTACCCATAAACGGGACTCGCAAATAAACCAACAACTACGATCCTCTACCATTACTCGATTTGTGAAGAGATTCCCGCTTGACTTCACTCGCCCATTTGAAGTAATTGCACTTGTATCGATGATCAACTTCTTCTCGTAATCGCTCCGACTTGCCCTTGTCATAACCTGGCCCAACAGGTCTAAGGAAAACGTCAAGTCAAGTACACGTATCACAGGGAATTGATGGAAACGCACCGAGAACAAAGGAAGAAGGTCTTGCCCTTGTTCGGACCAGGTTTGTTCACAGTGAATAGCTTCGCAGGTTCACCGTGGATTGTACAGTTAGGAGGCTCGACGCGTGCAAAGAGTTGGGACCAAGCCGCTTTGCTTTCCGAGGAAGAGGAGGCAGAGGCGGATGCGAGTTCGCCTTGGGAGAGGATCGTTCCTTGGCCTTCGTCTTCCATCGCAGATAGCTCGCAAGCGAGCCGATAGTCCGCGTCGACTTGGCTGAGAGGTATCGAGTCTTCTCCGGTAGACTCATCATCTATTGTGATGGTTTTGGAGGTTTCATGGGAGTGCGAGTTTGATACGGGATTTTTGGGCGTAGGAGCGGTGCGTGCTTTGGGTTTGGCGAAGAAGGTGTTTAGTTTAGTTTGACCTGATTTTAACTTCTTGCCCTTTGTGAAATGAAGTGTTGGGTCGGGCGATTTCTTTCGTTTCAACGGTTTCAAAGGTTTAGACTGGGATGGAGGTTCCGGTAGTGATTGGGAGGGCTCTGGCTGTGATGAGCTCGAGGGTATGGGTGCCGGTGAAGAGGAATTCGATAAATCATTGGGGGTCTGCGTGTGCGTGGAACCGGGCGGAGAAGGGATTACTGCAGCCCCCATTGACTCGATAGGAGGAGGGACTTCTGGATCGACGTTACTCCTCTTTCCGAAGAAAGATGATAGTAATTTCTGTTTTCCAGAAAACTCGTTCCAGTACTTGGCAGCGAGACGTGGTACTTCTCTCCCATCACCGAACTTCATGACTTCCTGCAAAACGACCGTTTCGCCAGACTCTGACGTGATCTCATCGAATAGGTCGATAAATATTGGACAGTGGTCAGAGCCTTTGATCGAAGGTTGGATATCGCCGTGCTTTATCCATTTCAGTAGACCCTTCGTGGTGAGGATGTAGTCGACGCGTGTGCCGTAGTTCGACTCCCGGGCGCTGATTTTGGTATTCCAGCCTGTCAAGGTTGAGGACGAGCGATGATGGAAGAACAGGGAACCTACAGGTATACATATCCTTCCTCTCCGGCCAGAATTTGCGGACAACGTCAACCATAGGACCTTCAGGACCTATCCAATCACGAAACCAAGCCCTGGTGGGATGTTCCCAAAAGTTCGACGAATTACTGGGCAAATGGCCATCACAATGGTCAAGGGGGGTTGCGCAGATATTCATATCGCCAACCACTATAACCTCACGTTTCTCCTGCTCGACGAGTTTTCGAACGCGTTCTTGGAGCAACAGGTGGTAATTCATCTTGAAAGATAGACGCGCTTCGGAGGTTTGGTTTGGGCAGTACACGTTGATCAGAACGAATAAGCCGAAATCCACCGCCAATGCACGGCCTTCCGAGTCAAGGTCAATGAAATTAGAGGGGGTATTCCCGTCCTCGTCAGCCATGAGGTCCATTTCATGCGCGTATGGATAAGAGGAGGAGACACGTTCTTCGGATGTGAGTGGTGGCTTTGGTTGCAGCTTGCCCGATAGTCCTTCTTCCGCCTTGAGCGGTACGACATGACGCGAATCCGTATAAACTGCGACGCCGCTATATCCGCCCTTATTGACAGGGAATGAAAAGAAGGAATCAAAGACACCGGGGATAGCAGCGGTACGTTCGATTCCCGAACGCGAAGTCTTCATTTCTGTGACGAGGTGAGGCCTCAACAGAGCGAATTCGATACGGGCATACCTTGGAAACATATTATATCTGCTTTTAGCTCCTCTAATATACCTTCGAAAGATTTAAAGGTGTTCCATCTGAATAGAAATCATTCACTTCATTTGGGAGGGTCGGCGAAGAGGTCACATTCTTACGGGTGATACTGAGGGAGAGTCCTGACTCCATTCTGCGCAATATTAACTCGGGGGTCACGTAGACACAATTCAGAGAAGACGTACTATGTTCCAGGATAGAATTCGCATGTAGAGGCCAAGTTATACGGTCAGCGATGCAAGATGAAGGCCGCTCCAGCGAACCTGCCACCGTAACCAAACAGCCGCAACACGTACTGTCATTTTGCTTGTCCGGGTCCGTCACACTTCACATCACCAAACCAGATCTCACCTTTACCGACTTATAATGGGCAGACTTCGTCGATCTCGAACGCATGGAGCTTCTCGTGAAGTCCACAGGTTCTCTCGTACTCGCGTCAGTCGAAATTCGTGTCAAAACTTCTCGGTTCCATGTGAACTTACACCCTCTTCCCAACAGGCTCGCACGAAGGACTTGGACCAGATTCAATTAATTGACCTTGATCCCAAAGTACGTCAACTGCTCCTCCACCTCCACACACATCGCATCCCCAACCTAACCCATCCCTTAAAGAACCGTGCCAAACTCGAAGCCCAACCTATCGACTACGAAAAACCAGGTCTCGCCCAGCACTACTGCGTCGAATGCGCAAAGTCGGTCCATCCTTCCTCGCCAACCCTTTTTCCATCCCAACTTATTTTTCACTGACATATCTCAACTCGTAGGTATTACGAAACAGACCATGCATTACGATCACATTGGAAAGGAAAGGTTCACAAACGGCGATGTAAGGCGCTTAAGGAGCCTGCGTATACGATAGAGGAATCAGAGAGGGCTGCAGGGTTGGGGAAGGAGGGAAAAAGGCCGATGGTGGAGACTGATGTCGTGATAGGGGAGACATGAGGTTGGTTCAGATTGTCAGTACCTGAGGGCCTCATTCTAGTCATCTCATCACACATCATCCCACAGTCCTTGCCACGGTGTTGGTCAACGAGCAACATGCTTTTGACCCAGTGTGCTTTATGCGGGGTAATTGACACATCCCCTAGTCGCTGCTCAAGTGAACCACGGTGACTCCACGGTGTACTTGGTTGGTGCTCTGATCCTGTATGGATTCATGCATATCTTGTTGGTCAGAATGCGATGGAGGGATGAGAGCTGAAAAGGAGGTGTCGCCAGTTCCGCGGGGATTGACAGACGAATCAATTATTTGCTTTGACAACATCAGTCAGACCAGAGTGTATAGAACGACTACCTTTGAGTTGTGGCATGCTGACCATGAGGAGATGGGTGCCTATATGGTGGGAACCTCTGAATCTTCATCGCCGGCTTCTCGCAAGTTCCTGAGACCCACACAACTCCGGAGACTGAGTCACTATGGTACAGACTGCCGAGCGTACTCCGCAGATCCCCATTTTTGGGAGGGAGGTTGGATACAGTGGTGTGATCACTCAAGATTGCTAGGACGTCGTGTATACTGTGCATGCGAAATCATGGGCCATGTCATATTTGCAGTAATATGAAGTGAAGTATAAATGGGAGGACACCAGTGACAGCATACACATCAGATGTTCGAGGGGTACAGCATCTACATTCAAATAGATTCAAGTTAGCACGGAGTACGTTCAAATCATGGGAGGAACAACGGGAGATGAGGGATGGAGATTACGACGTACAATGCGGACGCTGGCACCGAACGCGTGGGGAGGCATGTTATGCCTGAATTTTGCTTTCACGACACCAGAGCTGCCGTGGGGTCGTGTTACACGTCTAGATAGATGTGAATGAGTAAACCGAACACGATTCGGCCTCCATTAGGAGCAACAGGACGTACCCCCAGATCACCCGGACCTTCGAACCCTGCACTTCTGTCTTTGCCCGGTAGACATAGGCGACACGCTAGTCGAACCCCCAATCTCCCGTTATGCCGGGTCCGGAAATTCAAAAGTGATAGAAATGTACCTTTCCGAGATAGAATTGGGCGTCCTCCTTGGAACCGACACCCTCGATTTGGAGTAGGGAAGTGTTGGGGTGGGTGTTACGCTTGCCTCGTTTGTGGCCGAGAACACGTCCTTTGCTGTAAAGTCTGTTGCAAACGAATACGTCGTCAGTTTCATTGCCGAATGGGAGTAATTGCGAAGGCGAGGAGATCGAAAGGATGGTATGCCGAGTCTGTGGAGGAATTCTGTGTCTGGGGTAGCCTCATCCAAAGATAAATCGAGCCATCCATCCAATTCCCGACACATTCTCTCCGTTCGACCACATAGTATGCATCCTGGAGAACGATGAAGCAGCGGGGATAGCGAGACTGACCTTGTTGAGCCCATCTTACCCTTCTATGTTGTCGGAGTCGTCGTCGATGTAGTCTTGCGCTGCTTGCTTATGGAAGCACAGAGCCGCCAAATGAGTAACTCACGTGATCCATATTTTGGGACACCGCCACTGTACCATCAAACCTTCTCGTCTACCCCTCAATTTTCTTGTCGCTTGGTTCTCAACCATGCAGATTCAAATTGACATGAACCTATGCTACTTTTACGCTCGGTTCCAGCTTGACTAGCACTTGTATTTTTACCAACAACATCCAGGCTCCTGATACTGCCTGCTATCCCTTAACCTACTGGACACCTCCGTCTCACAAATTCTGCTCTTGCCCCATGTCTCCCGTCTTCTTTCTTTGAGAGCTACCTTATCAATTCTTCTTGCTTCACTCAACCTCAATGATCTCCCTACTCTCCCATTCTCCGTCATCTTCGAGTGGCTCGTCGGCAACTCTCCTCGCAAACCATCTGATGATGCTTCAAGTCCCGCATGCTGCGCCACGACGCCTTTTACCTCCCGAACCTTCCATACCGGTGTCTCATGACTGTTTTCTCCGACGTGGGCATCTGCTTTCGCTTTTCACTGTTCAAGACTGGGAAGGGTTGCCTTGGCGTTTGCGTCCCAGACAACCCGAGACATCGTACATAACGACTATCTGCAGTAGAGGATCTAGGATGAGACGTGGACATCTGGCTCTATCAGACGTACAGGTCTTTATGATTGAAACGTTCTACGAATCAGATAGGGTTCGTTTTGCTCGGTCCAACATGCATCTTGGCAGTGACGTGGTACGCCGTGACCCCATCCACTAATCGCATGCAATAAAACTTCACGAGACTTCACATTGCCTCAAATCTCAGAATCGCTCCTGACATGCAGTATCACCTGCCAAGCACTCTTCATTCCTGTCACGCATAACCGTGACGAGCTTCCCAGCACACGACACCATGAACGGTCTTGCGCCATCCTCCAACAATTTCGACCAATGACGACCACACCTCCTCGGGCCTCGGGCGCCCATCCTTCATCCACATTTCCTCGTGAGCCATTTTGAAATTCCAATTCACGGGTATCTACGGCGGCTTAGATCTACGTTTCAGGAAGTGGTGTATATGGTTCAAAACATGTGAACATGTCGAAGTCCTCTTCAAATACGTTGAGAAAGAGGGTTGGGTATGTTTCAATGACGGTGGCCCTGGGGATGGAGGTATTCCATTGATGCCAGCTGTCTACATGTGCTCTCATGACCTTCACTCCCGATTCTAAAATTGGCTCTTTCATTATCGCTCGAGTGTATCCCACATGGATGGGTGTACAACGTCGAACCCGGCGTACCCCCTCGAAAAGTTACTGAGTAGCGACTAAGGACTACAGCACCCGTAGGTCTTAGACCCCTTCGAATTATTCCGCAATTTTTATCCTGAGAGATCCCTGGTTCCTGGAGTTGTTGCCGAAGACGAAAAGGCTCAGATGCGCAGGGTGGAAGGTTCCTAAGCTTCTGGCTGGACGACAAGGTACCGGAGGAAAATTCATTGCTGACGCGGACGGGATAACTTATGGTTTTTCATGATACTGAAGTGTACAGATTGTTCAAGGAATCCCCCGCATCGAAATTTTTGATAATTACTCTACAGCTGTATCCATACACCCCGCCAGCAAGTGACTCTAGGCTGCGAGAAGACTCGCGAATCGCTCCGTCGCCCGTCGGTGACGTTTCTCGGGGTGTATCGATTTCGGTCGCCTGGTGGAGGTAAGTCATGTTCGCAGAGTCTGTGGGATGGTTGGTGAGCGAAGCGTGTGTAGAATTCTTCAAAGAAAGTTGAGAAATGCCGGGATGTATGGGTACCATCGTCTGTTCGCTCCATAGTAAGTCATCCGGGACTTGGCAACAGCTGTCGTCTTGGCATGGGACGTGGGCGGGGAGAAGAGGGCACCGATTCGGTATCATTTTATTAATGGATGACCGACAGATGGAGGTTCAGAACTCCTAACATCGGCGTCTGGACGGCCCAGCAGGACCACACTGATATGGAGCAGTGCTTGTCTGATTAACAACCAGCCACTGGAAACTACCTTCGTAAAACAAGCGCCAAGGCCTTCGATCTTGACCTTGATTGTGGTACGTCAATGTTCAAACGTTCAGATAAGACATGAGCAAGCAGCTGACCATTCTTCCATGTATCACCACAGTTCTTTCAGAGGAACGGGTCTGTAGTTCAGCGCAGTATGTATGGGCGAAACTTGATTCCGTAGAGACCGCAGCTTTTATTCTATGTCGAGTTCTCGGGTGTTTTGGCAAAGACTTCAAGTTTCGAGAGGGGGTGTCTGAGGTGGAGGATGTTTCGCGGAGTGACAAAGTTGCTTACGTGCGTCTAGACGCAGTAATTAGAGGGGCTGTGGCTGTGCAAGTGGCCAAAAAAGGAACGCCAAGAGATTCGAAGGCAGAGGTGGCGCTCATTCTTCTTGTTCGTCGACGGTCTTGACAGTGGACAGGACTGAAAGTACAATGAAAGCTCGAATGCTTGGATTACTCTGGAACCCTCGGCACTATCAGGATCCTGGTCTTTTGTGCCCTTTTTTGTAGTGTGGATGCTCGGATCCGTATACGCGTAATCCGTGCCACAAAAGTACTCCAGACCTGATGCAAGTGATGCGCTTCGTTCCTCGCACTAACACGTTGCGAGGAACACCCGCCGAGACCCGGATAAAAACAAGGTGAACAGGGTATCTGTCTAGGTATGTCGTGTTTCCCATGCGGTGTATCCTGACCATGCCGGAACCTCATCCAAGGCTCGCATTTTCCTAGGCCTCCGAGTTGAGGATGCGAGACTCTGCCGGCCTTCAGCCGTGTTCAAACTGGCAAAAAGTCGAATGGTGTCAGATAGTGTTACGAAGAAGAATGAAAACCGGGCTGATCGCCTGGAAGGAAGTAACAAGGCCCGAGCGAAAACATGACATTTACATTCGCAACCCCTAGGCTGCTTTCTTGATGAATTTTAAAGACGCACGCCGCCCTGTTCGACTGTTGTTAGGGGCCCATCCTTTCCTTACCCCGTCCTTTTGAAAAGGCTTTATCCCCTGTCACTCCCTTCTTTCACGATACGACCACCATCGTCGACATGCCTCCTCCTCTCGCCTTCCTACACACCCTGCCCGACCCTCCCCGTGGCTTTTCACTTGGCGACCACCTCGCGGATTTCCTCTCACTGTCTGGCAGTTACAGCACGCTACTCGACTGTCTTTGTTCCACCGACAAACCGGCTCTCTGGTCCCCTGAGTCGACACGTCCACCTCTAATACATCGAACTCTACATCATTTCATATCTAATTTCTGTTTACCGACATCTGGCTTACATGGTGAACAACAACTGGGTCCCAATGACCGGGTTATGGTCGTTTTACCCACTGGTCCTGAGAATGCACTGGCTTTGTTGGCAGTAGCCGCGTACCATACGTGTGCCCCCGTCAATTCCTCGTGTACATCGGCTGAGCTATTCGAGGACGCCAGGAACCTACGAGCAAAGGCGGTCGTTACCACGCCGGACGCGGCAGATCGCTTGGAGTTGAGAGAGTTGAGGAAGCAGCTGAACTGTGAGATCATTTTGGTACAAGGGAGGACGGATGGACCTGCTGGATTGTTTGAGATGGAGGTTATGGAGGACAATGACGAAGAAAGGACCTGGAGTGTGATTGAGAGTAAAGGGCGACTTCATCCGTCTAGGCTGCATAGATTGGATGATCAGAGCTTGGTTTTGCATACCTCGGGAACCAGCGGCAAGAAGAAAGTAAGCTACTTTTCCTTTATTCTTTTTTGAGTGGACTTGACCATGCTTATAATCGCAGGTCGTCCCATACTCTCTGAGATCCTTGATTGTTGGGACTTGCTGCGTGATTAAATCATGGGATTTGAGGGAAGAAGATGTGAACAGTGAGTTCCAATTTTCCTCTCCGTCTCGCTATATGCGCATATACCAATCATATCCTTCTTCGTTTTCAGTGAACATGATGCCCTTGTTTCATGTCGGAGGTATCGTCCGAAATCTGTTGACACCGATGTTCTCCGGCGGTAGCGCGATCATGTGCTCAGGGTTTGACGCTCAGGCCTTTTGGTCAATCATTATTGAGCGTGGAGCTACGTGGTAAGTCCCACTTTGCCCTCTTTGGAGACACATTCTAATTTTTTCCCTTCCACTTGACTCCTTCCATTCACCCTTCGCATTTCCGCAGGTATTATGCCGCCCCTACAATGCATCACGCAATCCTCTCTTCGGCACCTTCCCCTTTCCCCACATCCTTGATGAAACTGCGCATGATCGCAAACGCAGCAGGAGGTCTTCTCCCGACTTTAGCTACCGCCCTGCGCTCTACGTTCGGCGCTACCATCCTACCTTCCTATGGAATGACAGAATGTATGCCTATCGCTTCTCCTCCGCCTTCCTACGCCCTTGATCGTCCCGGGTGCTCCGGTATCGCCTGCGGACCTCATTTGAGTATACGGCAACCCGGCAATACTGAGAGGGAGTGCAAGAGAGGCGCGGTGGGGGCCGTCTGCGTTAGAGGATTCCCAACTTTCGAAGGATACGAAGTCTCCCATGATCCCCATGCGCCCCTCGACACGTCGGCATTTTCGAGCGAGGGTTGGTTCGATTCAGGTGATCTTGGATACATGGACGAGGATGGATACCTCTACATCACCGGTCGTTCCAAGGAGATCATCAACAAAGGTGGTGAAGTCATATCCCCTTTCGAGATTGAGGAAGCCGTCCTCCAGGTTGCCAAAGATCGCGTGGACGCTGTGTTGGCGTTCTCCGTCGACCATGATGTTCTACAAGAAACTATTGGGCTCGTCGTCGTCCCCGTTCACAATCGACCTCGTACCGGCATCAGTGAGCTGCAGGAGTTGCTGAGAGATACTCTCCATCCTTCGAAATGGCCATTCTTGATTGTCTACATGGACGACCTGCCGAAGAACGTCGCTGGGAAACCACTTAGGATCAGGTTGGCCCAGAGGTTGGCTCTGGGAACAGTGTCGGACGACTTGCCAGTCATCTCGAGGCACTTTGAGGCACAGGTTCCTCCGAGACACTCGAAACTCTCCGACCCGATACCTTGCGCTGGGGTTTTGTTGAATGTGTCCGAAGTGGGAGGGATGCTGGGAACAATTTCGGGTGTCCAGGAGGTTGCTGTGAGGATGAGGAGAGACGGGTCGCTCGAAGCCTTGGTCGCCGTTCTTCCCGAAGCTGGATTGGACACCAACATCATCACCAATCGAATGTTACAGGTTTTGCATGGCTATTGTGTGCCTAACCCCATCCACGTCATTCATGAACTATTTTCGAGGACCGACGACGGACAGGTGGACTGGAATTTGATGGAGAGGGAGATCAAGCGCCGTCATGCTTCGAAGATGTCCAATAGGGCGTTGATGGTGAGGGATATGGTCGCGAGGTTGTTGGAACGCGACCCCACTGAAATTACTGGCGACTCTGACTTCTTCCTCATCGGAGGAAACTCGTTGCTCCTCGGTCGGCTTGCGTATTTCATTCGGAAAGAGACCGGCGCGAGCTTGAAGGTCTCTTCCATTTTCAACTACAGCACCATCAACGGGATCGCGACTCTTGTCGATGCTGAGATGCTGGACGCGATGTCGAAGACCGCTGTTGCAACCCCGACGGCTCTTGGATCGGAGAAGTTCTTCAGCAGTCGGAATGGGAGCAACGACGATCTGGAGACTCTTAACTTTGTCTTCGAACGAGAGGATAAAGGAAGGAGGCAGACTCATCCCTTCCCCCTTGTCGTCCAGGCCATTCCAGTCATGTTCTTCTATCCTCTGAAGGCGGCCATGACATGGACGGCTATCGTTTTCATCCTCGCAGGCTTCACTCGTTTCATCGATGGGACGTACTGGGAGAGGATCGGGTCGCTGATGACGGCTATCATCGGAGCCAGATTGATTGCTCGAGTCGTGTCGCCACTTGTAGCGATTGCCTTCAAGTGGGTTGTCATCGGGAAGTACAGGCCTGGCGTTTATCGATTCTGGAGCAATTATCATCTTCGGTGGTGGATTACGAACCAGTTTATTCGGGTTGCTGGCCGTGGCGTCTTCTCGATGCATCCATCACTGGAGTTGACCTACTACCGATTATTGGGTGCAAAAATCGGGAAAGATGTCAGGATCGAGAAGATGGCCAAGCTAGGAGAGTACGACCTGTTGACGATTCACGACGGTGCCAGGATTGACAAGGCTTTGTTGAGAGGCTTCTGCGTTGAGCGAGATGGGTATTTCCGGTTGGACAAAATCGTCATTGGAAAAGGGGCTGTTTTGAACACATACACCCAGATCTCCCCTGGCGCTGTAATTCCCGACGGTGCCGTATACGGTCCTCATGCTTCATCTTACGACGACGCCGTTCCCGAAAGCCATTCTAGCTATAACCGAACCAACTTCCCCAAACCCCATTGGGCTCTTCAAATATTTGTCGCCATGCCCATCATTTTTTTGGTCACATTCGTCTCCTACATTCCCTGGTTCGGCGCACTTTTCGCGCTGTTGACCCAGTCGATGCCTCAGGCCGGCCTCAATTCCCTGGAGACAGTCATCAAATGGTTCGCTTCCCCCACCCGGATCATGTGGCACTCCCTCGCCCGTATCATTAGGATCGTCGTCCCTCCCCTCATCCAAACTTTCCTGGGCATCATCGTCAAGCGACTAATGGGGCTGAACACCGAAGGGTTGATGGCTGATGCTACTCAGTGGTCAATACTCCGCCGTCATATCAACGAAAAGCTTCTTTCTCAATATGCTCTGAGCCGTACGTTTGACATCTTGGGGACTCATTATGAGACAGCCTCCGTTGTTATGCGAGCAATGGGTGCCAAGGTGGGTAATCGTGTTTACTGGCCGGGGTCTGGTGTCTACTGCCCGGATCCAGAGCTCCTCGAGATTGGCGACGACGTTGTCTTTGGGTCCCGTTCCGAAATATTCACCACAGATTTGAATGGCTCCGCAAAAGTCACGATCGCAGACGGGGCCATGATAGCCGACCGCGTGGTGTTACTCCCCGGCACTCGAGTTGGCAGGCGTACTGTGATGGGTTCTGGTTCTATGGGCGTTCGCAACGGTTATTACGGGGATGGTTCAGTGTGGATGGGAGTCGAAAATGGACATGCGGTATGTTTTACCAAGCCGCATAAAGATGTTGGGGGAAGTACGATGAGCCCATTCGGAAAGGCCTTTTACGAGCGCGACGCCTCGTATTATGTCCTCCCCCTTCCCATCATCATCGCCATCAACCTCTTCGTCGCCGGTGGATCCGCTGGGTACTGGTCCATACCCGCCGTCTTCGCCACCCAAATACTGAATCAAATGCGCATTCACCTCCCAAAACTCCACATTTTCAATGATAATTGGTATCAGGTCTTCACCTTGTATGGTCTGATCGCCACTCTTTTCGTCATCGGCCTGAACATTTTGACTTGGATCGCTATCGCTTGGGTGCTTATCACCAAGTGGGTTCTGATTGGGCGTCGGAAGGAGGGAAGCTACGATTGGGACAAGAGTTCATACTGTCAACGCTGGCAGTTGCATCTCGTCCTTTCTCGGACCCTCTACCGAGCTTTCGGAAATGGCGGTATCTTGGGTAACATCACGGGTTCCGCCTACATTGTGTGGTACTTCCGCGCTATCGGCGCCAAGATCGGCAAAGACTGCTCGATCTTTGCTGGAGGGAGAGTGGGTTTGATGACAGAGCCGGATCTCGTCCAGTTGGGTGATAGAGTGGCTTTGGACGACTGTTCGGTCGTCGCTCATATCAATTCACGAGGGAAATTTTCTCTTCATACCCTGAAAATCGGGAACTCGTGAGTGTTAATTGTACATCTCTCCATCTCATTCTCACATCGATTTCAGTTGTGCTCTTCGTACGGGTTCCCGACTGCTCTCCGGCGCCTCCATGGAGGACAACTCAATGCTTCTGGAGCATACTCTTCTCACCTCTGGAGAAACAGCCGAATCGGGCTCCGTTTACGCTGGTTGGCCCGCCAGGTCTCTGGATAGATACCCCCTTCTTGCGGACTTCAAATCTTTCAAGTCCAACACATCGTCCTCTCGCCGGCTTCCCAGTTGCCTTGAAATGGAGCGACATCAGAGTGACTTGATGGATGATAGAAAACGCCTTGATGAGATGTTGCGCAAGGCAGAAAAGCTGATGGACAAGGTTGAGTTGGACAATCAAGACCCGCCCCGGAGTGTCCGATACTATCGACTCCCTAGAAGTCGTCCGAGTAGTGACCCCCCTTCAAGGGCGTGAACTTTCTGGATTCTTTTCCTTATTTTTGTCTTATTGATTGACTACATCATCGAACTTTCTATCATACAATCCTGCTTTCCAACTGCATCGCATTTTCGCTCTCGATTCATGTGCCTTTGTACGAACCTTCCGCTTCCTATTCGTCTATCCTACTTTTGCTTGTACTGACTGGTTTGGTGTAACCGAGTAGAGCTCTATCTGTTTATCGTATCTCTAGATAATGTCGCTGCTGCAACAATCAAATGACAAACTTAAAGATTCTCCCAAGAGTCTCAGCACGAACACTGGCAACAAGATGAAAGTTTCTCGACAACTTACGGTATTACATTAACGATCTTGTTTGCGATAAAATACAAGGGGGTTCGATAACAGAGTCCATCAAGAACAAGGGATAACAGTATATCTAGACATAGGGGCCGGTTTGGATTTTGGGATGTACCCAATCAAAGAAAGCAGGGCAACATGAGGGGAGAACCGCACACTTTCATCAAAAACATCCCCATCACGTTCAAGCATCCTTCAACACCCTCCTAATCTCATCCAATCCCTCATCCTTCACCCAGAACCCGTTCCCATCCACATCCTCACTCGTCTTCTCCACCTCCCGATCCTTCTTCACGCCCAAACTCTCCAAATAACCCTCCTTCAGCTCCTTCGCGGACGTTTCAGCCTGCTCAATCTCCTTACTCCCCTTCCACACCACCATCTCCACCAAATGTCCGATGAGAGCCCTCACGATGATGAAACCATGTGAAGCACCGAGAGCGATCAACAGAGCAGTCACCACGAGCTGACCTGAAGTTGGCCGAGCGTGTGCCGTGTGAGAACCAATCGCTGCGACAGTATGTGGATGGTCCTTGACTAGCGTGGTAGTGTGGCCGGCGTGGTCCTCGCAACAGGGTCGGAACAAGTAAACGAGGGCAGAATTCGTCAGAGCACCAAGCCAGGTGATGAAAGTCAACATGTCTAACCATGGACCAATGGTATCCGTACGCGAAGGGATAGGTCGACGGGTATGGACCGTGATCTTGAACGCATCCGAGCGCAACTCCAGTTTGTTGTTAAGGAAAGCCATGACTGGAGCCAACGGCCAGATCGTCGACCAGAGCACGATATAGCCAAACTGTGTGACCATCTCGCTGTAGTCGTCAAAAAGTTCATAATCTGGCAACGCGACCTCCCTCCTAACCTGCTCCAAAAACTCCCTCTCTTCCTTCCCATCAGCACCAGAGGTCTCATCCTCGAACACGACCCTCTTACCCTTCCCTGAGCTACTACCGTTCCTCAAATGGGCATAAACGAAAGCACCAGAAAACCCTCGACCCGACTTGATCGAATCGACGGCACGCAAGATGAATGGCAAACCAACCTCCAAGAAGGTGCCGACGATCTGGTTGGTCACGGTATACGCATACATCTGGTTCTGCAACCTCGAGGGATCGAGTTTCTGCCGAGCAGCACTGGCATCGGCCATCCAGAGTCCACTGGCGGTCTCGTTGAGCGTCTTCTTCAACTTTTCGCCACCACTGCCGAGGGTCTCATTCACGATAGTTGCTCCGGCGTGTGCGGCCTTGAGCGATAGGGTCTGAGTTTTGAATAGGTAGACTTGAACAAATTGCATGACTTGATCCCCGAGAGGGATATAAATGAACGCCGAAAGCGCAAGGCCGAGATAGGCGACGATAGAAGCAAGGGAGAATGTCTTGATCGTCAGAGACGCGTCGTAAGTAGACTGGTGGGCGTGATTCTCCCAAGCGGTGAAACTCTTCGCGTAGGATTGGTAGTATGCGAGGAATCTGGGCACCAAAGCGAGGAAGAGTATGGTAGGCGCAAATCCCTTGAAACCGATGTTAAATGTTGGTCATGGAAATGAATAACGTGACTCTCACCATGTATTGACTTCCGGGGCCAGTGTATAAATGCATGATGAAGGCCTCAAAGATGAACATCGCCGTCAAAAGGACGGCCAGTGCCACTGCGAACAATATCATCACAGGTACACTCGCAATCATCCTGAGTTCTCTCTTCCACCATGGGAATCCAGGTTGATATTGAGCCCGACGTTTTTCAACGCGGAACGATCCACGGGTACCCCAACGGACGGAGAGAATACGCTCTCTCATCCGCCAGTATTCAACGAAAATGACAGACCACAGGAAGAGAAGAATAGAGTAAACCGGGGAGTACGCTGTACCCAGGAAGTAGAAGGCTGCGCCTAATGCGGATGGGAAGATGAGGAACTTGGAGTAAGTGGAGAGAAAGTTGAAGTAGAGGGCCATAGCTTCGCCGAACTATCGAAGGAGAAAACTAGTAGTAAGTAACCAGGTCGGATAGCTAAATGAAAGGAAAGAAGCTCACCTGGTCACGAATTTTGTCCAGCTGAACTGCACCAACTTGATGGGTTGTCCAAGCTCGGATCCAGCGTTCATTGAAATTGTGGTCATGAAGAACCATCACGGACTCGACACGATCCCACTCGGTCGATCCTGGCATTATCCCCAGCCCTCCGTCGGCAATGGTGGACGTGATAAACGCATGTACGATGCGGAGACGATCGGCAGTACACAAATCAGGTGAATCAAGCTCCCCAGCAATAGAGCGGACGTTGGTGAGCGGAAGTCCGGAAAGAAAGTCTGAGTATCTATTTCACGGTTAGTGCAGCACACTCCAGCAATCCGATGTAGTTGACTATACCTTTCACGATGCACAAGGCGAGTGAGGAGACTCTGTGGACACCGGACAAGTATTAAGAGATGACCCTGCTTGTCACCACGCCGAGCTGTAGCTTGAAGGCCACCATTCTTGAGGGCAGTGACAAGTTTGGAGTATTGAAGTTCTGCCTGCTCTGCCTCGTCCCGAAGTTGCTGCTTGGAGAAACTCTTGGTCGCGGTGCGAAAGACAACGACGAGGTCAACTTGGGGCTGCATCTTGAGGCCTTCACTGGGCTTGAGGTGCGAGTCGGCCGGTACAGGACCACAAAGTCTGTCTTGCAAGATATACGGCAGGAGAAGGCCTGCACGTCATTCGTGCCTGAACTTCCGATGACGTAAACACGAGGCAAACCTGAAGCCAATCTGACGACCTCGTTACGCGGCACCGCAGCCTGGAGGCAGACGGCAAAAGAACTCACAGAAACGAACGGACTACTTTCCAAGCATAGAACGATGGACTCGGAGTGGGAGTATCTAAACTACAAGACAGCTGGCAAATTTTTTCAGGAGAGCTGCCAGTGAGTATTCTGACTGGCCCGCCTATCCCCAACACCCTCAAGCATCCTTCAACACCCTCCTAATCTCATCCAATCCTTCATCCCTGGCCCAGAACCCATGCTCATGTTCATCCCCATCTTCGCTTGTCTTGTCTACCTCTGCTTCATTCTTCACGCCCAAGCTCTCCAAGTAGGCTTCCTTCAGCTCCTTTGCCGAGTTATCCGCTTCCTCGTTCTCCTTACTGCCCTTCCACATAAACATCTCCATCAAATGCCCGATAAGACCCCTGACAAGGATAGATCCATGCGAAGCACCAAGGGCGATCAACAGTGCAGTCAGCACGAGGTGACCTGAAGTCGGGCGAGCTTGACCTGTATTATTTTGAATTGTCGTTGGTGGGTATACGTGATCGTCCCAGCGAGGTCGGAACAAGTAGACGAGGGCTGAGTTGGTCAGAGCACCAAGCCAGGTGATGAAAGTCATCATATCCAACCATGGACCAATGGTATCCGCGCGCGAAGGGATAGGTCGACGAGCATGCACCGTGATCTTGAATGCATCCGAACGCAACTCCAATTTGTTGTTTAGGAACGCCATGAGTGGGGCCAATGGCCAGATGGTCGACCAGAGCACGATATATCCAAACTGTGTTACCATTTCACTGTAGTCGTCGAAAAGTTCATATTGCGGCAACCCTACCTCCCTCCTAACTTGCTCCAAAAACTCCGTCTCGTCCTTCCCATCGGCACCGGGGGTCTCGTTCTCCAATAGAATGTTCTTCGCTTTTTGTGAGCCAAAATGCATCGAGTGGCGCCTAGAGACAGCATCATACACCCCGCTACCGGCCCTGATCGAGTCGACGGCACGCATGATGTATGGTAACCCAACCTCGAAGAATGTGTCAAGGATCTGGTCCGTCACCGTATACGCATACATCTGGTTCTGCAACCTTGATGTATCAAGTTGCTGACGAACAACTCCAGCGCCAGCGGCAGACATTCCGCTGCTCGTCGCGTTCAAGGCAATCTTCAGCTGTTCGCCAACGCTGCTAAGGGTCTGATTCACGACTGCTGCACCGGCAGGTGAAGGAACCCCGGTATGAAATAGATAGGCTTGAACGTATTGTGTGACCTGGTCGCCAAGAGGGATATAAACGAAGGCTGAGAGCGCGAGACCGAGATAAGCGACGATAGAGGCGAGGGAGAACGTTTTTATCGTTAAAGATGCGTCATGAGTGGATGGGTGGACGTGGTTCTCCCATTCCGTGAAACTCTTTGCGTAGGACCGGTAGTAATCCAAGAATCGAGGTACCAAAGCGAGGAAGATGATAGTCGGCGCGAAACCCTGGAAACTGAGTTTAGAACTGAGCATGATGTGGAACAGAATAGCTGCTGACCATGTATTGACTTCCAGGACCTGTATACAGATGCAAGATAAACGCCTCAAAGAGGAATATGGCTGTCAAAAGTGTAGCCAGTATCCCTGCAAACAAGACGATGACAGGCACACTCGCAATCATCCTAAGCTCTCTCTTCCACCATGCGAATCCTGGTTGGTACTGAGGGCGACGTTTCTCAACGCGGACCGATCCACTTGTTCCCCAATGAACCGAGATGATGCGCTCTTGCATACG
Organism: Jaapia argillacea MUCL 33604; assembly: GCA_000697665.1. NCBI lineage: Eukaryota > Fungi > Basidiomycota > Agaricomycetes > Jaapiales > Jaapiaceae > Jaapia > Jaapia argillacea. The sequence continues at coordinate 159,656 of KL197752.1, read as the reverse complement.
CCAGTATTCCACGAAGACGATGGACCACAGAAATAGGAGGATAGAGTAGATCGGTGAGTAGGCCGTTCCTAGGAAATAGAAGGCAGCGCCCAGAATGGATGGGAAGAGGAGGAACTTGGAGTAAGCCGAGAGGAATGTGAAGTAGAGAGCTACAGCTTCGCCAAACTATCGAACGAGGTTATCCCTGAACGACTGGATACTATGAAGCAGGTAAAGGTGGAAAAACCTACCTGCTCACGAATCTTGTCCAGTTCAACGGCGTTTACTTGGTGGGTTGACCAAGTGCGGATCCAGCGACTGTTGAACTCGTGGTCATGAAGGACCATTAAGGACTCGACGCGATTCCACTCCGCCGATCCTGGTGTTATTCCTAGTCCCCCATCGGCAACGGTGGACGTGAGAAAGGCGTAGACAATGCGGAGACGATGGGCAACACACAAGTCAGGAGAATCGAGTTCTCCCGCAATGGAGCGGACGTTGGTAAGGGGCAAGCCAGAAAGAAAGTCTGAATATCTATTTGAAAACTAACTGAGACTTCTAGACTTGGAGCAATGGGTAGAGTGGGCGTACCTTTCACGGTGCACAAGCTGAGTGAGGAGACTCTGTGGACATCGAACAAGCACCAATAGATGTCCCTCCTTCTGACCACGTCGAGCTGTAGCTTGAAGGCCTGCATTTTTGAGGGTCGTGACAAGTTTGGAATATTGAAATTCTGCCTCTTCTGATTCCTCCTGAAGTTGCTGCTTGGTGTGACTCTTGGTCGCGGTACGGAATACGACGACGAGGTCAACCTGAGGCGGCATTTTATGCTACCTCGACTGCTACTACACGACGATAGAGCTCGAGAACGGTAACCTGTACAGCTGTACAGGCATCAATTCTGAACTTGTCGTACGTAAGAAACATAAAGCAGCAATATAGTCAAGGTTGACAGATCTTAAAATAGAACAGCGAAGGCACGAGCGTAGGGTTGACAGTAAAGCAGGAGGATCTGGAGGTATGGCCATGTCGTGCAAGTATGAACCAGGAACCTTTGCCCAACCTGAAGCTTGGGTAAGAAATTGGACGATTCGGACATCGTAGCGTGCGGCCGCCGCCGGCAATTCAGGCCACTGAGTCCCCGATATCGCGACTCCCTCCAGTTCTCTGACCGAAATCCTCTTTTTCTTCTTTTCTGTTAACTTCTGTTGCTGCATAACGGTGCATAACGTACCAGCACTCTCGACCCGAGTGTCTGGGATTGCTGATTCGTTTACCTCTTGATCTTGCCCACCTTCTCGCCTTAAGCAAGCAATGTCCAGTACACCCCTCCCCCCCAATCCATTTGACGGAGCCGAGAAAGCTGCCTATGACCGATGTCTTCACCTGGAAAGTCTACCTGGGGGGATTGAAGCTGGTGGACGGTCGCCACAGCTATACGGACGTGTCTTGGGATACATGATGCTCCATGCACCTACTCCGGAAGGTCGTCACAATGTCGGCGTGGAGATTCAAACCCGTATATCGGCCTCTGATACGCCTGATAGTTTATCATCACTCGCGCAGTTCTATATGGACCACTTCATTCGAGTCTGTAAGTCAGCTCATGCAGAATATCGGTCTCTCATGATCTATTGATGGTCCTTGTGTTTTTCAGTCAAAGCTGCCAAGGACCGCACACCGGCGGTGTCATCCACACATTCGTCACGGCCGGCATTCGACCTGACCGCACAGGAGAAGCACACTCTACTTCGGGATGCTCCTCGGGACCATAGAGCGGCCAAGAAGCTCGTGAGTTATCTTGCCAATGGCTAGTAACCCTCCATCCGATTTGATAACGACCTCTCGCCATCGTAAGTGTCTTGTTCGCGATAACTATCGGTGCGTCATCACGGGAAGATACGATGTGACCACAATCGCCAGCAAAAAGAAGGAGGATAGAACCTTTGTAGCCCCAGGTATTGTCGGTTTTACGACGCTTGTATATATAACTGCCGAATCGGCGAACTCAGATATCAAAGAGGGCGGCTCAAGGGTATGTTCTTTCCCCCAGTTCCGTCCGACCTAACAGAATCCATCCAACCCAGTGCAATTATCCTGCTTCCGCGTGGTCAGTTCTGGAACGCTTCGGCAAGATCGACGTTAAGGACGACCAGCTGAACGGGGAAGGCGTTTATCGCCTTCCAAATGTGATGACCATGTGTTTCGATCCTCGCGCTTATTTTGACCGGCTCGAATTATGGTTGCAAGAAGTTGTGGGTCGAGGTCTATTTCTTGGTCAACGGGACAGCGGTCAAACTGAACAGTCTTTGACCAGGGCACGAATCGCTATCGCGTCTACGCTACAGACCCAGATTATTTGACCTCACTCGGCATCGATCCCAGTAATTCCGAGATCCAGCTCACAACCACGGACCCCGACCTTGCCTTACCCGATCCGCGTCTTCTTCGTCTCCATGCGGCTTGCGCAAAGGTCGCTCATTTTTCCGGGGCAGGCAAGATCGTAGATGAAACTCTCAGAGATATTGAAGAACTGGAAGTGTTGGCATATGATGGCGGTTCCGCCCATGTATTAATTGCCGCATTGCTCAACAGTCGCATACAAGTCGGCGTTCACAATTGACGTGTTCGCAAAGATCTTGGGAATACACCTTTCCGACACTGCGACGGAATGCAAGGCAGCTTAAAATTCTAATCCGCGTCAAGCAACCCATTTGGGGACGATGTGAAATTCCAGACAACTGATTGCTGATCCGTTTGCTACTTGTCCAATATCTGTCAGTAAAGTGACCGCCATCTTGCTCGCCTTCTCGCAGGACCCCTGATAATACAGGGAGAGGTCGGATATAAGAATTTGAGCCTCCCATTGCACTTACCAGGACATTTTTGGGGCTAAATGCGGCCAAAACTATCTGGATTATATCCTACATTTTCATATTTCGATGGGTATTTTTGCCGGGATGAGTATATCCGACCTCTTTGTCGCCGGCTTGGCAGGCTTGTGGGTGGTTCATTGCCAAAATTTCCGGTCCCTCCGGGGGTTTGACCTGGACAATTCTCGACCTACTGGCCAAAACAGACAGTTTTGACCTGGATTATACCCAACCTCCACGCATTTTGATGGTAATTCCGACCGGGATTGTGATCTGACCCCTCCCTCTATTATCAGAGGTCCTCTTCTCGCCTTAACCAAACAATGTCTGGGGCACCCCTCCCCCCCAATCCATTTGACGGGCCCGAGAAAGTTGCCTATGACAGATGTCTTCATCTGGAAAGTCTACCTGGGGAGATTGAAGCTGGTAGACAGTCGCCACAGCTATATGGACGTGTCTTGGGATATATGATGTTACATGCACCTACTCCAGAAGGCCGTCAAAATGTCGCCGTGGAGATTCAAACCTGTGTATCGGCCTCCGATACCTCTGACAGTTTGGCATCGCTCGCGCAGTTCTATATGGATCACTTCATTCTGGTCTGTAAGTCAGCTCGTGAAAAACATCGGTCTATCATGTTCTACTGATGGTCCTTGTGTGTCTTCAGTCAAAGCTGCCAAGGACCGCACACCGGCGGTGCCATCCACCCATTCTTCACGGCCGGCATTCGACCTGACCGCACAGGAGAAGCACACACTACTTCAGGAGGCTCCTCGGGACCATAGAGCGGCCAAGAAGCTCGTGAGTCATCTTGCCAAGACTAATCTGATTTGATAACGATCTCTCGCCGTCCCAAGTGTCTTGTTCGCGATGACTATCGGTGCGTCATCACAGGAAGATACAATATGGCCACGTTTCTCAGCAAAATGAACACGGATGGAAACTTTGTACCCCCAGCTCCTATCGGTCATACGGAACTTGCACATATCATTGCCGTATCGAAGAACGCAGATATCAAAGAGGGCGGTCCAAAGGTATATTCTTTCCCCCGGTTCTATACGACCTCACAGAATCCATCCAACTCAGCGCAACTAGGCGGCTTCCGCGTGGACAGTTCTGGAACGCTTCGGTAAGGTCGACGTAGAGGACGACCAGCTGAACGGGGAAGGCATTCATCGCCTTCCAAACACGATGACTATGTGTCTCGATCCTCGCGCTTGGTTTGACGGACTTCAATTATGGTTGGAACAAATTGTGGGTCGAGGTCTATTCCTTCATCAACGGTCAAACTGAACAGTCTTTTGACTAGGGCAGCACAAATCGCTATCGCGTTTGCGCCATATGGCCACTTATTTTGACCTCACTCGGCATCGATCCTAGTAATCCAGAGATCCAGCTCACAACCACGGACCCGGACCTTCCCTTACCAGATCCGCGTCTTCTTCGCCTTCATGCGGCTTGCGCAAAGGTCGCTCATCTTTCCGGAGCAGGCAGGATCGTAGATGAAACCCTCAGAGACATTGAAGAGTTGAATGTGTTGGCACATGATGGCGGTTCCGCTCATGTGTTAACTGCCGCATTACTCAACAGCCTGAGTCGCATGCAAGTCGGCGTTCATTGAAGTGTTCCTGTGTCATGTCGCCCCAATTAATCCGTGTAATCTGAGACGGTTTTCTGCATATTCTTACAGGTGGCCCTTCGAGATGGGTTCCATTTATTGTTGATACAACGGCCGAAGGATCCATAGGCACTTGCACGAGCTTAAAATTCTAATCCGTGTGAAGCAACCCATTTTGGGACGATGTGAAATTCCAGACAGGGGCTTGTCCAATGTCCGTCGGTACAGTAACCGCCATCTTGCCCACCTTCTCGCCTAACCAAACAATGTCTGGCGCACCCCTCCCCCCCAATCCATTTGACGGGGCCGAGAAGGCAGCCTATGATAGATGTCTTCACCTGGAAAGTCTACTTGCAGGGACTGAAGTTGGTAGACAGTCGCCACAGCTATACGGACGTGTCTTGGGATACATGATGCTACATGCACCTACTCCAGAAGGCCGTCACAATGTCGCCGTGGAGATTCAATCCTGTGTATCGGCCTCTGATACCTCTAATCGTTTAGCGTTGCTCGCGCAGTTTTATATGGACCACTTCATTCTAGTCTGTATGTCGGCTCATGCAAAATATCGAGTGTTTGTATCTCATGCTCCATTGATGATCCTTGTAAGTCAAGGCTTTCGAGGGTCGCACACCTGCGGTCTCCACGCATTCTTCACGACCGTCATTCAACCTGACCGCACAAGAGAAGCACGCGCTACTTCAGGAGGCTCCTCAGGACCATAGAGCGGCCAAGAAGCTTGTGAGTTATGTTGCCAATGACTAGTAACACTCCATCTCATTTGATAACGACCCCTCGCCATCATAAGTGTCTTGTCCGCGATGACTATCGGTGCGTCATTACGGGAGGATACGATACTGCCACGTTCCTCCGCAAAAGGAAGAAGGATAGAACCTTTGTAGCCCCGGCTCCTCCATGTTACACACAGCTGGCGCATATAATCGCCGAATCGACGAACGCAGATATTCAAGCGGGCGGTTTAAAGGTGTGTCCTTTCCTCCGGTTCCGTACGACCTAACAGAATCCATCCAACCCAGCGCAATTATTATGCTGCTTCCGCGTGGGCAGTTCTAGACCGCTTCGGCAAGGTCGACGTTGAAGACGACCAGCTAAACGGAGAAGGCATTCATCGCCTTACGAACGTGATGACCATGTGCCTCGATGCTCAAGCTTCGTTTGACGGGCTTCAATTATGGCTGGAACAAATTGTGGGTCGAGGTTTATTCCTTCGTCAACGGTCGAACTGAACAGTCTTCTTTTGACTAGGGCAACACGAATCGCTATCGCGTTTGCGTCACAGAGTCAGATCTTTTCCAATATTTGGGCCTCAACCCCAGTAATCCCGAGATCGAGCTCACCACCACGGACCCCGACCTCCCCTTACCCGATCCGCGTATTCTTCGCCTCCATGCTGCTTGCGCAAAGGTCGCTCATCTTTCCGGAGCAGGCGAGATTGTAGATGAAACTCTCAGAGATATTGAAGAGTTAAAAGTGTTGGCATACGATGGCGGTTCCGCTCATGTGTTGACTGCCGCATTACTTAAGAGTCACATGCAAATTGCAGTTCGTTGAGGTGTCCTTGTGTTATGTAGATCCCATTAATCTGTGTTTTCTAAAGCTGTATTCTATATGTTCTTACAAGTGTTCCCCTTCGAAATGGGTTCCATATATTGTTGCGATAACGTCCGATGGGACGGAAAGCAAGATAGTTTCAAGTTAACATAGAGGAGACAAAGCACGGCAAGCGGTCCTTGAGCAAACACTACTATTAGCAGAATGTACATACAACATACTTATCTTGAAGTCCAATACAATGAAGAAAGCTGATGAACCTCTGGGTTCACAATCCATCCCGTGAACCCACATCTCACACATGAGCACCGACACTCTGCTGACCTTGCTGAGACGTTGTCTGAGAATATTGGGGGACTTGGCCCCCGTCTCCGCCTAGGCCCACGCTAGCTAGCTGATTCGGTAAAGCGTTATATTGTGAATGCCAAGCCTGTTCACTGCCCAGTGCACCGGCGCCCCCTACGTCCTGACCCGCGGGGAAATATCCAGGCTGTGCGGTTGGTGCCGAAGCTCCGTAAGGTTCTACACTGGAAGGATGGGACGTTTGAGCTGGCTGTTGTTGCTGTTGTCGCTCAGGAGGCTGGTCCATCGAAGATCGCTGAGGCCAAGGCGACGTCAGTGTAGGACTGCGGTTAGACTGAGAATACCCTGGGAGAGATTGTTGAGAGATAGGTGATGTAGGGGCGGCTTGGGCCGAGTAAGCTGGGCGTTGCTCTTGTTGAGCAAATCCAGCAGGCACAGCGTTAGCCGGTTGGGGCGACCCTGGCGAACCACTTGTGATCGGCAGCTGCGTCTGGGAGCCTTGACCTGGCAGCGTTGACATCAATGACGCTCTCCTGTCAGGCGGCTGCTGGGGTCCTCCCCCTCGATTAAGATCTGAAGTGGACGGCTGTCCAATAGCCGAATGTGGTTGACCTCCTCCCGTCATTGGTTGAGCCGCACTCCCAGGCAGTGACTGTTGCGATGGCTGGCTCTGATATCCTGGTCTATCCAGCTGCTGTCCACCGCCATAAGCAGCATAGTTCTGGTATGCGCCACTACCCTGAGTCGGGGAGGTGCTGAGCTGAGGCGACGATTGTTGTGCAACTGGATTAGTATCAACAGCAGACGGAGGTGCAGATTGTTGAGGAGGAGGTTCCTTGACACCTGGCACCGAAAGGAAATACACAGATCCAGTGGGATCTGTACCTCCTTGGGCATAGTATTGAGCCCAAGCCTGAACATTCGGGTCCGCATACGTGGCCTTCGGGTCGTAGGTATACGGGAGGGGTTGCTGCTGGATGACGGGAGGTTGTTGAGAGGTAGGCGGTTGGCTGGTCTGTTGATGCTGGGGTTGCGATTGCGAGGTGGGTTGTTGTTGGATGGTAGGTTGTTGTTGGATGGTAAGTTGTTGTGCCGATTGCTGTTGCGGCTGAACATATGCATTCGGCGGCGCAGCTTGCGATTGAACTGACCCAGGTCCTGGTTGACCCTGCTGAGGAGGGGTGCTCCCGTAAGGCTGAGGCTCCACCGGTTGCTGCTGAGGCTGAGGCTGAGGTTGGGGAGCGTAGGATGCCACCCTCGCTGGGCCACCATAAGGTTGGGGTTGACCGTACCCTGGCTGGGTCGGCCCGCCGTAGGATGACTGCTCAGGGTATGGCTGTGATGGCTGCGCGACGGGGGGATAAGAGCTCTCTTGACCTTGGTAAGCGTGGGCGGGGGCGGGGTATGCGTTGTAGCCTGGCTGATTATATACAGCTGGGTTCCATCCATAAGATTGTGGCCCAGGGGTGGGACCAAATTCTGGTGGACCGCGAGATCCTGGGCGTGCCTGATACTTCGAAGGCGCAGTATAACTTGACCGTGATTCGTACACTGGCAAAAATGTAAGGAGATAAAAAGTGTAAATTCGGAGGTGACGTACTTTGCGTGTGTCGGGACAAACTTTCCTCCATCATGGTGTCGAAGATCGTGCGAGCCTTGACGAAACTCTCGTTCATTGAGATAAGATCAGCTATGAGCAAGATAATTAAGCATGCGCAGGAAGGGTGAGAAAACGGACGCATACCTCGCTTCTGACTATACTTGTCGATCAGCTTGACAATCTTTGGTCGCAAGGTCATACACGACCTGTAGAGTTCCTACAAAGACTGATTAGAGAAGGAAAGCAGAGGGTGATCACGAACGGACCTGAATCTCCTCATTATCAGCAAGGTTGTCTTTGGCAGGGTCGAGTTGTCGTAACAGACTGAGAAGTCTATCAACATTAGCCGCTTGCGAGAAGACTGCTGCCTCCTTCTCAGCTTCTCGGGCCAATTCAGCCGCGGTAGGCTCTGGTAACGGTTCCTTCGAGTGGCGATTTCAGCCTAAATGGCGATAATCCACACGCACGTGCTACGCACCACATAGTTCACAGGGAAAATACCAGTTCTGCCTTTCAGCTGCCCCCTCCACCAGTCTTGATACCCCCTATCAACAACTTTGATGATATCACCCTTCTCAAAGGCAAGTTCCCCGGGCTCGGTTGGCTCGAAGGTATGCAAAGCCTTAACTCGAGTGATGATAGCCTGAGATGCAGCAGATACAGGTGAGGTGCTGGGTCCAGGAACGGAGGCAAGCGCAGGAGTGGCTGAAAGTGCGGACGCCGGGACAACGGCGACGGGGGCAGGGGCAGGAGCAGGAGCAGGAGCCTGGGCCTGTACTTGAGGTTGAAGTTTGGGAGAAGGGCTACGAGCTGGAACATATCCGGAGGGATAAGACGGAGCGGAATAACTATCTCTTGGTCGGGACGATGCCGGCGTAGAAGTTTGCGCGGTAGTGGCGGCGGGCCTAGCGTTGGCAGAAGATCCCCCAGCTGCAGAAGATGTGTACGCAGAGTATTGGTCCCAATTCCCTCGACCTCCTTTATCTTTAACTGACATCTCAAGCACCCGCTGGAGCTCTTCCTCCTCCTGTCGTCGAATTTCATCATCAACATCGGGAGGAGGGGCCTCTTGCGGTGCCTCAAATTTATAATCTAGACACCGTGCGTCAATATCTCGGATAAGAGCGCGTGAGTGGGGCCTGACTTTTCGACTTCAGGTTATTATAACATTCCTCCATGACGCTGAGATTGGGATCCTTGTGAAATTCCGACGTCCACATAGCTATCAGCGATAACGCTCGCTTTCTCACTTTGTCATGTGTAGTCTGTAGTTATTTATCTTTAGGATCGTGCCACAACAAGCCAGACGTCGCAAGCCACCCACCCGATCGGTGATTAACTTCTCCAAAGCTTGTGTGAATGCACGGGAAGCCAATTCACGATGGAGTTCAATTCCGCAGTTCTTCGAAAGCGATTCGGCCAGGGAAAGGGAGTATAGTTGGACATTTGGGTTTCGGTGAGCCAAACGTTTGATGATGGCACCGAGTACATTTCGGGCCCTGGAACAGGGTAAGCATATGAGATGTCGAAGTCAAGTGGTGGAATTACCCCTCCTCTCTTTCGTCTACGACCTTGTCACAGAGGTTGAGGATTAATTCCCAATTCTCCCCGGTCAGATTCTCGTCGGTCGTCTTGGCTATCTCCAGATCAGGACTCGGAAGCAGGGGATCAAGCAGGTCACTCACCGACTATGTCGTCGTAAGGGTTTGGTTGCCCGCCCTTGAACATATCTCGGTCGTTACTATGGTTCAATGGTGTAGACTTGAAATGAACTGCGGCAGAGGGTGTGCTTGTCTGGGACTGAGGCAATGACAGCAGCGCTCGGCCTTACGGAACTTGCCGAGCTATACTGAGTCGACCTCATTCCCGGGTGTATCTGGTGTATCTCGCTCATTTCTTTCGCTAATACCAGTCTTGATGGCCAAAGGTATCGTCGACACCCTTCGAAATATTAATTATTGTTCTGAAATATTCTCTCAGTTCCCCGCAATTTCCGTCTCCTGGAGGAGCTCGAGAAGGGCGAGAAGGGAATCGGCGACGGCTCCTGCTCATACGGTCTTGAGGATGGAGACGATATGCTGATGAGTAACTGGAATGGCACTATCATTGGCCCAGGACACGTAAGCTTTGTTCCTCTCCCGCTGATGTCTCACCCATTCATCGTCGTTCAGACCGTCCACGAGAATCGCATCTACAGTCTCAAGATCAACTGTGGCCTGGATTACCCCGATCGTCCGCCTACCATCCAGTTCATATCGCGAGTGAATCTCCCTTTCGTGAATCAAGTTGATGGCAAAGTCGAGTCCTCGAGGTTGCCCGTCCTCGCCCATTGGGGTCGACACTTCAGCATCGAGACGATTTTGGTGGAGATAAGAAAGTGCGTTGATCATGCTTCTGACTTATGTGATCAGTGTTCAATGCCATATCTTAGGGAGATGGCATCCGCCAGCAACAGGAAACTTCCCCAACCTCCCGAAGGCACAACCTTCTGAGCGAATGATTGCTCACCTGGCTTCAGGTTTATCTCGGTCGTCCCCATCTCTTCATTGGCAACATGTGTTATAACATCGTACAACCTGTTTGTAGTTCCTTCAGCAATCTGATCTGTGTATTAATCTTCCCTCACCCCATCCCTCAACGGAATCATATTGTCGGCCCTCTGCCCCATTGGGCATCGTTTCCTCGACCACGAACGGAATAATGTATCTCGCGCAAAGAGAACGAAGGTGCTCATCGGGATTCGACGAAGTGACTGCGATCTCGAAGACGATGTCGGGAGACTCATTCATAGGGAACCCATGTCTCAGCCGATTTCCTTCAACGCCCAGTCAGACTACCTGCTGTGTAGATGGCCACTGAGCCTCGATAACTTGCCTAGTTATCCGGCCTGCCTCTTGTGGTACATTGGGGGCCACCGATTATGTGATTGTTGGAATGGTTGAATAAACCCAGCCACCAGATAATTAGGTGAAGCGTTGGGCTCTGTGAAAATCCATTAGCGGCGGGAGCATAGACCTTCGCCTCGTGCTGTAGAAATAATAAGAGGTGCCCGTTGATCTGCTACATGGGTGTACCGTAACCACTAGAATCGCAATTATTGGTGGTGACAACCAAGCGGGGACTGGTATGTATCTTCAGAGAGGTGATGCATTGAAGTGTTTCGTGACTTGGATTGATTAGCGGCACTCGAAGGACAAAGGGTGTGTAATGGGGCGGTTGACCAGAGTTACTTCGCTCGATAGCATTCAACTTTTCAGTCAAGTTCGCAACGCCACTTCGTTCAATCCTTTCTTGTCGCGGAGTTCAAAAAGGCAATCTGGGGAGATCTCGATCACACGCTCTCTTGCTCACCCACCCTCGCTCCCACCACACAGATAGTAATGGGGGGCAAGAATGAATCTGTATGTATAGTTTGTCATGAAATCTGTGCAAATAGCTCAATAATTTGTTTCGGTGTCTAAAGCTGGACCCAGAGGGTCTTGGCGTCACTTTGAAGCCTCACGCAACTTCGAAGCCTGCGAGGGGAAGACTGTACAAGTTGGCTATTTGTACTCTTGGCCTGCCTCTGTACGCTATTTTCTCCTCCCCTTATTTGAGGGGATATGTCGGTTTCGGGATGTCACAAGCGAACCCCCAAGTCGATGATTTCACCTGCGAGCAATACACCCCAATCTCTCCCAATAAACATTCCAAGCTCTTGGACAATCTCGAAGCCTTGTTTGCGTCTCCAGATTTCAAGTTGACAGCGTATGAGTCTCTTGGAGGTGCCGTTAGAATTCCGTACGCCCGATCGTTGTTCCCTCGATTTGGTCACTCATGATCAGAGGATTTACATCCAGCACGCAAACATATGACGATTACAAGCCTCCTGGCGAAGATCCCAGGTGGGAAGTATTGGGCCAACTTCATGAATATTTGGAAGCTAGATTCCCTTTGGTGTACTTCTGTCGAAATGACTTTGTGTGCAACTTTCTGACATTGATTTACTAGCCATTCGACTCTGTCCCTGGAGAAGGTCAACACTTACGCCCTTGTGTATCAATGGAAAGGAACTAATGAGGCTCTGAAACCAATTCTCCTAACTGCTCACCAAGGAAAGTTCATCCACTGCATGTGTCACCGTTAACACTGACCCATGTAATGGTGCGACGAATATCTTCAGATGTCGTTCCAGTCGAGCCTCTCACGATTGAGAAGTGGGTTCATCCACCGTTCTCCGGGTATTACGACGGTGCGCCACCAGTGATCTCTTAATCTACGGCCCCTGATATCTGGTATAAGGTGAATGGATCTGGGGCCGAGGCAGTTGTGACGACAAGTCTGGCTTAATCGGCACATTGTGAGACAACTTGTTGTCATTTGCCGTGTTGACGTCTAATCGAAGTGCTGGAAGAATTGCTGCAGAGACCCTTCTTGAGCAAGGTTTTAAGCCAAGCCGATCGATTGTACTGGCCTATGGCATCGACGAAGAACGAGGGGGCGTATCGGTGGGTTTCACCTCCCGTCGCGGGTCAAAGGCTGGTAGGGTACCCATCGAATGACACACTAGGGAGCAACTGCTATCCGTGATTACCTCCTTTCGACATATGGCTCAAATGCATTCTCTCTTCTGGTTGACGAGGGTGGTGAGTCCAACGTCAGACTTAGCGATTGATTGGATGTAACGGCTGAATATGTTGTAGGCGAGTACAAAGATCAAAACGGTACCATATTCTCTTCCCCTGCCATTGCTGAAAAAGGGAAGATGGACGTGCTGGTGGAAGTTCTCACATCCGGAGGACACTCTAGTATCCCACCTCCTCATACGGTGAGCTTTCACATATTCGCACCGAAAGTACCCGAATTTATCCCCGCATAGAGCATCGGGATTCTCGCCTCCCTCATCACCTCCTTAGAAGCAAACCCAACCGTCCCTCGCCTCAACCGCACCTCAACGTATTACAAACAACTACAATGCTATGCAGAGCATGACTCCTCACTTCCAACTGACATTAGAGCCCTCATCAAAGAGTCGAGGACGAAAGATTGGGCTCTGAAACAGCTCGAGGCCGTGCTTGCTGTGAAGGAGGGTAGACGTTTCGGAGCTTTGGCAGGTACTACCCAAGCTGCGGATGTTATCAAGGGTGGGGTGAAGACGAATGCTCTGCCTGAGCACGCCTCTGTTGTCGTAAATCACCGAATTGCTGATTATAGGTTCGTGGTTCGTCGACCGTCCGTGGATACTCGCCCTGATGCCTTCACGTAGTTCCGTGGAGGAACTAAAAGCCCATTTCTCGGGTGTGATCGCACCTGAGGCAGCTAAATTCAACTTGACTTGCGATCCATTCGGGCAAGGAGACGTGGAAGCATCTCCTGCTGGCCACATTCGTCTCTCTGATGCTTTCGGGACAGCCTTGCAGCCTGCTCCTGTGACACCGATGAACGGAGGTGCTTACGAGCTGATGTCTGGTACCATTTTGGCGACTTTCGCTACGTCACCGAGACATGATTTCAAGAATCCTGTTGTAGTCTCCCCAGGGCTGTCACTTGGTGAGATTGGAACGAAGACCTTTTATGCTGCGATCACTGATTTTCGGTCATTTAACTTACTTGTCAGGGAATACCGGTACGTTGGCGTCTCGCTGTGAAGTTCAGTCGGTTCATCGACTGACTTGTAACAGATACTCGACATTATTGGAACCTCACCAAGCATATCTATCGATATGGTCACCAAGATCCTCGGGACTGTTACAACGGAGCTCACACCATCAACGAAGGTAAGCGGCAGGATCATTTCCCATAGATGGCTATATGACGACTTTTGCTCCAGCGAAACGAGGAGAGGGATTTTTAGAGATGATCAGGTTCTATAGCAGACTGATCTTGAATGCTGACGAGACGGACCTGGTGGATTGAACTGCATGCTGGACGATCATTAATCATTCGTTGGGGTACGGGAATGTTGAGGTAGCTCTATCGCCGCTCTCGGATAGTCGTGCCGGACGTTTGATCACACGTCATCTTGGTATACTTTTGCTTATCTGTCCCTTCGAAAGCATCCTGAATGGCGAACTTGTGTCGGGGACTTTGGTAGCGGCGTCGCGTCTGTGACAACCAATACGCGTCTGTCACTCGTGACCACCGCGTTGTGAGCGACGTGGATGGGTGGAGGATTTGTCGCGGACTCCAGGAGGACATTCGTGCATGCAGTGGAGCTCACCCATCGATGTAGCGAGGAATGATAAGAGGAACTTGTTAGCAATCGGCCTCAATTTTGTTCAGAGACTCCGAGAGCGGAACTTGTCGCCTCCATCCACTTTATAAACCGACTCCGCCTCGGGGGCTCTGCATCAGATTATCCACTTCATCTGCCTTCTGCCAGCTCATACCGCGTGCATATACGACCAACTCAGCGTCAACGTTTCTGGTCACTGGATATCTATAGCATCCTGAATATCGGCATCCACTGTTCGCCTTGACGTCGAGTGCTTTAGCTGACGTAATCGCAAGATTTTGGGGACGGAGTTGCACCCCAGCCCTCCTCCGCCAGCATATTTTACGGCCCCATTGTGGCCATTCACAACTTGCCTTTCCCCTCCATCTTCTCCTCACACTTGTTTCCCAGCGTAGTGGACGTCGGAAGCCATGACGACCTACGACCACTCCAAAGTTACCCAATTCATCGGTGCGTTTGGGAAGTTCGGTGTGGGGAATTGTGCTTACCGTTTTGGAACTCCCAGGCGGAAATTCATTAGACAAAGCCCCCCATGGTCAATTTTATGATTTTGTTAAAGAGCAGGGTGGGCATACCGTTATCACGAAGGTAAGATCATCGATCATTTGCGTATTCGATTATTGAGCTGAGGTCGGTCCTTCGACAGGTTTTAATTGCCAACAATGGTTCGTTCATTCGATCTACGTACAATGTGTTTTCGTTCATCTTGACTTCACAGGTATCGCTGCCGTGAAAGAAATTCGATCCATCCGACAATGGAGTTACGAGACTTTTGGAACCGAGCGAGCCGTCGAATTCACGGTGATGGCGACTCCTGAAGATCTCAAAGTCAACGCAGAATATATTCGCATGGCAGATCGCTATGTCGAAGTGCCCGGAGGTTCCAATAACAACAACTACGCTAACGTTGACTTGATCGTCGATATTGCCGAACGATCTGGTGTCCACGCCGTTTGGGCTGGATGGGGTCACGCTTCCGAGAACCCTCGCCTGCCGGAGAGTTTGGCGGCAAGCAAGAACAAGATTGTCTTCATTGGTCCACCTGGCAGCGCGATGAGGAGTTTGGGAGACAAGATTTCGAGTACTATCGTCGCTCAGCACGCCAAAGTACCGACCATGCCTTGGTCGGGAACAGGAATCTCGGACACGGTGCTTTCTGAGCAGGGATACGTCACCGTACCTGACAAAGCGTATATGAGCGCGTGTGTCTCGACGGTGGAGGAAGGTTTAGAGAAGGCAGAGCTGATTGGTTGGCCTGTGATGATCAAGGCTAGTGAGGGTGGTGGAGGAAAGGGTATTCGAAAGGTCGAAAAGGCGGATGCCTTCAAGAATGCCTATCATGCAGTTGCTGGAGAGATTCCAGGTGGGTTTGCATTCATTCCGTACCTTTCGTCTTCGGTTTTATCTGACAAAACGTCTGCAGGATCTCCCATATTCATCATGAAGCTTGCTGGGCAGGCTCGCCATCTCGAAGTCCAACTACTTGCTGATCAGTACGGCAACGCGATCTCTCTATTTGGACGGGATTGTTCCGTCCAGCGTCGTCACCAGAAGATCATCGAAGAAGCGCCGGTCACCATTGCAAAGCCCGACACCTTCGGGGAGATGGAACGAGCAGCTGTTCGACTTGCAAAGCTCGTTGGTTATGTCAGTGCGGGGACTGTAGAATGTGGGTCGTGTGTATGCACTCTACATATTTTGATCTCATGCATTATTTCCTTGTTAGATCTCTACAGCCACGCAGAAGATGTCTTCTATTTCCTCGAGCTAAACCCACGTCTTCAAGTGGAGCATCCTACCACTGAGATGGTTTCAGGAGTCAATCTGCCGGCTGCGCAGCTCCTGGTGGCCATGGGTATTCCTCTTCATCGCATCCGCGGTATCCGACAGCTCTATGGTGTCGCTCCTAATGGCACTTCCGAGATTGACTTCGAGATGACCAACCCGGAGTCCCTCCAACATCAGCGCAGGCCTCGTCCCAAGGGTCATGTCGTTGCTGTTCGCATCACTGCCGAGAACCCCGACGCAGGCTTCAAGCCCTCGTCTGGATCTCTGCAAGAACTCAACTTCCGCTCAAGTACCAACGTGTGGGGTTACTTTTCAGTCAACAGCGCTGGCGGCCTGCATGAGTTCGCCGATTCCCAGTTCGGACATATCTTTGCGTATGGTGAGGATCGCTCCGAGAGTAGGAAGAACATGGTTGTGGCGTTGAAGGAGTTGAGCATTCGAGGCGATTTCAGGACGACCGTCGAATACCTCATCAAGCTCCTTGAGACCCAGGCATTCGAGGAGAACACCATCACCACTGGTTGGCTGGACTCACTGATCAGCAACAAGCTCACTGCGGAGCGCCCCGACGCTACGTTGGCTGTTATCTGCGGAGCAGTCACTAAAGCGCACATCGCCTCGGAAGCGTGCTGGAACGAGTACAAAAGAATCTTGGACAAGGGTCAAGTTCCGTCTCGTGACACTTTGAAGACTGTCTTCACCATCGACTTCATCTACGACAACACGCGCTATTCCTTCACTTGTGCTCGATCTTCCCTTACCACCTGGACGTTGTATCTGAATGGTGGGCGAAATATGGTTGGGGCCCGTCCATTGGCTGACGGAGGTCTGTTGGTACTTTTGGACGGGAAAAGTCACTCTGTGTATTGGAGGGAGGAAGTTGGGGCTCTCAGGTTGATGGTGGACGCCAAGACGTGCCTGATCGAGCAGGAGAATGATCCAACTCAGTTGAGGAGTCCCAGTCCTGGAAAGCTGGTTCGGTTCTTGGTCGACAGCGGTGACCATATTAATGCCGGGGAGCCGTACGCTGAGATCGAGGTATGTAATGTCGGCGTCTCCCTCGAACCTTTGCTGACGCGTCGCTACCGTTAGGTGATGAAAATGTACATGCCATTGGTTGCGTCAGAAGATGGTGTCGTGCAGTTTGTCAAGCAACCTGGTGTCAGTCTTGAACCCGGCGATATCCTCGGTATCCTCACACTCGATGATCCCGGTCGGGTCAAGCATGCGAAGCCCTTCGAAGGCCTCCTCCCCGATATGGGCATGCCCAATGTCGTCGGTAGCAAGCCTCATCAAGAACTCGTTCGATGTGTTGGCATCTTGAACGATATCCTGGACGGATACGACAACTCCTCGATCATGGCACGTACTCTCAAGGAACTTATCGACGTCCTCCAGAACCCTCTACTCCCATTCAGCGAGATCACTGCTATCCTGTCCAGTCTCGCTGGCCGTATGCCGCCCAAATTAGAGGAAGGTATTCGCCACGCCCTCGAGGCTGCTAAATCCAAAAGTGATGCCAGCGAGTTCCCTGCGAGTCGAATCAAACGGTTACTCGATCATTACTTGCAGGACAATATACGTCCCCAAGATCGTTCTTTGGTCAGATCCCAATTGGCACCTATCTTCGATGTCGTCGAGCGCTACTCTGGTGGTTTGAAAACCCACGAGACGAATACAATGGCGAGCTTGCTGGCCCGATATGAGGAAACCGAAAAGTTATTCGGAGGGAGTTTTGAGGCCCGAGTGTTGCTATTGAGGGAGCAGCACAAGGACGAGTTGGATAAGGTGGTGGGGCTTGTTCTCAGCCACATCAAGGCTCAGAGTAAGGCCAAGTTGGTTCTGGCCATCCTGGATTACATAAAGAGTTGTGGTCTACCTGTGTCGGACGCCGACAGCGCCTTGAACAAAGTCCTCCAGTCACTGACCGCTCTTGAGGCCAGGTACGCTGACTCCCACCCTCTTTTGAGTGATTTGTAGGCTGAAGTCGTCTTGCCTCAGGTCGTCAACTGCGGTCGCCCTCAAGGCGAGGGAAGTTCTCATTTATTGCCAACTGCCGTCATACGACGAGCGCAAGGGTCAGATGGAGACCATCCTGAGGGCTGCAGTCTCCAATCAGTACTATGGCGAGCAGCGCTCGAGTTTCAAGTATGTATATCCATTGCTTCTTTACAACCTCCACTAACACCCTTCCAGGCACCCCAATGCGGAGGTCTTGAGAGAGCTCAGCGACTCCAAATATACTGTCTACGATGTCTTGCCGACCTTCTTTAATCATCCAGAACCATGGGTTGTTCTAGGTATGGTCCACCTTGTTATCAGAGTTCCTTCCGTCTAATCAATTGTATAGCTGCGTTCGAGGTCTACATCCGCCGTGCTTATCGCGCCTATACGCTTCTTTCCATTGACTATGAGGAAGGAGACAATATGGGTGACGGTGAACCAACAGTGGTGACTTGGCGTTTCACTCTCGGGAAATCCCACTCGCCTCCCTCCACTCCCAGTATCGCGAATGGGTAAGTGATCCACCATCTTGGTATCTTACCACGCTAACACAGAACTTACTTGCAGGCTGGACGCTCATCGACAGGGTTCCGTCAGTGACTTAACTTACATGATCAACCGCCACCAATCGGAAGCTATACGAACTGGAGCTCTCGCGTCCTTCGATAATATCGACTCCCTGTCCCACGGTTTCGACGACGTTGCGGCTCTCTTGCCAGTCTTCGACGCTCGTGACTTCGCTCAGCGTCATGGCACCACGCAGCCCCCTAACGTCCTGAATTTGGCCCTTCGAATCTTCAACTTGGCAGATGACATGACTGACGACTCCTGGTCCCAGAAGATTCAGACCCTCGTTAACAGCAAGCGAGGCATTCTGGCTCAACGCGGCGTCCGCCGCGTTACAGTTCTCGTTTGTCGTCAAGGGCAATATCCGGTCTATTTTACCCTCCGTGACATGGGTGGTTCGTGGGGCGAAGAGCAAGCGATCAGAAATATTGAGCCTGCCCTCGCCTTCCAGCTGGAACTCAGTCGTGTCTCACATTACAATCTTACCCCCGTCTTCGTTGAGAGCAAGCAAATCCACATCTACCATGCCGTTGCTCGCGAGAATCAGCTGGACAGCAGGTTCTTCGTTCGAGCACTCGTTCGACCTGGTCGTCATCGAGGATCAATTTCGACGGCACAATACCTCATTTCGGAGACCGACCGCCTTGTCAATAGTGTCCTCGATGCACTGGAGGTTGTCAGTGCCCAATACCGGAACACCGATTGCAACCACATCTTCATGAACTTCGTCTATAACTTATCAGTGACCTACGAAGATGTTCTTGAGGCGATATCGGGTTTCATCGAGCGACACGGAAAGAGGCTGTGGCGTTTGCATGTCACAGGTTCGGAGATTCGGATCAGCCTCGAGGATAACGAGGGCAACGTCACTCCCATTCGTTGTGTCATCGAGAATGTCTCCGGTTTCATCGTCAATTATCATGGTTATCAGGAGATCACTACCGACAAAGGCACGACCATTCTGAAGTCCATTGGCGAGAAAGGTCCCTTGCACCTTCAGCCCGTTCACCAGCCTTACGCTATGAAGGAGTCCCTGCAGCCGAAACGCCATCAAGCGCATCTCATCGGTACTACCTATGTCTACGACTTCCCCGATCTCTTTTCGAAAGCATTGCAGAGCGTATGGGCCAAAGCGCGTCAGAATAACCCCTCCTTGGTTCAACCGAAGAAGTATTTGGAATCGAGGGAGCTTGTACTGGACGAGAACGACCAACTCACGGAGGTCGATCGCGCCCCGGGAAACAATACATTTGGTATGGTTGGGTGGGTATTCACGATGCGTACTCCGGAGTCCCCACTAGGCCGTAAAGCAGTTGTTATTGCCAACGACATCACCTTCAGGATCGGTTCCTTCGGTCCTCAAGAAGACCAATTCTTTTATCTTGCGTCCCAGTACGCCCGTGACCTTGGACTTCCTCGAATCTATCTTTCTGCCAATTCCGGAGCTCGTCTCGGCTTAGCCGAAGAAGCAATCAACCTCTTCTCCTGCGCTTTTAACGACAAGAACCATCCCGAGAAGGGTGTGAACTACTTGTATCTCACCCACGAGAACTTCCTGAAGCTCCAGGACAAAGCGCCAAAAGCTGTTCGCACAGTTGAGGTCGAAGAGGACGGCGAAGTGCGTCACAAGATCACAGACATAATTGGGCTGCAGGAAGGTCTCGGCGTCGAGTCGCTGAAGGGTTCCGGCCTAATCGCTGGCGAGACTTCTCGAGCATATGACGACATCTTTACGATCACCCTGGTCACTGCTCGTTCTGTTGGTATTGGTGCATACCTCGTTCGTCTTGGAGAACGTGCGGTCCAAGTCGAAGGCCAACCCATCATTCTCACCGGCGCCCCTGCTCTCAACAAGGTCCTCGGTCGAGAAGTGTACACCTCCAACTTACAGCTTGGTGGTACTCAGATCATGTTCAAGAATGGAGTTTCTCATCTTACGGCCAGCAGCGACCTAGAGGGTGCCACACACATCCTCCAGTGGCTGACGTATGTACCTGAGGTCAAAGGTGGCCCGCTGCCCCTCCTCGAGACTCCCGACACCTGGGACCGACCAATCGGTTATACCCCGCCGAAGGGACCATATGATCCCAGATGGTTCATTGAGGGCAAGACCGACGAAACTACCTCCGAGTGGTTGAGCGGCTTTTTCGATAAAGGATCATTCCAGGAGACCTTAAGTGGTTGGGCCCAGACGGTGGTGGTTGGACGAGCTCGTTTGGGTGGTATCCCTATGGGAGTTATCGCCGTCGAAACAAGGACCATCGAGCGCATCGTTCCAGCAGACCCCGCCAACCCCTCTTCTTTCGAGCAGCGTATCATGGAAGCTGGACAAGTATGGTACCCCAACTCGGCCTACAAAACTGCCCAGGCCATCTTCGACTTCAATCGGGAAGGTTTACCCTTGATTATCTTTGCTAACTGGCGAGGCTTCTCGGGTGGCCAGCAGGACATGTATGACGAAGTGCTGAAACAAGGATCAAAGATTGTGGACGGTCTGTCAAGCTACAAGCAGCCGGTTTTCGTTTACATCGTTCCAAATGGCGAGTTGCGTGGCGGAGCATGGGTTGTGTTGGATTCAGCGATCAACGCCGAGGGCCAGATGGAGATGTACGCCGACGTCGACTCACGCGCTGGTGTTCTTGAGCCGGAGGGTGTGGTCGAGATCAAGTTCCGCCGTGAAAGGATGTTGAGCCTTATGGACCGCCTCGATGGTACTTACTCCTCATTAAAACGTGACAGCAATGACAGTTCCAAGACCGCCGAGGAGCGAGCGGCCGCGAAGGAGGAGCTATCCAGGAGAGAGATCTTCTTGCAACCCACATACAAGCAAATAGCGCTATTGTACGCGGACCTTCACGAGTGAGTAACCTTCCTTGTGTCGGACAATTAACCTCGTCTGACCTCTCATGATAGCCGAGTCGGCCGGATGGAGGCCAAAGGATGTGCGAAGCCTTGCGTGTGGAAGGAATCTCGAAGATACTTCTACTGGGCGCTTCGTGCTCGCCTCGCGCGTTTATCCGCCCTTCAGCTTCTCGCGGACGCTAGCCCAGAGTCTACCCTCGAATACCGTTCCGACTTACTGCGCACTTTGGCCCCTGTGGATGATGAGACGGACAATCGTACTGTTGCCGAGACCATCGAGAAGCTGGATTTGTCACAGACTGTCTCGCAACTTAAGGGTGACCACCTCAGACGTCGCATCCTTGCCATGGCTCAAGAGGACCGAAAAGCGACTCTGGACGGATTAGTCCGTTTGGTGGACAACTTGAACGACGACGATAAGTCGAGCCTCATATCTGCACTTCAAAACTCGAATCGTTCCCCTGGTAAGTTCAAAGATCTCGATTGTCGCATTATGAAAGACTGAAGGATCTCTAGGCCCACCATCGTACGCACATTCGACTTCTAATTAGACGTGGTCAGGACTGTCCATCCCAGTATCGTATCATTTGTACCAGTATGGTTTTTGTCATCCTCATGTGTTGTGTTGCAATGGCTTTCGTTCGCTCGTCAGTTTAATATCCGTAGATTACTTAGATGATTTTCATAGAACCAATGCCACGATTGAACTTATGTGGAACTCGTTGAATCCCTCTTCGTCGCCACTGGATCCCCTTTGTCGTCGCCCTCGCCGATAGCAAACTCATCCATCAAGTCCCGCGTCTCTGCAACAATGGCGTTGGTCGCAAAAGCTCTCGTCCACGATCTCCTTTGGACCTGAGGATCGTCATCCCATTCCTCTGGACAGGGAAGAAGAATTTCATATCCCATGCAATGCTGAACAAGTCGGACCCTCCTGTATGTATTTCGCACAAGCAATATGGACTTGACTGTCGTCGTTTGAGAGGCTGGAGAGGCGCTTGTCACTCCAGCGCCAGGTGAACTGGACCTTTCTCGCCCAACGAATGACTGGCGAACAGGACCCAAGTGCACAATCCGTAGCCCTGAGGGGTCACGAGCGTTTTCGACTGAAGGGCTGGGCGATAGACTAAACCCTGGACGACGGGTAGCGGGCAGACTGGATCTTTGCGGAGTATCAGGGATATTGGGCGAAGACAGCGTCGGTGTGAGCATCGGAGATGCCTCTGGCGATGGCGTAGCCGATTGATGGAAGCTGGACACAATGCGACGGGGTTTCACGAAAGCTGAGGAAAATCGACGACTTCTCGGACGAGACAGACTATGTTCCTGCTCAGAACCCAACTGTTGAGCCAACACCGACGTCTTCTCCTGAACAAAAAGGCGCAATTGTAGGCTCAATGGGCTTCGATGGCAACACACCCACTCGAGGAAGGACCAAAGAAGGTAGTCAACAATGCGGGGCTTTGGAACCGACGAGGGAGGGCAAGATAGTACGTCTAAGTCAGATGATATCGAGGAAAACCTGTCGGTTCCAGGAAGCACCGGAGACGCAAGGAAAGGGGAATGACTAGATAACCTTGACGGATCAAAGTTGGGAGCGGGAGTTGCGCTCGCTCTCGGTGAATGGGTCGGTGTGGGCATCACCGAGCGGTCGGCGGAACGTTGGAGGGCAAAAGATGCGTCACCGTCCCAGAGGATCGTTAAGATTACAGACGAGATCCGGGGCCAGATACCCGGGAGGGATGCTGACAGGTCATCAGCGGCCTTCGTGACAATGATCTTGAGGATCTGCATCGATAGAGCTAGCCTTGGGATTGAGTCCGATTCTGCACTCTTGCTAACCTTGCCCCGAAATCGGGGCCGATCAGAGGTTTGTAAAGAGGAAGATCTCGTCACTGCCTTCGGATTGTTGGTTTTGTCGCAGGCCGACAAAGTGTACGACAATAGACGAACCCACGCCCGTGAATGTACGTCCCGGCGCCATGATTGTGCCCACTGGCTCTCGGCGACTGCTTCAGCGCTGGTCCTAAGCCCAATGACCATGGGGAAAATCACCCCTGACAGATAACCGTAGGATGGATCGAAGCTCTCCAGCTCGGTAATGACATCTGCTCCAACAAGGGAGACTGCTTGCTGCAACAACGCAATGAATGCAGGACGCCAAGGTAAGTCAAAGGCCGAGTCCTCCGATGCGGCGAGATGGCAAACGGCCAATATCGGAGCGCAATATTTATTGACCACTAGTCGACCAAAGGCCGGTTCGTTTGAGTACAACGAATTTCCAGCAAGCTGGCAGACCGACTGGAAGAAACCAGACAGGTCCACGGTGCTCGCATAAGCGCTGACGACGGGAGAAAACTGGAGAAGAAATGAAGTGACCTCCTTGAGGCTCGCAGCTGGCTCCCGAATTAAGGATGTTTTCGTGTAGTTTGATATGAAGGCCGCGAGCCTGTCATCCTGGGATCGAGTGGAATCCTTCAACAGCAGCTTGAGAAGTTCCATGACACGCTGAGCCGCCAGCGTACTCAACTGGCCACCAGCCTGGGTGAACGCGGCGACTAAACAGAGATAGTCCACTCTCATCGTGAAGATATCGCTCGGCGACGTCGATTTGGTCATCAGGCGGTTCTCTAGATGTGAGACGTGCGCTTCTCCAGCGAATACATCCACACTGTCGCTGACGACTGGCCGAAGTAGCGCCGACTCGGGGATCTTGGCTCTAGAAGGAGTTCTTGTAAGAAGCACTCCACCTATGTGCTCAATTCCATCATGCAAGGAATGACGAGCAGAAGTCGAGCCTTGATAGAGATGCGGCGCCAAAAGTGTCAGAAATCGTAGAAACTGTTCGGCACGGAGGTGGGTGGCGTCCTGTTCCGCAATGAAATTGATGAAGAAGAGAGTGAACTCTTTGAGGGAGAGTCTTTTGCCCTCATATTCGTCGGGGAGAGCAGCGAGATGATCGCCACTCTGATCGCTCCGCCTCAGTGACGCTAGAAATGCTTGCGGCTTCTCCTCCGCGGTACTGATCATCAGGGCCTCCTTTTCTTGCCTCTTATTGATGTTGTGTATCCCAGCAGCGTCTCCAGATGCAGAGACCCCACCTTTCAAGGTCGAAAATAGATAAAATATTCCCTTCGCAATCCACGCGTTATCCAGATTGGGTAAGCTGATGATGTGGGCCATTATGCTCATGCTCTGGAAGATGAAGGCATAGTCGTGCAGCGCAAAGAACCGGTTGAGAGCATACTCGATAGCAGCTCTGATGCCGGAATGGCTCTCTGACTCCGTATACACCTTGATTACAACTGGCATGAACAGCGTGTAGCCGCTTCCAGATTTGAAGAGCCGTTGAAACCTGGTAGTTGCTGTCATCAAGGCTGCAAAAGGTTCAGCATGCAAATGTGAACGATCAGGAAATTCTGTCACCTATCATAGCTTGACCGACAATGCCAATATCATCCCCGTGAGCGAGGAGAATCCTATTCAAGCCATCGGTATAAACCGATAATTCATCGCGATCGTTCAAATGACGCGACATTGATCGGAAAATTTGAGCAATCAAGAGGAGGTAACTGCGAGACAGAATTAGGGAGAGTCCAGTAAGTCCCGAATTCAGAGCGAATCCAAACGGGCGAGCTTGGGACTTGCGTGGAACGAAATCGGTTAGTTCCAGTGACGGTGGGTCGGCGTCGTGATCTAAGGAGGGAAGAGCGAATCGAGATAGTTTCTTCCTAATCGTTTGCACATCCTGAGGACTTCTCTTGATCATATCGACAAAGAGCATGTTTTGCGAGACGCGGATCATTGTTATCCAGACTAACTGCGCCGGTAAATCGTCAAATGGACTTCGACCTTCGTCGAATCGTCTTGGGAACATCGGCGCTTCAGGAGTGGAAGACGAAAACCATAATGATCCAGATGGAATGACGAAAACCTCAAATTTGGCGCGCCGAATCTCTCGGATAGATACTTCACCAACTTGAGAAGCGAGTTTCGAAAGGATAGGAACTGTGTGCGCAAAACCCTCGAATGGCTTGGATTCCTCTGGTAGACGAACGCAGAGTTTCAGGAATCCTGCGAGGTGATTGAATATGTGATGCGTCAGACTAGGAGGGAGTGTGCGTCGAATATGAAGGAACATCCGTAGGGTCGTGATGGCCCCCACCAATGCTTGCTCATCTCCAGCGATGGTATCAAACACAGGCCGACAAAGCAATGCCGGCTCATTGCGCATCATCTCCATGATGAATGCCTGGGCAGGTCGAGCAACAGTGAAGTCGGCGTCGTGTGTGAGGATGGCTACATCTGGAAAGATTGACACCAATGGGTGCACAAAGACGGCTCGTCGCTTCACTCCGCGGTATGAGCCCGAAGAGCTCCCCTTCCGAGTGACGCCATGCTTCCCTCCTCCTTTAGTCGGGGAAGATTGGGGGCTTGGGGTGGGACTAGGATTTGGCGAGGAAGGAGGAGGAATCGCCATCTCCAATCCAGAATTTAATCGGTCGAGCTGGTGATTTGGCAGGATTGACATGGGCATTCTCTGCCACTGCAGTTTCTGGTCAATGGGTTTCTCGTCTTGTGTCCACCCAATTTCCGAAAGCCGCTTCCGCAGTTCTTGTGGAATTGTGTTTCCACTGATGTCCTGGTACTCTTCGGGATCTTCGGAATGGATGAAGAGGCTCGTACCCATATCGGTTGGTACAAAGGCCATTGGAGGTCGCACGAGTTTGAAAGGTCGGCGGTGATTGATATCGACGATATATTCTTGAGAAAGGATCTGAAATCGCCACCCGGCCAAGGTACCAAGTCTTTCGATGGTCCGTCGACGAAGATCCTTGTCACAGCTGTCGCCCGAAGTCAACCAGTCATATCATGACGGGTAAAGATGAGCTCACCTCTGAATATCTCCGCGAACGATTTGCAGAAATTCTTCAGGTAGCTTCTCTGCGCATTGCATTACTAAAAAACAAGCCTAGAGAATGTATGAGAGTTGCCTCAAAACAAGAGTCGAAGAATACACACGGGGGCGATGATATGCGGATCTGATTCATCCAAACAACGGCCCCACAGCACCTTTGCTAGTCGTCGATAGTCACTGAGGCTCAATAATCCAGATACAGCCACCAAGAGCTTGAGAAAGCTTGAAAGCAAACTAGGAGATAGTAAGGATATCAAATCTTGTGTCTCAAGTAACTGGCGGGATGCAGAAGGAATGGCTGGAACCGCGGAGAAAGGAGGGGACTCCGATGAAGTCGATGGTAGCAGAGTACTCTTTCGCTGATGGCCAAGTTAGCGATGGAACAACGACAATAACCACGGAGGATGAACCTTGCGGCTTCCCGGATTATAGTCTTTGGCAGCGTGATAGACCTCCCGAATTTGGTCCATCATCTCGCCAACCTCACTTTCTTCAGCCCTGCGTCCATTTCCCTCATCTGGAAATACTTGAAGCGTCCATAAAACTATCCGGGGAAGCCATGGAGCACTGAAGTTGCATAATGAGATGTCTAGGTGAGTGGGAGAAAATGAGATGGCATACCCTTTCAAGGAACGTGTAAGCAATCTGATCTCCAGGAAGAGGGTCACAAACAGCAGCCTCTGCGAGGGGGGGATCACAGCCTTTTGTTCCTAAAATGGAGAAGCAAGTTACACTTGGGCAGCTATCAAACGATTGTCCTCAGCACCTTCGCCTCCACTGTTACCCCGATACGTGCGTCGAGCACGAGGGCAAATTTCACGACACCGGTGACAGCGTCCTCTGAGCTCTAGAGACACCATGAGCTCTCATAGATGGTGAAATTGGAAACAGTTTCTCACGCAAATAGAAGACTTTCCTTCTCTAACCTGGCGAAGTTGCTGGATGAGTTCCAATAGCACCGTCATCTGCCCTAACCTAGCACCAGTTTCCTTCCCTTGTCGCACCGATCCACTTCTGGCATCGAGCATAAGAACGACCGACATCATTTCTGGGTCCCGGGTCCAAAAGTCTGGCAGAAAGTTTGAGAGGGACGTGAGGATACGAAGGTGTTTCACGATGGTCGCCTGCTTGGATGAAGCAGCACATAAGAAGAGTGGTTTAAAGAAGAGTGGAGGGTATATTCGGGAGAGAATATCGAGGAGGCCCGTGACTGCTGGGGAGGGCGACCTAGGCGGCTCAGAGACTAATCGCTAAAATGAAGACTTCAATACATCAGGGGTATGACTTCAGTTTAGAGGGCCTACATCGTGTAAAAGTGGTAAGCTGAACCCCACGAGAGATTTTCGCTTGTCATCGGGAAGATCCTTCAACACAGCGCCTAAGATGTCGACGAGGACAGGCCAACTACTGTCGTTGATCTTTTACCAATCGGTCATCAACATCTCATGCGAGGCGACTAAAGGGTACTCACAATCTTTCGAAATGCATCCTCGCAGGGTATTTTCCACTCTAAATCATTTCCATACCAACTGCACAAATGATCTCTGGCCTGATTCCTGCTCACATCGATGCACAGTAGCGTGAGGACGAGTTCAACGAGCATGGCTCTAGTGCCCTTGCTCTCTTCCACAAGTACGGATTCAACTTCTTGCATCGCTCTAGTTTGCAAAATTCGGAGGATAATCTCCGCATCGACTGCCCGCGTAATGGGAGATGCCCCTTCCAATGAGATCATCCCAAGGCAGCCGGAGATAAAAATGTTGAGTTGGCGAATACGCAGACTTGAGAGCAGAGGGGAGGCAGATTCAAAAGGCGATACGGGTGGCCAGTGTTCCTAAGAAGTCCAAAACTTCCAGGTCCATCTCATTGAACGGAAGAAACGGACACACCTTGACAACATTCTGCAGTATCCATCTCCTGTTCTCATCAGAACCATGCTGCATACATCTCATAACAGCAACCAAAAATATAGAATCCGTGGCATGCTCGATTCCCTCTTCTTTCGAAAACGAAATTCCATACTCCTGCTCGATCGACAAAGATGTGAGAGCCAAAAGCTCTGCCCTCCGGATTCTACCAACGATATCTTTGAGCATCTTCAGCTCTGGGCTAGATGTCGACTGTGAGGTGTAAGAGGGAAGTAACACGAAGAGTTCTTGGACGAGTGTCTGGAACAACATAGGAGTGCTGGATTGCAAGGCCTCGCTGCTGGAGAGAAGACGGTCGAGAACACCAATGATACGCACACGAAGACGGGAAGGAGGCATGGATGCTGCCTTACAACACCAAAGGCATCGAGAAAACTCGGCCTAAATACACATGAGCAACACCATTCGACGAGTGGCAAGTACGTTCGAGCATACCTCTTGAGAGGTCGCAGGCCAAGTCTTGAGAGCGACCTCAAACCCATCAATGGCATCCAACCTCTCTTGTTCAGCTCCTTCGGAGGTATCCAGGTCGAGGAAAGGAACCAGCAAGGCAGAAAGCACCTCGTTCTCAAACGGAAGTGCACGAAGGACAGTAGAGGTACTCTCAGGTGAAGCAAATTTGATCAATACGTTTCTCAAAGTCTTCACGCTGGGCCCGCCAAGGGCGGCAGCTCCAGCGAGACCCAAACTTTGAACAGATTGCGGTCTGCGCATACCGTACTTTCCTGGGGTTTGGATGGGAAGCGTGAAGGTACTAGAGTTAGCAGAATATGGCAAGGAGGTGGTCGAAATAAAGGGTTTGTACAGAGCCGCGGGCTTGAGAGACGAGCCAGGTGTATCGAGTTTGGAGGACGATGACTTGGTGGTAATTGATGCGAAATCTACACCAGGCCCACCACCAGGATGGGCAACGCTAGCGCCAATTCCGCCAAAACGAACAAACCAGCAGGCTCTTCTCAGTTCTTCTTCGAACTTCTTCGCATCGTCCGAAGCCATCTGCCGAACCCTCTCAACGGTATGCCCCCACCCAAGCCTCGCAAACCTTGAAGGTTTTGGGGTTGACGGATGTGTTGGAGGGGGCACGAGAGAAGTCAAGGACGGTTGAGGCGTAACGAAGGGGGTGCCAAAGGATGAGCCGGATGGAGAAGGTCCAGGAATGCGTGGTGCAGCGGTGGCAGCCGATAAGAGGAATTGTTGACGCACTTGTTCCCATCGTCGTTTGGAGGGTGACGGAGGTGGCGGATCCAGTGCTGCACCCCCAGAGCTGGGAGTAGATTTGGTTAAGTCCGTGGTCGAATTGAGGTTCGGTGGGATCGACCGAAACCTGGACGTCGGAGAAGACGACTTGCTGTCCATGGATCCTGACTTGAAAGCATTAGAGCCAAGGAAAGGGTGCTTCTCCTCATCTCTTGGGCTCTCGTTTGGAGATTCGACCAAAGGTTTCTCGGTCCATGTCCCCATGAACGGCCGGTCAGAGAATGGATCAAACCCTTCGTTCTCTTCCACCGACCGTAACGTAGACGTTTTGGACTGATCGCGCCCATGAAGGAGCTTCCCAAACATGCCTCCAGTTCCTTCTCGCGAGACAACTCCAACTTTCTCAGATTCCGAACTTGAGTAACCATCCTTGTCACTATCCAGAGAGAGGAGCCTTCGAGGCAGAGGTCTGCCTCCTGAGGGTCGCTTGTGTGAATCCTTGGAAGTTCGTTTGCCCTTGGGGTCGTCGCCTGAAGAACTCATCTCGACGTATGACCTCGGTTTCGGGGCGAAGACTCGTGCAAACAGCAGAGGGGAACGTGATGGCCGTAGATCAGGTGATCTTTCGCGTCGGGTAGATTATTGGCGCTGACAAGGCCAAACTTGCTATTCTCATCTTCCCTCTCACGAATACAATCAACAATCTGCCTGGGTCTGCGTCCGCTGGTGTTTCCAACGGCAGTCACCCACTGTAGCTTCGAAGATTTGGAGCGATCATGGGCCATTTGATCACTCTAGCAACGTATGTCCTTGTCGCGTTCGTTATCACTATCCACCTCGGGATCTCACCCTGATTGTAGGTGGTGTGTGGTTGACCCAAATGCGACCGCAGATTGGGACTCTACGGCTCATGATGAACCTTTTCCAGCTCGCTGAACCAATGGGCCCTCGATTTCCAGGCAAGTAATCTCTAGAGAAGGTACTCCACCACCTCACTTCCATGCACAGGGTAATTATGAACGCATCATGGCCAGTATTATAATTGCCAAGGAGCGAGGTGCAACTTTACGAGTAGGGCCAGAGCTCGAAATACCGTATGCGTTTGTTGTCTTCAATCATAATCTTCGTTCACTGATGATTCAGAGGTTATGGCTGCTACGACCACTTCCTCGAAGGTAAGCAGCGGCGCATTCTCTTCTTCTGGTCTAACTACCTTGTCGCAGGTGACACAATCCTCCATTCTTGGGAGGTCCTAGCGAAGATCTTGGCTTCAGAAGAGGCAACAGACATCGTCTGCGATATTGGCATGTAAGACACACCATCGTGACTCCGATCGCATACTTACCCGTCGAAGGCCTGTTACCCATAAGAATGTCATTTACAACTGCCGGATTATCATCCACAACAAGAAGATTTTACTCATCCGGCCTAAGATGTGGCTCGCTAACGATGGGAATTATCGCGAGCTGAGATACTTCACTCCTTGGGCAAAGCATCGACAGTGGGAAGATCACTACCTCCCCAGAATGATACAAGAGGTCACTCAACAGGTGCGCACCCAGTTCGATTCCTTTTTTCAATCAGAGAGTGTAACAAGCTTTGCAGATCAAAGTCCCATTCGGTGACGCTATTGTGAGTACCCAGGATACGTGTATTGGTGTCGAGTTGTGTGAGGAGTTGTTCACTCCCTCGAGGTTCGTCGTGTCATATCTCTTCTATCAACCCCTAGCGACCTCACCTTCCTCCCCAGTCCACATATCCTGATGGGACTCGATGGAGTTGAGATCTTCACGAATTCCAGTGGCAGTCACCACGAGTTGCGCAAGCTCTATGGTCGCGTGGAACTCATCAAAGAGGCTACACTCAAGGTCGGAAACTATCGGGCTCAATCCTATCTCACTTCTGACATCGTAAATAGCTCGGGGGGATATACCTATACGCCAACCAACAAGGGTGTGACGGAGATCGCCTCTACTACGACGGTTGCGCCATGATTGCCGTTAATGGCCGTCTTGTAGCTCAAGGCTCTCAATTTTCCCTCCAAGAGGTCGAGGTGATTAGTGCCACCGTCGACATCGAAGATGTCCGCGCCCACAGAGCTAAGAGTAGTAGGAGTATGCAAGCAGCCCAATCCGCGAGGTATCACCGAGTTGAAGTTCCTTTTGCTCTATCGAGCGGCAAGTGGGAAGAGATGAAAGACCCTAGTGAGATGAGTCTTGGTAAAGCCCTCGAAGTCCGTTACCACAAGCCAGAAGAGGAGATTGCGTAAGTATCCCCTGGAGAGCTTTTCAGTATCTCTGATAACAGCCTCTTAGGTTGGGGCCAGCGTGTTGGTTGTGGGATTATCTCCGGCGTTCACGCACAGTTGGATATTTCTTACCTCTCAGTGGTGGAATAGACAGTTGTGCGACTGCGGTGATCACCTATTCCATGTGTCGTTTGGTTGCCGAAGCCGCTCGCAACGGAGGTATGCATCGCTCCACTGCCATTTCCTAATACATATTGACCATTTCCCCAGATATACAGGTCATTGACGACGCCCGTCGTATTGCTGGCGAGCCTGCCGATTCCAGCTACCTCCCTACCGATCCACATGAATTCTGCAAGAGAATCTTTCATACCTGTTATATGGGTACGGAAAACTCCAGCGTGGAAACGAGAAAACGCGCCAAGGATCTCGCACAGGCCATTGGCAGGTGCGCCCGACTCGGGAACTTATGAGACCCCACTTAACTGAGGTCCCGCTATGTTCACAGCTATCACGTCGATCTCAACATGGACACTATCGTTACCTCCGTTCGAGATTTGTTCAGTTTCGTAACGGGTGTGAAGCCCAAATTTCGAGTACAAGGAGGCTCCGATGCCGAGAATCTCGCACTACAAAATATTCAAGCAAGGTTACGGATGGTTTTGGCATATCTGTTCGCTCAGCTTCTTCCCTGGGTTAGGGGGAAATATGGAGGTTTGCTCGTACTTGGTAGTGCCAATGTTGACGAAAGGTATGCGTGGTCGTATTTCTTCCGCATTGACCCTGATTCAAGTCTTCAGTCTTCGAGGCTACCTGACAAAATATGACTGTTCTTCCGGTAAAGTCTCGTCGTAGTCCATATAGATTCCACTCATTATCTCTGACCTCGCTAGCGGATATCAACCCCATCGGAGGCATCAGTAAAACCGACCTCAAGCGGTTCATCGCCTACGGCCAAGAGAAATTTGACTTGCCCATCTTGGCAGAGTTAGTACCGCTCCTCAAGCAACTTTTTGTTCCTAATCCTCCTTAGATTCCTCGACGCAACCCCAACAGCGGAGCTTGAGCCGATCACAGAGACCTATGTTCAATCTGATGAGGTCGGAATGTTTTGCGTCCGCCGAATAGGCTTTGCACTCACTTTTCACCGGCACAGGCCGATATGGGGATGACTTACGACGACCTTTCGGTATTCGGTCGACTTCGAAAAGTGGAGAAGTGTGGACCCTACAGCATGTTTACCAAACTAGTCCACGAATGGGGATCGACGTTGTCGCCCACTCAAGTGAAGACCCCCACCTCCATGCACTTTCTTCGCTCATAAATATTGATTGCTATATAGATCGCTCAGAAAGTCAAGCACTTCTTCTTTGAGTACGCTAGAAATCGCCACAAGATGACCACGATCACTCCCTCATACCATGCCGTTCGTGTTTTTGTGTATTTGAACTTTGGGCTTTGCATGTTTGCTGATGTTCTTACCTTCTGTAGGAACAATACAGCCCTGACGACAATCGTGAGTTTTTCCTGTGCTTGTTTCGAGCAAATTCTGACGACGCTCGTAGGATTCGACTTGCGACCATTCTTGTATCCATCCCGTTTTCCCTGGCAATTCAGGAAGATTGATGAAGTTGCTGCCAAGTTGCAGGATCGTTCAGCGAAGTTGGAATAAATTCCTGGTAAGTGGCGAGTGGATATAAGAGGTCCAGATAGAAGGTGTAGTGATAGATACAAACAGTGATGAATAGAATACAATGCACGCAAGGGTATGAGAAAGCGTCGAGATACAGG
The DNA here is from genome assembly GCA_000697665.1 of Jaapia argillacea MUCL 33604. Classification (NCBI taxonomy): domain Eukaryota; kingdom Fungi; phylum Basidiomycota; class Agaricomycetes; order Jaapiales; family Jaapiaceae; genus Jaapia; species Jaapia argillacea. Next base: position 126,194 of record KL197752.1, on the reverse strand, counting down.
ATAAGGTCCAACTGGGAATGAAACTCCGTCGCGATGGTCAAGCCCTTTGAAGCAAGCGAGAAAATGTGCCTTGAATGGTGATCTTCTTCATGATCGTCGGTTCCGGAGCTGTTAGGTTCCAAGTGAGCAACAAGTCTTCCATCCATTCCCAGTGGTACTTACGATCGGTCAAACCCTCGTCCCTCACCTTGCGCTTGACACTGTCCATGACTTCATTGGTAGAAGTACGGTCAAAGTCACCTCGAATTTTCATCAGACTTTCCACAAATGCAATGTTGGGACCGTGTACTTTGGCGAATGACCAAAATGACAGGAACACCAGGCTTTTTGAAGCCTCCAGCATCGCCAAGATCATCTCCACGACCTCAAAGGACGCTTCGAGCTCCTTGGCGGGCTTCAGTGTGGCGAAGAATTTGAACACCACACTGACATCCGCCTTTATGCGATCAGTGGCGTCCGGCATACGAAGTTTACTGGGGCTATTAACCAAGGCGGTGATGTAGGTCACTAGGAACGCGTCCAGCACATCTTCGACGAGTAGTTCCAGGAGAGTCGAATTGAGGAATTCCTGGCAGTCGGTCATGTAGTCCCGGATGGTGGCCACAATTTGTTCGGCGATGCCTTCGTACCATGACGCCTGGAAGAGCAGCTTGACGGCGGGCTTCAAGTCGTTGAACATGATGTCAATCAAAACTTGGATGCACTTCTTGGCTACGTCGAGATAACCGTCAATGGCGTCATTGAGTCGCTCGCTGATATTGACCCTGTACTTCTCAGACACCAGGGGCTCCAACCTACCAGAAAGGGCTTCCGCGTAGTCTGCCGATTTTATCTGGTCGTTGGCGAGAGCAATAATATACTCCACGAGTCCCCTAGCAACCTCCTCGGGCTTCTCTATCTGCTTCTTGAACTCGACATCCACCCTCTTCATCCATTGGTCCTGAATGCCTCGCATGACACGGTTGACGTCGCCGACAACGCGTGCAAGAATAGCACCCTGTCCGCTGTCGAGAGCGACGTCGACTTGTTGGTTCACCATCTGGAACAAGATGACCGCCCCCTGTGTGCCATATAAGCCGTCGCTGTCCACCTCCGGTGGCTCAGCGCGGGTAACAAACTGCTCCAGTTCAGTCTTCATGAGATTGGCCGACCATTCGTCGAGTTTCTTGACTATTAGAGCGACGTAGTCCTCGATTAGAGACTGCTCTTTCCCTTCCAACAACGGGGGTTGGAGAAGTTCTGGGGGGACATTCAACTCCTTCATATTCTTCTTATACTCCTTCAACCAAGCATGGATCGCGAGGAGTGTACTTGCTTCGGGCTCTGAAGCTACCATCTTCGTGATGGCGCCGTTCAAAGCTTTGTGATACTCTTTGATGAATAAGGGGTAGATTTCCCAGTCGGGTGGGAAGCAAGCGACGACTTCTTCCTCGATTCGAATCAAGTCTTGGTATATCCAACCGAGGTCATTGAGGAAGCCGGTAGGAGCTTTTTCGCCTTGTTGATATGCGCTATCGAACTTCTGCTTGATAGACTCTACGACGGTTTTGTTGATTTTGGACCTATAATGCTTGATGATGCGAGCGTTCGCCTGCATAGACTTGAATTTCGAGGCAGCATCCATTTTGGCGGCTCGTTTCACCAGCCTGATGGCGATTGCCTACAATAGCATGAGATCGTTGCGATAGAGGCAGCTCTGAAACTATGATAACTCACTTTCTCGTCCTCTCGTCCTTCAATTTCCGCAATCTTCACCAACTTGACAATCACGCCTGGATGACCAGCCCTTACCAAAGGTAAGACATTCCGAGCCAGCTCCAAGACATATTCGTCAAAGGCTTCAACGACTTGATTCAGTCGCTCGAACCATCGTGCGAGCGTGGCTCGGGATTGGGCAGAGGCTTTCTTAGCCTGGTGCATGGTTTGATTCCGAAAGTTCTCGAGCTGGTTGATGTGGTAGTGCATAATGAGAAGATTCGGGGCAGGACCAAGTATGTCGCTTCGATCGGCATCGAGCATTTCCTCCAGTGCGTCCAGCTTGGCGCTCATCTCCACAAGATTGTTGACCATCTCTGCCGTCTGCTCGAAGTTTCGATGGACCATCGACACCTACAGGCCGCGTTTCATAAGCAAGAAGAAAATCTTCATTCAAAAGCCACTCACTCTACTAATCTGGTCAAAGGTTGAGACAACGGTCTGGGGATCACTGCAGAGTCTGTCCACGGTAACCATCTCGTCCCTGATAACTTGGACATTGTGTCGCGTGCTGAATAGCTTTCTCAACCCCTCTCGAGTAGCATCTAATTGTTCCTTCACACCGCTCTTCAATCTAGTGTCGATGGATGCCTTTTCCTTCTCCAGTTTCTTCCTGAAAGCAGCAATTTTGAGAAGATCGTCGGGAGACTGCAGGTATTCGCCAACCGCCTGAGCCGCCGAAACTGTTGGTGGGTTTATTGTTTGGATAGAACCCATAGTGAACGACGAATACGAGTGCAAATGGTAAGATATCAGGAGACACGCAGCATGCTGCGACAATTGTCTGTGGCCGTGAATCAGGCGATGTGTTTCGGCGATGCATTCTCACGTGTGAATTTCCTTCATCATGCTCAATGTCGCCATGCATAGTGAGCGTTAGGGTGTTTCTCCTTTCTCGACAACGTGCTCTACCAAATGTTGCTCAAAGGGTTCGGAAACTGTCCACTGGAGCCGCGAGTGGTCCCCATCCGGAGGAGCGGGATGTTGTGATCGTCGGGGGCGGACCTGCGGGATTGGCACTTGCGGGGGCGTTAGGTATGTATATTCTTCATTGTTCTATTCAAGTAATAACCACTGGGGATAGCCTCATACAAGCATGTCCGGGACTCCCTTAGCATCACCTTGGTCGAAGCGGGGGACCTTTCCAGTGTCGAGAACTGGTCCCTTAATTCAGGCAGTTTCTCCAACAGAGTCAGCTCAATCACCAACGCGTCGCAGGCCTTTTTGAAGGGTTAGTAACCTAGTCCTGAACCAAACAACTCGTCTCTGACTGCTTAATAGCCGTCGGGGCATGGGATCACGTTGAGAATGACCGTACCTCGCCCATTGAAGAGATGCAGGTTGGTCGCGCAGAATTGACATCTGTCTCAGCTAATCGCTCTTCAAGGTCTGGGATGGTGTGTCGGATGCTCGAATCACATTCACCGCCTCCGAGCTGGGGCTTACGGCTGCGAACAACGACTCCGGCGTATCACCACAAATGGCCCGTTTGACGGAGAATCTCAACTTGCAACGTGGTCTCCTGCGTCATCTATCAGCTTCACCGGGGATTCAAATATCAGACAAAGTCAAAGTCAAAGCTATTGAATCCGAGGTGCGGGAGGGCGGAGGGTGGCCCCTGATTCATTTGTCTGACGGAAGAACACTGCGAGCACGATTGCTGGTAGGTCATCCATTCCGTTCCTTCTTGGTCGTCGCGCTTAGTAGTCTCTACCAGGTGGGTGCTGATGGGTTCAATTCTCCTGTGCGTTCCTACGCCGGAATCTCCTCATTCGGATGGTCATACGACACCCAAGCCATTGTCGCTACCCTTTCCCACCCGCCTCGCACACCCTTCGAACCGCCGAACACTACAGCGTATCAACGGTTTCTTCCCACAGGTCCAATTGCGTTCCTCCCCCTCTCCCCAACCGCATCTTCCTTGGTCTGGTCTACCCGACCGCCCTTAGCCGCCGCTCTAACCAAAGGAGTTTCTGGAGTTTTGGCACTTATGATCAACGCTGCTTTCCGTTTACCCAATGTGTCTATGGAATACCTACACAAGGTTATCCTGGAAGCGGAAGCCGCTGGTACGCCCCTCACGCTCTCGCAAATCAAAGATGAGATCAGTTGGCGAGAAAAGTCGCATAACATCGACAAGCACTCTGCATTCTCCTCCATGCTCACCGAATCCAATCAAACTGGGATGCCCCTAGAGCATTCAGAGACCTTGCCGCCCCTGATCAGCTCCATCCAGCCAGGGACAGCGGCGTCCTTCCCCCTTCGTTTCAACCACGCAGAGAGTTATATTGGAGAAGGAAAGGGAAGTCGTACTGTCCTTGTCGGAGACGCCGCCCACACTATTCACCCTCTCGCCGGACAAGGTTTGAACCTGGGTCTTGGGGATGTTGAATGTCTCGCTCGATGCATCAGTAACACCGTCCTGCAAGGGGGTGATATCGGTTCGTTGTTAACTTGTGAAATTATCTCCGAACTCGTCTTGATGTTCGCCCAACAGGCTCCCACACTGCTCTCCTTCCTTATGCTCAGGAACGTTACATCGAAAACCACAAAATTATGTCTGCTTGCGACAAATTACACAAACTTTACACCACCACGTTCGAGCCAGTCGTCTGGGCTCGGTCCGTCGGATTGGAGGTGATCAATGAGTTGGACTCCATCAAGGCTGCTCTTATGTTATCAGCTGGTTCTAGTCCCAAGGGCAGAAGCTCTCATCGTCCTGGTGCGGCGGGTTGGAACAGAGCAGCACAGGGGATAGAGGGCTTGGCTGGTGGGTTCAAGGTTGCGAGCATGTTGGGTGGTGCAGCTGCAGACGTTGTAGGATCAGGGTTGCGGCAGCTTCTCAAATCTTTGCCACAGAAAAATTAGCGAAGTGTTCTTGTGGCTTGTCCCATGTCCCAAGTGAACTTGGAATTGAATTTTTTCACTCCATCCGCCTCGGTGGGGAAAATCAGTCGCACAGGCAATATGGGCGTTTTGGACGCGACCAGTACTGATGATGTTCCCAAGGTTTGAATACAGAAATACGACATGAATGCTATAAGATGAAACGGTCCACAGTGTACCACAGCAAAAGATTGTCCGGGGGAATGGAAAAGGGACAAGCGTCAGTGTGATGCGAGGTACATGACTGAAAGAAGATACGGTAACGTGAAGGTAGAGTAGGCGGTGGGAGAGTAAAAAGAATGCGAAGGTAGGATTCAAGTTGTTGCGGGGAAGATCTAGATAGCAATTGGGTACGACGACTAATATACAGCGAGTCGATGTCCCTGGGGTGGAATAGGTTTAATGATTAACGTCGAAGACTCATCGGCGTCGTTGCTGCTGATATAACGCAAGAGGGACATCTTCCTCTCCACCGTCACTCGTCCGAGGTCTATGAGGAGCAACAGCGTGAGCGCTGGAGACTTTCTTGATCTTCCCGTTAACTGCAGGCATGTTTGGAGGAGCGGCGGTGGCCGACATAGACCGAGTTGGACGAGGTGTCATTCCATCCAGGGAGCGGGTGTCCTGGACAGGAGTATATCGATTCTGAGGAGGTGGAGAGCGAGATTGTCTCGGATTCGAGTATGCGCTGGAACTGGGTGCGTTCGAAGATGACGAATCGCGAGGAGGGGATATTGAGTTAGGACTCCGAGAAGGCGGTGGTGGAGAAGCGGAGTCAGAGGCAGACCACCCATCTACGGCCACAGGTTGCATGGCACCGGGGGGCAAACCCGGAGAACGCGATCTCCGCGGACCGTTGGTGGGTTGTTGCTTCTGTTGACCGTCAGGATTTTGGGCACTATCGTAATAAAAGCTATTGGGTATCTGAGGTTGCTGTTGCGATGCCGAAGGACCTGAATATTGGGGAGACAGAGACTGGGGACCACGACTGTATCCGCCCTGATACGACGACGAGCCGGCTGTAGGAGGAGCTGACGACGTACGAGCCATTGGTGTGGTGCTAGGTCCTCCCACGTACTCTTGCTCCATTGCTCGATGTTGCATCTCGTACTGAGGGCCCCGCACAGGCATCTCCGCCTTCCGTGACCCATTTCCAGGCGTCCCTGCAGCCGGCTTGGTCAGGCCACCCCGCCGAGACTGAGCTTTTGGCTCGACTCGGTCGCGATCCTTTTCCCTCTCCATTCTCTCGCTTTCGCCCTTCTCTCTCTCTTCCCGTTCTCTCTGCTCCCGTTCACGTTGCTCCTTCTCAGTAGGGGAGGACTGCTGCTGGCCCTGCCCAGCCGCGCCAGTCTGAGCCGCAGCTGAGGATGCCGCCTGAGTTTGAGCCTTGTTGATAACGCCCAGATACCAGAACATGAGATTACTGATTAGAACCTGCTCGTATAAGGGTCTCCGAGGGTTGGCAAGTTTGATGTGGCTGAGTCGGTATATGGCTCGCTCGACGTGAATGGGGTATCGAGCATAGGGACCTCCGGGTTGGGGTGATGGCGAAGGAGCAGGAGACTTCGATGACTTCGAGGCACCGAGTAACGCCGCAGCCGTCTCCCTCCCCGAACCCAACCCAATATTCGACGGTGCTTGCTCTTCCTGCTTCTTCTTTCCTCCAAACAATGAGCCAAAGAAACCACTCTTCTTCTCTTTCTCCTTCTCCTTCTTCCCGGGCTTCTCCACTGGCTTTTTCCCTGGCCGAGCCTTATCGTCCTTAGGCTGTTGTGGTGTTGGACTGGGGCTTCGAAGTTGCGATGGCGTCGGTGAAGTTGATAAGAACGCAGGAGGTTCGGGCGAAGGCGATGGTCGTTTGGTGGCACCGCCTTCGGACGTTGGCCCTGATTGAGATGTTGCGTCGGGGGAAGGGGATCGTCCAGATACGATAGAGTCACTGGGCGGTACCACTAACCTCTTGGGCTGTGGATGGTGGAGAATGGGGACTGTCACTGGGGGAGGCTGATATTCTGGCTCGGGTTCCCTCGATTGGACCAGTGTAATGGACTCAACCTGTGGCGGAGGGGAGGTGACTATGATGGGAGCTTCGGGCTCGAATTCAGGTTCATCGGTGATATAGGCGTCGAATATCGACGCCTCTTCACTATAGGACTCTGGTCTGTGGAACGTAGGCTCCGAAATTTCGGTGGTCGGCGGCCTCGATTTAATTGGCGATTCAAGTTCACCATGGTCGTTCGATGATAGGTCACTGGATGATCGCGGGTCTTGGGTAGCAGCACGACCAGGTCCTCGTCGAGTGGCTTGGAATCGATGGCTACCCTCGCCTTTCTGTCCAGGTTTACGAATCTTCGTTCTGGCAGCACGGCGAAGGATCTGGCCTGGAGGAGGGACGATAATGGGGGCGTCCGCCTCATCGCCCATGTTGGGCATATCATCCATTTGATCAGCGACTATGAGCAGCCGATTGCAATTGTCAGCAGCTGGCGATTCCTTTCGTACACATACTACTCACTTGTAGGGGCAACATTGAGACTGAGGCTTCGGCGGAGAACGCTTCTCAGTTTACTGGGGTCGTCGCTCTTCGATGCCTCTTCCGCAAGTTCTTCGAGTTTCTGAAGGTCATGCATGGTGAGCTGCGGGCCTGTATTGGCATAGAAACTGCTCCTGTTTCTCCGCAACGGCACTATCTCTTCGCTTTCCACTCCGTCGTTTTCAGTTGGCCGATATTGCCTACTTAGCATTGATTTCTTGCGCCCCAGGCTAGAGACGGATGACACTGAACTGGATCGCGAAAGGTTGACAGCTCCCTCCACTGCGTGTTCCTTCAGGAATGCCCTGAACTGGTCTGGGGCAATTTCAGGGTGCAAACGAGCGGGAACCCAGAACAGATGAAAGGGATCGTCCCCTGAGCTATCGGTATTTGAGTCTTCATGGGAGCTGCTGCTTGAATCGTCGTGTGATGGATTGCCACCGCTAAAATAAGCGGAATGAGGAGAGGTCGGGGAGGTTTGTGCGGGTAAGTCAGGATCCAAAATAAGTGCCCCTGGCCCTCCCTGAGCAGTTGAGCGTCGTCTGAGATCCCGTAAAGCCTCGACCTCCCGTTGTATCTCGTCCTCTGAAGGCTGCATCACGAACTGATCACGATGTCCAGCATGAGACAAGGCATAACAATTTTCGAAGACACTAACCCGACAGCAAGCAGCAGCAAAATCGTTACAGTCTTCGTGTCTTCGTGAATAAGGGGAACCAGGTATCAGCACAGCGCGATGAAGACCGCCAGAGGATGAAGGGGTAGGAATCCGGCTGTTGGCCGAACGGCGCTTTGTTGCACTTACGTAAGATTTCTGACCTTCGCCTTCGACCACCTCCTCACGGCCTGAGGTGGTGCACACAGCTTTAGCCATCCTGACTCTAAATGTGTTCCCTCGCTCCCACAAAAATTCTCCAACCAATGCTGAATGTCGAGCGTCGATGCATGTTCTGAAATCGTTGAATAATACTTTTCGCCTCACTGTCCACACCGAGTGTTACCTTTTTTCGATCTAACTTTGGAGCGCGGGACCGAATACGTCCCCTTCTTGGCAGACTTCTCACCCATGTCGAGGATTACTATCCAAGGAAGTACTCTGTGACGTCCATATACATCTGCTTCAGCACAGGCAAGGGCAGGAAGAGAAGCCGGTCTCTTCTCTCCACGTCGACCATTGGGCTTGGCGGCCTATTTTTCCGTGGGTCCAACACAATATTCTCTCCTACCATAGCGTTGCTCCTATACCCATTTGTTCGTCGGAGTCGCTCTCGCCTTCTCGGCATTCGACACAGATTTCACAAGCCTCGTTCCATCTGATTGCACGGCATTTTTGCCCTGAGCAGTTGGTGCACGATCGTGGATGAGGTGATTCAGCGGGATGTACAACTGTTAGCCTGAATCGGGTTCTCTTGCTTATGTGACAATGAGCTGGCGACATCATGCTCACAGGTCAGGGGCGCGAAACATATCACATCTTCAATGCCTACGTCCTCCGTTCCAAACTTCACCTCCGCAATTAAGGCAACCTTTAGGCATTGACATATTATTGATGGAATCAGAGTCAAGATGGGTCCTAATGTTATGCCAGCATCCACTAGCGAAGGCCATGTCTGTGATTGAACCCTCTTGCACGGTGATACCCATCCCGATAATCCTCCACGAGGAAGGAGAGGAAATAGAGAGAATTTGAAGGTTTGGAACTAGCGTCATCGGCCCTGATCCATTGATGAACCTTGAAGCTTGACGAACAAGGGGACATCGTCGAGTGTGGCGTTGCTAAGCGTTTGCTGCGATTTGACCCACTGCGGGGCCGACGGGGTTCAAAGAACGGATTGTGGAGGAACACCCAGAAATTTCGACAAGCACTAGATATCCAGAGGTCTCACGTATGAGGAAACAATGGCTTTTGAAAGGGATCAAGACGCGTACGGAGGAGGTATCTGGGAGACGAGGGTTTGATTAACCTGCACTCGTGCGATGACTCGGTGGGGGTTGAGGGGTCAGGTAGATGGAGAATCCACGAGATGCCCGGCTGGATAGATAGGGATCCACAAGGAATAGACTTCGTGCCATCGTGAAGACGAACCATAAGCCAACAAATGAAGGACGACCAACTTGTATCAGTATAGTGGTGTCAGAGGAACCAGTATCTGGAGCCCTCTCGCAAAATACCGTTCCGAGTGAAGGCCGTGGAGATGGTTGCGAGCCATGTCGAAGAGGATTCTCCACCACATGTTTCGACATTCGAATAACCTAGACAATCTACGGAGGCAAACCAGTTATGTTCTAACGGAAAAAAGGGCGCAAACAGGGGCGACAAAACATCTTGAGCAACTCTTGCAGAGGGTCACAAAACATCCAGACCGAAGGATTGGAATATCAGACGTGACCAAATGCCTAGACCTTGAAATACGAGGGATTGTGCAAAAAGTCTCCGTTACCCTGGATCTTCTTGGTGCTTTCGAAAGAAAGATTGGTGTTCCAAGAAGTTGTCTCGGGTGTTGTGGGTTCGTGTGGATGGTGATGTGAGCCTGGTGGGACATCCTGGATTTCTGGATTCCTGGCGAGATGTGCGACGACCCGGCCTTGCGTGGTTTGCGACGAGAACCGCCATCAAACGGATGTGATTGAATTCAGTCACCAAGATCGATCCTTGATGATCCTTGCGTTGATGAAGAGCACGGACAAGAGCGAATACGTGGGACTTGCCTATTTTGGACCGTAGTGGCGTGTCGCCCCTCGAAACTTCAACTTGAAAGTTGATTGCTCAACTCGCCGCTCGACGGATTCTCGTCAATGAGTTGATCTGGATACGACGGGGGCCACCGTCCAATAATACCTGTAACTTGGAAGGCGAGTCCACATCAGCCGGTGAAAGAATCCGAGTCCAACCGCCATCCGTACCTGCTGCCACCTTTCAGTTGGCTCTCGGGCTCTCCCTTGAGCCTCGGGTGTTGCTCCAGGGGTGTCAGAGTTACCCACGAGAACGTGGATAGGAATAGATAGGAATTTGGAGAAATTAGAATACAAACTTAGATGGGAGGCCAGTGACTGATGTCAGATCTGCTGTCAAACTAGTACTGTCTGACAGTGGTGGGATGTTCGTCGTCTTCGAACGTTAGAACGTCGGACACAGCGCAAGATGGAAGTGGATTGTGTGTGGACTGGGTTAGCGTTCGATGATGATCGCAGAGAGGATGAAACGTGATGCCATAATGGGGACAATACGCGCGATGCAGTATTCGGTTCATTGTGGGGGAGGCATTGTTCATGGTGGAGTGGCGAGCGATGGTGAACCGCACCTCCAGAAACATCTGCAGCAACCTCTAATTGACCTCTACTTGGCACCCTCCATCAACTGTATAATATCCTCGAAACGATATAGCAAATTCCAGCAGAAAAAGAAGCGAAGGCCTATATCGGAGATCTAACGGCAAACCGTGAGCATATCCCGCCTAAGCGACAGCACTATCCAGCCAATATTTGACTTCCCCTTCAGGCTATCAAGCGACAGACCTCGACGGTCCCCGCAATTTTTTTCGATCTCACCCGTCTCGAACATTCAGCCGTCTGCATGAAGGGCGCACCTCTCCCCTCTTGGATCGCGAAAAGTCACAGCAGTCGACAGCAGCAATCTTACGACTACCCTCAGGATTCATACTCCAACTCGTATCAGCAGCACCTCCCTCCCACAGGCCCGTATACGGCTCCACGCAGTGCACCTCCTCCCCCGAAGCCCTCATCCCTCCGATTTACCCTTTCCAATCACCGCCAGCCCCCTCGTGTACCGTCGTTAGGCTCTTTACATTCCTCTTACTCCGCCTCTTCCCACTCGTCTTCATACACAGACCATAACCCACATCCTTACGCTGCGATGGTTCCCGCGCCATTACCCGTAATCTCTAGTCACGACTCGTCAGAAGAGGAAGATGAATGTCCCGTTTGCCTTGAGCCCTTGAGTTTCAGTTTCAGACTACCGGGAGAGAAGCCTCATATTATGCCTGAGTGTGGACACGCGCTTCATGAGGTGAGTGCCGTCAAGGCGTTGGAAAGCATATGCACGATGGGTTGGGACCACCCCATTGGCGTCTGGATCCAATCTTCGGTCCATTATGTTCAGCACAACGCTCATGTTATTCTGTCGTTAGGCATGCTTCACGGCGGTATATGGCCCACTTCCAGGTCCAACTAAAGGTGTTGTAGTACGCAAGTCCAATTTGGGAGTATGTGGTGTATGTCGGCGACCAATGAAAGTTGGTGATGGGGATGGCGGTAGCAGGTCAAACAGTAAGTCACCAATTCCCCTGATGTTGAGCAGCCCGTGCTTAGTCGCCAATAGAGCTCGCTGCCCTGACGGGGATGGGAGAGCGTAACGCGCCCACTGTGTTCCCCGGTCGTGACAACCCTGGAGGCATGCGCTCGATGAATGGACACGGCCATGGCCATGGTCGCCCTGTACATGCTCCTCCCAAACCCTACGATCCCAACGAGGACGACCCGCTCGAACACGCCATGTCTGTCAAGTCGGGTGGTTCCGGTATTAACGAACATTCACACTACATTGTCGCGCCCTCCATCCAAGTTCGATCCGAATACCCATCCCTGACAAGAACCAATGACGACCATCAACCCTTGACCTGCATTGTGGTTGTCGAACTACCAGGCAAGCGCAACCCGACAAATGTCCCGGGACCCGTGATGTCCGAGCCATATTCGGGAGGAAGGAATCATAATCGACACGATACCGTGCATTCCGGTTCTTCGAGTCCCGCACCCGAGTTGCGATCACAACGGTCGCAACAGCGTATCCACGCTGACTACGCCGACAATGGTCTTCCGCCGAACTCTGCCTCAGCCACTCTTGTCGAGAACCAATACGGCACTTCCCCTCCTAGCCCCAAAGACTCCACTATGTCTCCATCAATAATTTCGCAATCAGGCGAAGATGATCCTTTCGCCTCCATCACAGAGGACCTTCGCAACCGTATCATTGATTGGAAAGGTCACCCGCTCGCCGGTCTCGGCCCTTTGCAGATGTACGACTTATTGTCGGTTCGACGTGACTCTCTTGTCCGCGAATTCTTCGTTTACCTCTTCAAAGAAGCAATCATCTGCGTCATCGAAGAGAAGAAGAAGTCGTTGGGTCGATTCCTTGCCAGTGCGGGAGGTGATGGAGCTTCGGTGAATGGTGTCCAAAATGTGCCCAGCAAGGGTGTTTTGCGCCTCAAAGGCCGAATCTATATTCGACACATCAAGCACGTAACCGATACGTCGTCGGCCGGGGAGATGAGCTTAACCATCGACATGGAGGATGAGAGACTTGACTCGTTCATCTTAATCTTTAGGGACCGTTCGTCCCTGGAGACTTGGAAGAATCACGTTCAGGCCTTGGTGACCATGTTCCAGTCGCAGTACGCAACTAGGCAGTCGGCACAGGAATCTGTCAAAGCACCGGACTTGGAGGAGTTCGGCGGAAGTGCCAAGGCTGCCAGGATGCTTAGTGGGGGCACCACCGCTACAACTAGCACCAACGATAGCCTCCTCAGCGGCTCGGGCAGGTCGACGATGTCCTCCTCGACATCTCAGGGCTCGATGGCGATGGCTCGACACGGGATGCATAATAAACTAGGGACGCTCGAAGAAGACGACGACGACGGAGGTCGGTATGACAGCCACTCCAATCTCGTCACGCCCCATCTTTCTTCTGGCCCTTCGAATTCCCTCACCCCCCTTCCACACCCGTCAATGGATCTCTGCCTCGTCATATCTATCCCTGCACCCAACTCCATGCCCAGCACAGCCACCCTCAAAGTGCGAGTTATCAAAAACACTCTTGACTTCTTGATCGCTTCCATGTCACCAAAGGATCGACTGAGCTTGGTGACTTTCGAAGTTGGGATCGGAGGAAAAGTCAGGAAGACACCGTTCTTGTCCGTTGGTCGGACCCAAAGCCGCGCCAGATTGAACAAGTTCGTGGATGAGATTGGGTTTAGGCGCGACGAGGAGCATCAGCACGAAGATGAATTCATGGTGCGAGGCAGCAAGGATGAGAAAACCGATGTCGTTACTGCTGTCAATCATGGTATGTCTCTTTCCCCACTTTCATTTCCACATCGATGACGATTGCATTTGTGATCTCTAGGCCTCGACGTGGTATTACAGCGCAAGGCGCGTAACCCTGTCTCTGGTATGATCCTCGTGAGTGACTCCTCGGAGAGCACTCGTCGTGCCCAAATGGACCTCGTCCTCGCTCGAACCGAAGCCGCCAATATCCCCATCCACTCCTTCGGATATGGTCGATCGCACGATCCCGCATCTCTTTGGCTTATGTCAAACCATACAAGCGGCACATATGTGTTTGTTAAGGATTGGTACGATTTGCGAGACTGCATCGCTGGTTGTGTCGGAGGTATGATGTCCATCGGCCTCATGAACATGAAGTTGCACATGAAGGTCTTGGATGGGCACAAATTCCGGATTCGCAAGGTCTCTGGTGGCCCAACAGCGATCTTGTCCTCCGACGGACGGGATGTAGATGTTGACGTCGGCGAGCTGCGGTATGGTGAAAGAAAAGAGATGTTGATAGAGTTGGAACTCGACAACACCGATTTACCTCAAGTCCGCGGAGGCAGTAGGGGCAGCAACGGGCGGTCGATGAACGCGACGGACCAGTTCAACCAGATGATGGGACTTGACGCGTTGTCAATCGAAGACGGAATCAACCTCGTTGACGGCATGATGGATCGCATGATTGATGAAGTTCCTGTCTTCGAGGTGGATGGCTCCTTCTTTGACCCTCAAGCTATCAAGCATGTGTCCCGACTGGCACATCCGGTTCTGTTGACCGTCACCGTCCTGCCGCCCCACGGTAGCCGGCCGCGAACCCCGAATAATAGCTCTGATCCATCAATAGTCCGTCGAAGGATGGAACTACTTGCATCGGATATGATCACTCGAGCTTTGGTCCTTGTGTCGAGGAAAAACTTCCCACAGGCTCAAAAGATCATGAGCGAGACGAAGCGTATCCTCCACACCGTATTACAAAGCGTCACTCAAACGCTACCACCTCCCAATAGCCAGGGTGGAACGGTCCGCAATCGCAAGGAAATCCTCACCCTCGCCACTGTTCGGGCCCTCCAAGCCATCCTCCAAGATTTACAAGTTCTGTATGAAGCGCTCGAAGAGAATGTCGATCTGTTTGCACACGATCAACGAAACTTTGGTGCTCAACAGGTTCGCATGACATACATCGTTCTTCTCCATCTTTGCTGATCATTGATTTGTAATAGGCTATGATTCTTCGCGATCAAAAGAGTTGGAGCGGCCGTAGCGCAACAGAGCGACTGTTCTGGACGAGCGATAATTCCATCGAGCTTGTGTCTCGAAGTACTGACTGGGTCGCGCGCGACTAACTCCTGCTGTCATTACTGATTTCCTCTCTCATTCATTTGCATCCTTATTGGTCTCTGGCTGTTTATATCCTTCCTCTTGAATCTTTCCACTCCTTCACCCGTCTGTATCATCATCATCTTACTATCTTGTCTGCGGTAAATCATATTTTATCTATGTCGTTGGACCCTCTCTCCTTTCGCCTCTTGTTGTAATGGGCTGTCCAGTGTTACTCCTGGCCTCGTATCATACCATGCCAGTGTGTTGGTGTTTTCTCGCGCATGAAAATCCTGTCCTATTATCGCTAGACTACCAATACGAGCGTTCCTTCCATGATCACCAAGCCTCCTCCATCCTGTGCGACGCCCGCACGCGCACAAGTATTCGCGGGGCACGCAGACCCGAGGACTGAAGACGGTGTAAAGTCATTCGAATCCTAATCGTCGCTTCTCGCCTCGTTCTCGCTCGAGCTTCGACACCTTCATTTCTACTTCCGTAATTGTTTCATCCCAAGCAACGAACAACTCGGACAAGGCATCCACCTTGAGGAGAGGCCTTGTCAATCGACCTAATTCTGGTAAGAATGAGATTGACTCACATGCGTCGCATACCGCTCCATGAGGGCAGCTACACGTCTCTCTAGGTCTGCAGCTAACTTGATGTCTTCTTCGTGCGCCTTCGCGAGAGCCTCCAACCTTGGCTTCAGAGGCTGGAAATCTAGAGTGAAGTACGGTGAGACAAAGAATCACGAAGAGAAAGTGTATGCGAACCCGCAAGGCGCCCCGGCCCAGTAACACCTTTCCTTTCAAGATTCTCTATTTCGCGCATATCTCGGTCCGCTGCACGTATTTCCGGCTCCATCTCAGCCAAGAATGCCTCCAGTTCACTTGGGGACATGCTCTCGTATGATGGAGGGCCCGTCGGGATAGTTCCCGATAACGCGAACGATGGACTCAGTAAATGTGCATGTCGTTCATCTGTTAATGGGTCAAGAACGGGAAGGGTTTGGTTGGAGGGAGACTAACAGTGATCCATAAATCTCTGCAAACCATCGTTACCCTCCACAACGCCGTTGAGTTTAGTCTGAACCTCCTCAGCCCGCCTCACCAAAGTCTCTCCATTCCTCAGCTCTGGTCCCTTCTCCTTACCTTTACGCCCAGGAGCGTCCTGACGAACTCCATATACCAAAGCCTCAAGCCATCGTATCCGCAATTCCAACGACTGGGCGGGATCAATTGTGGGTGGAATGATTGGTCGCGGAGGCGTATCGCGCTCGAACGCGCTTATTGGCGAAATTGTGTGATGTCTGGGTGGTGGGGAGATTGTCGGTCGAGGGGACGTTGGTGGCGTGGAAGATGACAGGATGCGACTTCGTTGCACATCCCCCAAGAATACGCTACCAATGTGACTCATGGGATGATAGGAAGCAGACTATTGTGACGGTCGTGGGTAGGCAGTCCAACCGGCACAGTTCGCCAGGGTAGATGTACAGAGTGCATAGATCACTTTTAGACAATGTCATCTAGGCCCGACAGCCTATATTCATCAGGACGTCATCGTCGTTGACAACAGCGAGCAAAAACTGTGATGACCGTGTTCAGCGACGGTACATTGCATGGGCAACGCAAAATCGATAGAAATACAGGTATGAGAACAACAATAAGAATACGGTGTACAAGAAGGTCGAATAGATGAAAACCAAATGAATGAAGCTCATAAATCTAGCAGCGAAGACACCTCAAACCCTGTCATCCAATTCTACGGGCAATTGACTATACCCAGCCCCAACCCTCCGACCGGGCACAAGGTTCTTCAGACTGTCCCAAGTCTCACCCACCATTGTCCGTGCGCTATCTACCATAGTCTCGCCCACAACCTTCTCTCCGGGCATCAGACTGTCTTGGGGTCTCATCCACCACTTGAGCGTCAACGAACTCGTCACAACACTCACACTCGAGAAAGCCATGGCAGCACCAGCCATCATGGGGTGGAGGTAGAAACCAAGAGGCAAGAAGAAGCCCATAGCCAACGGGATGCCGAGGACGTTGTATATGCACGCCCACAATAAGTTGCGACGGATGACGGTGAATATTGATTGGGAGAGATGAAGAGCAGCGACCACATCGAGTAGGTCGGAGCGCATGAGGACAATGTCGGCGGCTTCGATGGCGACGGAGGTGCCGGAAGACAGGGCGATACCAACGGAAGCGGCCACAAGAGCAGGCGAGTCATTTATACCATCACCGACCTAGAATAAGGATAGCATCAGCAAGCCGGATTACACAATTCCAAAAACATGAACGCACCATCGCAACACCTCCATCCTTCTCCATCAAGTCAGTGATAATGGCAGCCTTCCCCTTGGGACTCATGTTAGCCCATACCCCTTCAGGCTTGATCCCAACTTGATTCGCGATGGCAATGGCGGTGGCCTTCCCATCGCCAGTCATCATATTCACCTCAATCCCCATAGCCTGCAACGCACTAACCGCTCTCGCAGAGGAAGGCTTCGGTGCGTCGGATAACGAGATTCCCAAAGTAACCGCAGGCCGTTGGTTCTGTTTGGAACCAATAGCAACATAAATCACAGACCTCCCTAATACAGTTTCCTTCTCTTCGAAATCTGAAAGAGACGAAGGGAGGTAGGAATCGTTGGATTGAAGAACGAATCGAGCATTCCCGACGAGAACGGTGTATTTGGCTTTCGAATCGGGGATAATGATTGTTGCTTTGACCCCTGCACCTGGGACACCCTCGAAAGCGTCGATTATGGCTTCCGGTAAGGTGACTCCCGATTGCGAGAGGATATCCTTTCCGTAAACAGCCACGGCCTTCGCGAGGGGATGTTCAGAGCGAGCTTCAGTCATGGCGATCATCGCAACGACACTTGCTCTCGACGTGACTCCATCGCCACTCATCTTCGCCAGAGATGCCTCGGCGTCACCAGCGGGAACCGAGTCGTCGTAATGACCATCGAGAGGGGGTGCCCAAACCAATCCCACTACACTAACCTTTCCCTCAGTAACCGTCCCGGTCTTATCCAGCACTATCCTCTTGATGCCTCTACTCGCCTCGAGCGCCCTTCCACCTTTGATCAAAATACCATTCTTCGCTCCTACCCCCGTCCCAACCATGATGGCAGTCGGCGTGCTCAGTCCCAAAGCACAAGGACACGCAACAACGATAACGCTGATGCACATCTGCAAGCAAACAGCCAGTTTTGTCGAGCCGTGATGTCGGAACATCATGGGAAGTGAATCTTCGGTGACGAGGTTGGAAATGATCATCCAGGAGATGAAAGTCACCACGGCGAGTGATATGACAGTGGGGACGAAATACCCCGCGACCCGATCGGCGAATGCTTGGATAGGAGCTTTGGACGTCTGCGCTTCCTCGACCAACTTGACGATCTGCGATAAGGCCGTGTCCTTCCCTGCACGAGTGACCAACATATCAAACGTCCCCAGTCCGTTAACCGTTCCGCCGATAACGTGATCCCCTGATTGTTTGACGGCGGGTATAGGTTCACCTGTGACGGCGCTCTCGTCAACGCTCGAAGAGCCTTTGACGACGGTTCCGTCTGCTGGGATCTTGTCTCCCGGAACGAGCTTGACGATATCACCGACTTGGACCAGTTCGGTTGGGATTTTCTTTTCCTCTGTGCAGGTCGGCGCATCCGTGTAAATGGTAGCCATGGAAGGAGCCAGGGCCATAAGGTCCGTCAACGCCGCACTGGTCTTCCCCTTCGCTCGGTTCTCCAAATAACGACCGAGGGAGACGAACATGATCAACATCGTACTCGTATCGAAGAAGACGTATGGCCTAAAACCCGGCTCTTGGTTCCCGGTGGCGAGGATGATGGCAAAAAGCGAGTAGAAGTAGGCTGCCGAGGTTCCTAGCATAACGAGTACGTCCATAGTAGCCGTCCCATGCTTCAGTGACTTCCATGCATTCCTATAAAACTTCTCCCCGATCCAAAATTGCGCTGGGGTAGTTAAGGCTAGGATCAACAGATCACCAACGTAAACTCCCTGACACATTTGGTGGTTGACGAATGGCGCAAAGAAGGATATCTTTGGTGCAATCATGCTGAAGAAAAACACCGGTAGAGCGAATAGCAATGCCCAATGGAATCGGCTTCGCCATTCTTGAATCTCCTTCATTCGGGTTAGGGATCGCAGCTGGGTCGAGTCCTCTTGATCCGAGAGCATAGCATCGAAACCCATCTCCTCTACCCGCTCTACAAGTTGACGAGGACCAATCAATGTGCGATCGAATTCGACTTTGGCGGTCTCAGTGGCGAGGGAGACAGCAACGGAATTGACTCCCGGGAGGGCACTGAGTTGCGATTCCACGGTCGATGTACATGATGAGCATGTCATGCCATATATTCGTAGGGTGACGACGTCGGAACGGGTGGGTGGGATCAGAGTCGCGTCGAAACCGATGTCAGATATTTCCTGGAATCGAGTTCAGATAGGACTACAATGCATACTTTGAAGAGGCTCACGTTAATTAGTTTTTCTGATGTCCACATTGAGGGGTCGTATTCAATCGAAGCTCGCTCCGCCAGTAGTGCGACTTTTATTGAGAGAATGCCAGGTTGGTTACGAAGCATGCCCTCTATAGACTGGGGATTGGGATGCTCAGCATTTTATCGTAACACGACGTAACACGAGAAAAAAGGAGGATGGTAGACTGCATTGGGTAGGGAGGAGGGCACACTCTGTCAACAAGTTACAACGGCATGGAATCCTCGTGTCATTGTGAGGACACCAGTATCACCCAAAACTCCCCACCCTGAATATGCGCATACATCCAAAGACAAGCCACTCACCTCAACACATGCCCCGCAAGTCATCCCTTCAATCCTCAACTCGCACTTTTCGGTCGCGTCCGATCCCGTCCCATGTTCCTTGTTGGCAGTGAGTGGTTGCTCCTCCTCTTCCATATCAAAAACCAGTTTGCGCGACGAAGACGAAGAAGGATAGCGAGAAATGAGGGGGGATTTGGGCAAAAGATTCAGGGCAGCCGTAAATATAGACATGACTGTGTTTCGTGTGTGAGACAGATATTGCTGAAGTCGAGCGCGGTGTGGTGACGTGAGCAAAGGGGTGGATGAGCGATCGAGGAATTAGGGGAACTATAGAAGATTTATTTGGCGGAGGGGTAGCAGGAGGCTGAAAGATGGTGTACGTAGGAGAAGAAGCTTAAGAAGCGCCAGCGCTGGGTTTTGAGGAGTTATGTCAGGCTGCCGGGGAATGGGAGGACGCAGGACAGTGATCACGATGACAAACTTTTGTTTGCAAACACCGGCATTGTCCTCCGTGGGAACTTCAGTTTCCCCTTTTGGATCCTGTGGCGGTTCGCCTTCGGGCTTCCTGGACAATGTGAAGGTCGTGTTTTTGTTTGTTCACGAGAATGGCATAGATTCTCTTCACTTGAAGCCTACAAAAGGCTACGACATAACTCACGTTCACATTTTTCAGCCTTTCGCCTCCCATAACAGCATCCCGACTCTGTCGATACGGTGTTCCGAGAAGCAGAACCGTTCCCGAGTAAACACAGGACTTGTGCCGTCGCTCATCCACTTTTTATCCGAGCTCAGGGATGTACGTAGGTCACGGACCAGAGAGAAACATCCTCCAACCGGAGTACTTATGATGTGAATCGAGGTGCACAGGGTGCGGACAGCAGTCTTGATATCCTGTCAATTTGATTTCGGGCTTCGATTCAAGCAAGCACTACAAGCAGCGTAGATCGGCAGTGCAAGTTGAAATCATACAAATCATATTCCCCATCTATCACATCATGGCCGCTGAATAGTGAAGGAAAGGCTCTGCAATCGAGGGGCTGTGACCACCCACCCTCCAAACCTGGAGGATCGCCAGATGCAATTTGGACGTAGAGGACGGTAGGTAACCATGACTGGAGCTGGAAGAGGACCATGGACGATATTTATCGTCGATGAATGAATGTTGACTTGGCACAAAAGTTCGAGGTCCCGTGGTGGCGAGGTCGCGAGGATTAATATGGTCATCACACGTCGATGATCAACCCTTCCGACCTTCATCGAGCAGGTTGTGGAATGCTGCACGAGTTGTGAAGGCGCCATTGTTACAGATCAAATCAAAGTTGTCGAAGAAACTCAGTGGACGAGGAAACGTCCTGCATATCTTCAAGAATCCCGGGTCGAGGTCGAAGACGCTTCTTCATACGTCGGAAGTTGGTCATACTCCGGAGGCACACAAATGCCTTCGGCTTCCGTCGATGTTGAAGCGGAGGAAGAGTGAGCCTGTGATTCGAATGCGAGAAATACGGTCCATAGATGCACATCGGGGTTGGTATATTTCAACCGAATGTAAGCAAAGATGTCGTCAATGAGTGGTGAGAAGGTCTTCGCGATGATCTCGTATTCTTTGGGTTGGGAAATCTGTCGACTAGTTGTAGATCCTCCTGGGTGTCGGGGAATGGTGTCCAAGAAACACGACTTGACCCATCGCTCGTCCACAATCCTAGAACGAGCAACTTCAGGATCTAATAAGAGCCAATATACCTCCCCCAACAATCGCTTCCACAGATCCTCGATGCAAAATCTTGACGCAATATCACAGCTATTCCACCACGCTGAAACGAGTTTAGGCGTGAGGTGTTGGCGAAGAAGGGTGTACAGCTGTCGGCGGAATGCAGGGAAGTGGATGGATAGAACGTTGGATAGATGGGAAGCTGCTAGGGTTCTATGATAGGAATCACTAAGAAAAGGATGGTAAGATGTGATGGAGCAGGTTAAAGGAGGGTATAATCGTTACTGACTTCGTCAACTCTAACAAGGTCACCAACGCCTTTCCCAATAACTTATTCTCGCTAAAATCGACACCTTCCTCGATCATTGAACCGATGTTCTCGGCCAAAACCACAGCCTTGAAAATGTCACTATTACTGTCCAAGACTTCGTATAACTGTGTCGAAACTCTTTGCAATGGTCCTACGACCATAAACTTTCCCGACCGGTCGGGCTTTACAGAGCTCTCTTGGATACATCGCTCCATGACTTCCCTGCATCCAAGCTCCGGGAAGAGGAGTTGGAAGTGTGAGCAGAAAACTACGAGGATTTTGATGCATTGAGAAGCAACGGCTCGATGTGAGGAGGGAGCTGGGGCGTCTCTACGAGATATCAATAAGTAAGGGTGCACCCATGATTGAGTACAATGACTGCCCACCCATAAGTGCTGACCAAGCGCCGACAGCATTTAACGACTCTGTCGTCCCTGATGACTCTCTCCCTCCACCTCCCCTTCCCACACGTAGGACACGTACATTCATACCACGAGACCAGATGCTCACCGAGATAATCTGAGAGATAATCATACGCAGAGAGACTGCGAACGTGTTCGAGAAGTCTGTACTTGTGGCGACAATCTGTTTCCAATGTCCAGCAATGGGGCAAACGATCCAAGATGGGTACAAGAAAGAGGATTGGGCAGGGAGAGCCACTGAAAGTGTTGAGCACTGTCTTGACAAGCGATAGCATGTAGAGTCTTCCCTTTGATCCAGTCAAAGGCACTGGACAAGGAGTGAGCGCTCCAGCCGGCCCCCGATGATGTCCGAGTCCGTGCCAATTCTTCCAAGCTCTGCCCTCAAATCGCGCTACCGTGACTCAGGCCCTGGCATGCTCTAGTGACATAAACTTTTCAAAGTGCCATTGTATGAAAATTTACTCGCGAACAGCTTGTGAAAACAGCGATAAGTTAATGAACAGGGCGCTTCAAGTTGTTATGTGACAAGGCCAGATCACGTGGAAAGCGTGACGATTGCCAAACTAGGCAGGATCATATTGTTGGATGCTCTATTTGTGCCTTGTCATAGCGCGTTAACTCTCCCTCAGGTCTCCCCGTCCAAGTCACTAGTCATTGATAAAGATGCCGGTTTCGTGACGTCAGACGTTGAATTGATGGAAAGCAAAGTCGCATGGTACAACCCCAGATTTCGGTGGTCCAGTTTAGGAAACTAGGTTTCTCCAAAGGGGGCGAAGATCCTTTCGCGCTTCGTTCACTTCTGCCTATGACGACCACGACAACATTGCCCAATTCACATGCAAACATACCCCATGTGTTTACTGGCTGACCATCGGACTTTTAACCTCCAGCAACGTACAAAAGAGCAGACAAACCGTCAAGTTCAACATCCGTTCTTTTCCTCCTTCCCCCACTGTGGTCGACCTCCCTATCGACTCCCGCCCTCCCGCGAATTTGCGAAAGATAGTGCTACGTTCGACGATGTGGGTCACTGACATTTGTCGGCGATGACCCTCGACCCTTCGAGTCCAGCAATGGACAACGACCATCCATGATGTTGACAGGGTTTATGGTGAGTTAACCCTTTTTCAAGACCATCTCTCGGAATAAGGTGTCAGTTATAGACAGCGGCAGACCGCTCAGTCTTCTACACCTCCAACCACCCGTTCGACCTATGTGTCTGCATCATCCGATGTATCGGTTGAACTCAGTACGTCTACTTCTTGCTCACTTCCAATCTGCGGCTGACGCATTTCCAAGCGTTGCAATTGGATGAGCAATAATTGCTCCTCGCTGTCCTACCATCCCCTCTGCCTTGCCTGACGGCCTTCGCGGCTTTCGACCAGGTGTCGTTGAGCCCAGCACACATTTGCTGGCCACCTGCTCGTCGTTGTCACCACCGTCGTTCCGTTCCATCCCTTTCTTCCATCATTCTCACGGCCCTCACGCCGCCTTTGTAGTTCTGAGTCAGGTGTCGTTGAGCCCATCACCGATATGTTGGCCACCTGACTAAGAGAAACTCTCTCTGGCTATCAGCGCGAATACCCACATGCTTCCATCTGTCTCATCCCAGTCGCCCTCTTCCGATGGCTTTCGCCATATTCTAATTATCAGGTGTCGTTGAGCCCAGCGAGTCGACGCTGGCCACCTGAATACGAAGTACCATCCTTTGGCTATCATCCCGAATGCCCGCCTTCCTCTCTCCCTCATCCCAAGTGCCCTCACCTACAGTCTTGGCCGTTGTCTATCAGGTGTCGCTGAGCCCAGCGCCGACTTACTTGCCACCTGAATGCGAACTACTATCCTTTGGCCACCACCTCGAACACCCACCTTCCTCTTTGCCAACTTGAATCATGATTCTACGGGTGTTGTCGTGAGCATCCGTCAATCCTTCTCAAGCGAAGCATACTTCTCCACTGCCTCAACCAGGGGGCCTCGGCTATGTTCTTCCAGGTATCACTGAGCCCAGAGAGTTGAGGCTGGGCACCTGGATACCAACAATCATCCTTGGCTACTAGCCCGAATGCCCTGGCGCCTTCCCCCTCTCCCTCATCCTAACAACCCTCACCGGACTTCTATTGGGTATCGTTGAACCGAGCACCTATTCGCTGGCCACCTGCTCGTCCTTGTCGTCGCCGCCGCCGCCTTCCATCTCTTCCTCCCACTACCCTGACCACCCTCACACGGTGGCCTCCGTGGTCCCAAATCAGGTGCCGTTCAGCCCAGCTCCGACTTGTAGGCCACCTGACTACAAACAACTACCCTCTGGCTATCGGATTCCCGCGTTCTCCTCTCCGACTCATTCCAATCGCTATCACCTAACTATCAGGTGTCGTTGACCCCAACGAGTCGATGTTAGCTACCTGCCTACGAAAAATCATCGTATGGCGTTCAGCCTGAATACCCACCTTCCTCCTTGCCACTTGATCCATATGGTGCCGGTGTTGTCGTGAGCATCCGTCGATCCTTCTCAAGTGAAGCAGAGTCCCTTCCGCCTTCCTCCCAACCTTCCCGTTTAGATTCTCATTTAGTGGGGATTCTCTGGTATGTGTTTACCTTGACTAATACTTTGGCTGATGTTGACGAACTTGAAAAAAATGCTCTTTTGAACCCAGTGGCTCCGAATCTCTTTTCCTTGCCTTGTGTGGCTTTTTCTACATATGTAGTACCCTCCACATTCTACGAATCGACCCTCATACGTCAATTATACCGTCTCCATTCGGCCCTGGTATAGTGTACCGTAAAGTAGGTCAGAATGTTTATAAGTAGTTACTAATATCGACAACTAGCTGTAGTTTTAGTAGATTATTTACGTATGTAGAAGAAAGAGCACAGGCATCAGCTCAGTCTCTTGAAATCGCCATGGAGTGACAAACATATTACGGCCCTGTAGAAGGCCCTAACCTACAACCTACAGTCTCCAAGTTGGCAGTAATCGTGACCATCATGATTATTACCGCTTATTACCACTAGGAATCATCAACGCCGGCCGTCCAACCCAGTGATCAACGACACGTATCACCTCAATCCACCCGAAAATCAAGACAACGTTATCATCTTCACCTCCTACCCAACACCGCACTCTCCAGGGCCGTCTCTAACTCTTCCAGCGCCAATCTCTCGGAGTCCGCCCAAAGTTCCAACTCCTTTGTAAGGAACCGAGTGTGAAAGGAAGTGCGGAGCGGATTTCGTACTCGCGTAAAACGCCAGCTTATGCGATTTTGGGTACGTGTGCAGGTTAAGGTGGCGGCGGTGTACATTTCGATGTGGTGAGTGAGAGGGCTTGGCCAGGGAGGTGAGCCGAGACATCGGTGACGTGTGATAATCCCACGATTACTGTAAGGTTAAGGTTTATACACTGGAGGACGTAGGACCTCCGCTGCTACCGCAACCTTTGATAACGTAGGTCCCTGACGTCTGTTCGTGATAACTATTGGTGATAACTCTTGGTCATTTGGTAGGCGGTGACGAGACAACTGGGGGCTATAGTACATCGCCCTTCATATAGTGGAACGTCGCTCGAATCCCTGGAATACGGACACCGAGGGCGCCAACGAAACGAATGTCCGGCGTGTTTGGGATAAATGTCAAATCTGCTGCAGTTGTCGTGGTCTATACCTCTGCAATCCTCGCCTCACCCCTCGTTCGCAGCTCGTCCGATATCATTTTCTCCGCCAGAAGTTCCAACTTGACTCGTAATGCTGTTCGAGTTCCTCGGGCCTCGCGCTCCGAAATTGATCTCCAGCGTTTTGTCTTACAACACCCATGTCTATCGCGATCAGTGTCATCGTGTTCAATAGGTTCCTCACCTACGTAGCTGCATTCCGTCTTCGTCGGGGCCACTTTTGCGTCTTTGTCGTTCCGAGATCAATATGTATCGCGGAATCCCCCACCATAGCGACTTCGCCGACGACCAATTGCACAGCCACTAGGCTCGGGGTCTATGGCGAAAGTGTACCTTATTCCGTTGCGTATCATGCTTTGAGGAATGCCTCCTGCCTCCATCTCATCGCTCTGCAGGTCGGGCGTCTCGAAATGCGTCGCTGTGTCAGCATCACCCGGCTTCTTTCCATCGACCGTCACCAATGTGTCCGACTTACTTATATGTCGATGCGACACAGTGATCTTCTTCCTCCGCAATCTCGACACAGACATCCGTACTCTCCGGTCGTTCTGTCCCTGTTTCGATGGAAAAGTCGCAGATGTGGCGAACTTCACCTTTTCTGGATGGTCACTCGACAGCGTTCTCGTCCCACAGCCCCGAAGCTCACGGTGGTGAAGGCAACAACCTGGCAATGGATCATCTGGTAGGGGCTCCGCAAACCTCCCTGGTTATGCCAACCACCGCAGCTCGCGGAGAATATTGGGTATAAATATCGTTCATCTCCTTCAGTAGAAACATCACCAACCATCACTCGGCAACCGCTCACATCTTCATCAATCTCAGCGATAACAACATGGGCTCCACAGTATCTGCACTCAAGAAGTCCCTTGAAGATCCTGAACAAGAGAAGCAGGCGAACGACGCCCTCAATGTGCTCGCTCAAGTTGCACAGACTCGTATCGACACCTTTTACCAGAGGGTCAACTCCCCTCAATTTGATCCAGGTCTAGTGCCGATCAGCAAGGTGATCTACAAGTACCAGTATTTCCAGTGTGGCGTATCCAACAACGCAAGCGACGTATCCAAGACCATTTCTGGTAAGCAACGCTCCTACCTTCGCCGTTTTCCTGTACTCAAGGACACCGTTAGACTCCCTTGGGGCATTCATCAGCGGAGACGTGGTATGTGTCTGAGCGGAGCACCCATCCACGCTGCCCACATCTGACCCCATTCTCCTCCTTTACAGCAAAAGGGAGTCAACACCATAGTTGGATCCGCTTTGGGATATTTATTGGGCAATTACTCTGCCAATGCATCCTCGACTACGATATATGCTCTCACAACAGGAGAGCTTGGTGGCCTCTGTCGTATTGATGCCGACTTCTATTCGTACGAATACACTTCCAAGTCGCTCACCTCGATCACCAAGAACGTCGTCGTTTGCTCGCTAGTCATCTCGTCGGCGAAATTGGACGGCCTTACGCTCAATGATGTTACTGGCATCGTTCAGACTCTATACGGTGGGGTGGACATAGGGACACAGCGTCGCATCCGTGATCAGTTATGGGAGCAGGTTCAGGGCAACAACCATCTCTTGCAATATCGTGACCCCCTCGAGACCGCAAACCTTGCGGCGATATTCAAGGGCAACCAGGATTACGATCCTACCGATCTCGATGAAGCCGTCCCCCAACCAGGCCTCGACCACTCTAACCGCCATAAATTCCTTCCCTCGACTCTCCAGCTTATCGTCACTAGGTACCAAGAGTTCGCTGGGGATTCGACTAGGCGTGGTCGTGGAGAGGGCAAACTTTTCGCAGAGAGTTTGAAGTCCTTCCTCACGGCTTGGCTGGTCGCTTATTCCCGAACCCTTCCTTGGAAGGCGAAGTGCCCCGATGTCAGCATCACCTACACATGTGACACACAGCGCGACAACCAAGTCTTCTTCGATATCTGCGTTTGGAACGTGGAAGAAGAGTGCGGACGCGTCCTTGACCTCGTTCAGCGCCAGGCTGAAGAAGGCTTGCGTTACCTCCAGGAACACCCCACTGTCGAACCCGTCGCCAGCAAATTCGAGTCTTGGCGTTTCGAACGGCCCGTTTTCGGGCAGGGAAGGAGGGTCCTTGGCGGTGAGGAGGACAAAGTCATCGTGTTTGACCGAGCTACAGTCAACGCCGTTCTCGACATGTTAACCGTGGAAAACCCATTGCTGTGCGGCGAGCAGTTGACTCAAATGGTCATTGACGGCGCAGATGCGTTTAATCCACCCGCGCGAAAGGTAGCCAAGATGACAGCATTCGCCGAGGCTTTCGCAGACAACTTTAACAATGCCGCCCGTCAAACAAGGCCATGGTTCGATGCCTTGTACACTGTCCGTGAGTGCAGCTCCTTTCTCCACCCCTGTGAAGGCCTGATTAACACCATTGCCGTAAGTCAAACTTGTGATTGGCGGCGTCAACTATTATGTTACCAACGGCAAACAACTCCGCGGCGATATGGACCTGTACTGGCCATGGGCGGAGCCAGGCAGGATGACTGATCCTACTCGGATGCTCGTTGACTCCATAATGCCGATTCCTTATGAGTTGGTGAGTTATTTCTTTGACACTTTTTTGACCCACAATACTAATCGTCGAGACTGGAAGAATGGCAATTTGCAAGGTGATGGGATGGTTTATATGTTTGGACGACTCTATCAGGATCATCTGTCCGTAATTGTCATTTTTGAATTTTCGGCTAAGATTGACCTTGTGCACCTTCAATCGTTTCCAGTCTCTCTAAACGAGACCTGGTCTCCGAATACACCCAAGTCGTGAGTACCTAGCATTGAGTTTTCCACCAGGACGCTCATCGTTAACTTCCAATCCAGTATAATTTTATCGTCCAATATGCCACGAACAATGCTGCCCCCAATTATTGCCGTGACCTCGCCATAGTACGTATTCTCACTTCATTCTCAGATATTTGGATCGGATGCTCACAAAGATGCCCTCCCAGCAACTCCGAGACGGGGCCTAAATATTTGAACTATTGGTGAATCCTGCAAACTGCCTTTGATTGTGATTTCTGTTCAGTGGCTGATTCCTGTTACTATTTTCTGGCGGAATGGACTGTCGTGTACGAGATATTGTAGTGCGAGTGAATGTTTAACTCATAATATTAACTCAAGCAGTGGTCTCGAAGCGAACGAGGAAGTGCCAACAGAATGTCTGATCGGCGTCGCATGGGGTCACTAGGCCGCCAAGAGCGTGTGGGTAGTGCTCTAGAGCGATGGATAGTGCTCGTCTAAGTAGTTTAAGTTACATGCCCTACTTGCAGGATGTCAGAACAATGACAGGGGCCCGGAATGGAGTCCTCTTGAAGAACGTATGTCGTGACGTCATTGTGGTCGCAGTTGCATTCCTCGGGCTTTGCGAGCCCGTCCATTCCGTCCTAGATTCGACTCTCTGGTTCAAGGATATCTTGAGGCACTGATACTGATAGGACACCCGCGATCGCGAAGAACTGCCTGCATGTCAGACTGAGCTCAATGGATACTACTTTTACGCAGAGTTGACTTCGGTTGCTCGGCCAAGTTAGAACTCGCGTTATCTTGCGCATACAGGGCCCCAAAGGGAACGACGATCATTTCTTCGACGCTCCATGCCTTTGTCTATGCACAAGCCCACCCACCCGATATGATTGGCTGATTAGCGAACTTTCAATCCCCAGGGCAACGTATATACGTATATAAAGGAATGGACAAAGCATCCAGTTTTACACTGTCCGGCCTTTCCTCCGTCCATCACCAGCTATGCCCGACACCAAGACACCACAGTGCTGGACAGTGTCGGGCCTCCATGCCTTCGACACAAGCTCCGCCCTTTCGATCGATACAGGTTCATCATCTGCGTTGTTGAATAAAAATTGCAAGTTCTGCTTCTTAGTTTTTTCCAGGTTGCAGCTGACAATATTTCCAGGTATTGCAATTGACCAGCAATATCTGCGCACTCACCCTCTTGCCCAATCCCGCTTTCAATCTCACCCACCCTGTGACGGCATTCACGGGTTTCTATCAGGTGTCGTTCAGTCCAGCGCCGACTCGCTAGCCACCTGACGGCACATCCGTACGATTTGGCTATCAGCGTGTATCCATCTTCCTCTGTCCTTCACCCCAACTGACCTCACCCCATGGCCCGGGTCGTTTTCTATCCTCAGGTGGCGTTGAGTCTAGCGCCGACACCTGACTACAAAGAACTATGCCTGGCGATCACTGCAAGGCTGAAACCCACATTCTTTCGAGTTTGCCAACTTGAATCATGGCGCCATTCCTCGAGCCTCTTAACCTGACCTTACAAGACGCTTTTTGTCTTACACCATCGTCTCTATCAGAGTCATCGTTCATCCTCCTCGCCTATGTTTTCCGTCTTCGTCGGGACAACTCTTGTATCTCTGTCTTGCACGTATCGCGGATTTCACCTCAACAGCGACTTCGCCGGCGACATATTTTTAGATCCCATCGATATTGCACAGCCACTCTGGGTGGATATTGCGAAGTTGTACCTTACGGCATTCAGTTGAATATCCGTCGAGAAAGCTCTTGTCACCTTCCGTCACCTACGGGTCAGGCGTCCCCAAGTGCGTCGCCGTTCCTGCGTCAGCATCGTCCGTGCCGTCGTCCGGCTTCTTTACATCGACCGTTATCAAAATGCCAAACTTTAAGTTGGAGTAATGGGACACGGTGATCTTCTTCCTCCGCACTTTCGACATGCAGCGTCCGTACTTCGCGGTTGTTCTGTCCCTGTTTCAATGCCCCAGTGGTCGCATCGGTTCTGGATGGTCACTCGACAGCGATCTCGTTCCTAGCCCCGAGTCTCACGGCGGTGAAGACGACAATCCATGGATGACCATTGGGGGCTTTGCAAACCTCCCCTGGTTATGTCAATCTACCGCAGTTTGCGGAGGCCGTTGGGTATAAGTATCGTTGATCTCCTTCGGTTGCAACATCACCAATCAACCACTCGGCAATCGTTCACATCTTCATCAATCTCAGCGCTAACAACATGGGTTCCACGATCTCTGCACTCAAGAAATCCCTTGAAAATCCGGAGCAAGAGAAGGAGGCTAACGACGCCCTCAACGTGCTCACTCAAGTCGCCAAAACTCGCATCGACACCTTTTACCAGAGGGTCATCTCCCCTCAATTTGACCCAGGTCTGGTGCCGATCAGCAAGGTGATCTACAAATACCAGTATTTCCAGTGTGGTGTGTCCAACAATGCAAGTGATGTATCGAGCGCCATTTCTGGTACGGAAGGTTCTTACCCCGAAACTGCCCTGTACTCAACTGTTTCCTTTAGATTCCCTTGGGGCATTCATCAGCGGAGACGTGGTAAGTTTCTCAGTTGAGCACCGATTGACATCCCCGTCTGACCCCATCTTCCGCTCTTGCAGCAAAAGGGAGTTAACACCATAGTCGGTTCCGCTCTGGGATACCTATTGGGCAATTATTCTGCCAATGCATCTTCGACTACGATATATGCTCTCACCACGGGAGAGCTTGGTGGCCTTTGCCGCATCGATGCCGACTTCTACTCGTATGAATACACTTCCAAGTCGCTCACCTCGATCACCAAGAACGTCGTCGTTTGTTCGCTCGTCATATCGTCAGCGAAATTGGACAACCTCAACCTCAACGACGTTACTGGCATTGTCCAGACTCTATACGGCGGGGTGGACATAGGGACACAGCGTCGCATCCGTGATCAGCTATGGGAGCAGGTTCAGGGCAACCATCTCTTGGAATATTACAACCCCATCGAGACCGTAGACGTTGCGGCGATATTCAAGGGCGACCAGGACTACGATCCTAACAACCTCGATATCGCCGTTCCCCAACCAGGCATCGACGACTCCAACCGTCACAAATTCCTTCCCTCTACTCTCCAGCTTATCGTCACGAGGTACCAAGAATTCGCTGGTGATTCGGCTAGGCGCGGTCAGGGAGAGGGGAAGCTTTTCGCAGAGAGTTTGAAGTCCTTCCTCACCGCTTGGTTGGTCGCGTATGCCCGAACCCTTCCTCGGAAGGAGAAGTGCCCCGACGTCAGCATCACCTACAAATGCGACATCGGGCGCGACAGCCAGGTCTTCTTCGATATCTGCGTCTTGAACGTGGAAGAAGACTGTGGACGCGTCCTCGACCTCGTTCAGCATCAGGCTGAAGAAGGGTTGCGTTACCTCCAAGAACACCCCACTGTCGAGCCCGTCGCCAGCAAATTTGAATCTTGGCGTTTCGAACGGCCCGTTTTCGGGCAGCGCAGGAGGGAGCCTGACCGTTTCGGGGTCAAGGTTATCCAGTTTGACCGAGCTACAGTCAATGCGGTTCTCGATTCGTTAACCGTGGACAATCCGTTGCTTTGCGGCGAGCAGTTGACATCATTAATCATCGAAGGAGCAGATGCATTTAATCCACCGGCGAAAAATTTTGCTAAGATGAGAGCGTTCGCCGAGGCTTTCACAGACAACTTTGGCAATGGTGCCCGTCAATCGCCGGAGTGGTTCAACGCCATGTACACTTCTCGTGAGTGCAGTCCCTTCGCCTCTCCTGTGAAAGCCTGATTAACACCACCGCTGCAAGTCAAAATTGCAATTGGCGGCACCAACTATTTCATCGCCAACGGTAACCAACGTCGCGGCGATATGGGCCTGTACCTGTCATGGGCGGAGCCAGGAAAGATGACGCCTTCTACTCAGATGCTCGTTGACTCCGCAATGCCGATGCCTTATGAGATGGTGAGTTACTTCTTCAACACTTTTGTAACCCACAACACTGATAGTCGAGACCGGAAGAATGCTGGCCTGCGAGATGCTGGGATGGTTTATATGATTGGGCGGCTTTATCAGGATCATCTGTGCGTAATTGTCATTTTTGCGATTCTCGGCTAAGATTGACCTTGTGCACCTTCAATCCTTTCCAGTCTCTCCAAACAGAACCTGGTCGCCGAATATGAGGGAGTCGTGAGTACCTATAATTGGGTTTTCCACCAGGACGCTCATCGTTGACCTCAAATGCAGTATGATTACATCGTCCAATATGCCTCGAACGCGAATGCTCCCAATTATTGTCGTGACCTCGCTACTGTACGTATTCGCACTTCATTCTTAGTTTTGATGCTCACAAGGATGCCATCCTAGCGACTCCGCGATGGGAACTAAACGGTGGAATTATTGATGGATCGTGGCAGACTACCTTTGCTTTTGATTCCTGTTGATTGACCTATTCCTTCTACTATTTTTCTGGCGGAATGGACTGTCGTGTACGAGTTATTGTCGTGCGAGTGGATGCTAAACTCATAATGTTGACCCGAACTTTTGGTGGGACTCCATACGAGCCTGGAAAGGAACAAGGAAAAGCTGATCAACGATAAGATCAAGCCAACTCTACAATCTTCGCTTCCTCTCCACCACGCACCCTCTTGACCTCCCCACCCACCTCCAGCTCTTCCAATATCATACTCTCCGCCTGAACTTCCAACTCGTTTGCTAGGGTGTCGAGTATGAAAGGAGATGTGGAGAGGATTTGGGAGGCGTAGAATGTTATTTTGTGGGCTATGTGGGTTTTAGGGGTGTGTGGGCGGGCGTTTTGTGGAGATGGTGGTGGGGATATCGGTATTGGTGGATCGGAAGGTAGGGGAGGAGAGAATAGGGAGTAAAGATCTGAGAGGACGAGAAGGATTTTTCGGGAGGGGTGCGATGTGAAATCTTGTTTTGAGGTGGTGGGATCTTCCGGTGTTTTTTTGGACTTCTGGGTAGATGGGGATGTGATTTTAGTGATTCTGGATGGTCAGATGAGATTGGAGGTATCTTTGAGGAGGGTTGAGAATGAGGAGGGTGATATCGTTCCCTGGAAGAAACAAGGTGGTATTAGATTTAGGTTCAGGTCAGGTGGCGGGAGGAGGAATGGTGCTGTGTGAGCGATGGCGGATGGATGGAAGACTGACTTGGTTGAACCGAGCCCATAGATCTGTAATCACACTTTCTAGACTCTCGAATCTGACTGTTGATTTCTTGTCGATGAGGAATGGGATTAGGGTCGATAGGAGTTTTGCTGGTTCTTCGTTTTCTTCCGAGGGCGATGAGAGGGGGGAGAGGGACAGATGGCGGGATGTGTATGCGTATGCGATGCTGTAAGAGATTATTATGGTAGGGTGAGGAGAGGGGTGGGTGGACTTACGTGATTGCGCAGATGTTATAGAGTAGGGGTGAGCCGAGTGGGAGGGGTTTTATTAGGTTGGGTGGAATGGTTATGCACATTTGTGGTTCCCTTTCGCCAGCACCAATTTCATCGAGATCGCCATCCTCTTCAATTTCGGGGACTTCCCACTAAGTCTCTACGAGTTCTGTTTCGAGATCGGAGGAGGAGAGGAGTTGTTGGGTTAGTTCGGATGAGGGGTTTGTGAGAGCTGCGAGAAATGTGGTGCGTTTGGAGGGGGTTAGGAAGGACCAGAGGGTTTCTGGTGATGCTGAATCTGATGATGGTGGAGAGAGTTACTGGGGAGAAGGGGAGGGAGGGACGGGGGACGTACTGAGGTCGACGTTCTTCATTCGTTTTTTGAGATCGTTCTCCTCCTCTTCCCCGTTTGCCTCTTCGTCTTCATCTTCGCCATCGTCTTCAAGATCACCCTCTACCTCGAGTTGGTCTTGCTCGAACCGTCTAAGAACCTCCATCATCTTTAGTCTTTCCTCCGCGGTCTTGGAAGGGGACGATTGGATGTCCGTTTCGAGTTCTTTCCGGTAGAAAGATTCGGAGCAATGGTTGTGTGACTTCAGAACTAAATTTAATTAAGATACGCGGAGGAAGGAGGTAGACGTAACTCTGAACGGAAACAAGTGAGGGAACAGTAAGGGAGGTTACATGTGGGGCAGCTGTATTTTGCGAACTGTCTCCCGACAGCTAAGGCAACATGTAGTGGTTAGAGGCATCGTAGACGGTTAATGGCGATGGCTTACAGATATGGAAACGGACGAGGAAGCCATGCAAAGTCAAAGTTGTGGCTGTGCTCGCGATCGCCGATTCCAAGTCCGATCATTTTTCGACTTGATTACTATGGTGTCGCTGACCCTCCGACTGCTCCTCCTCAAAACATGGTGAGCACCTCCGCTCCAACATTCTCATCGCTGTTCCATCCCCTCGAAGCTCTCCTCCTCCGAGCTCTCTCAGACCTATTCTTCGCCCGGCCTACCCTTGTCGAACAAAAAGCCATCCCTCAGCTAGCCCTCGAAGGCAATGGATTTCCAAAGGGAGGTTCTTCTCTCTTGACGACATGTGCAGACCCATCCCTTTCAACCTGTTCACTGGCCGATTACCGAACTTGCAATGTAGAAGCGACGCTGGGCTGCAAATAACAATACGATAGCGAAAAGGCACAGACAGCAGAATCACCACCAACGATTCTGATGTTTCCATTTGGGCAATTTGGTTTCCCGAAGAGGTGTGACAATCCTTTCTTCTCCGAGTCTTGCGTTGTGTATGACTACCACCACGACATCGGCCTACGGACACGCACAATCGCGATGCTGTGCGCATACTTCGTTTCCTACCTTTTTGCCTGTCCGACCAATCTGTCCATGAAGCCACTACGATTCACCTCCGCACAGACTCACTCGCGGGATGGACATTCCATAAGTCTTCTCGACCGTCTTTGTGTGTATCTGTGTGTATCGTATATCGTACAGGGATCCAAATACGCTAAACCGAGAAGAAAACCGACACAAAATGTGGCCCATGCGTATGTAAAAAAGGCAGTTCAGAAGTCGACCAATCCAAAGTATCAAACTGGATGTATTTCAAGTGTCAACATTCATTGGAATGATTTCAGGGCAGTCGATGGGGTGGATTCTTCCCGGTAATCGCCATCATTCCCCATCTGGGCGTGCAAAGGAGTATGATCACTAGAGGAAGCACGGTTCTGCTTCAGAGAGCCGTGCCCCGCTTCGACCAATGCCGGACCCTCCAAGGTGGACCGGAGCCGAAGTGCCATCCCTTCGTTCCTCGTGAAGTCCTCCGAATCAAAAGCATCAGCGAGTCCGCGCCCAGAGGATGCTAAGATCAGATGGAGCGCGTGCGTGGGGTCGAATGACTCAGGAGAACCGTTCTTTCCACGAACTGTGACATCCTCATACCCTTGCCGATATTTGAGCGAAAGGCAAACCATCACGATGGACAATATGGCTGTTACAGTCATGGGAATCAGGATGAAGAAGGATATTGAGGATTCGTGGTGCTGCCATCCCATGGTCCCTGCGAAAAGAGTACCGTTATAGCTGACGGTCATGTTTTCGGGGATCTTGTCATCCGGGAACACGCCGCTCGTCGAAAACCCCGACCGTAAGTCCTACAGTAACTAAATCAACTCGAATCTAACAATCCAGGAGAAAGACGGGTTACTGTTGCCGCAAACTCAACGAGTCCCCTCAGGTAATCCTCCTATTAGGGACCATGAAATGCGGATACAGGGCATCAGTTCACACTGCTCACCAGAATACCGTTCAAAAGGGCCTCCTGCTCTTGGCTAGTTCCATTTTGGCTCTGAGGCTGGCTGGAATAGACTGAGGAAATGCCATTGCCAATGGAGTTTCCCCAAAGACTCTGCGAACCATAGAAGAGGGCCATAAAGGTCCTGGCGGTGTACTGTCCAATATCAAATTTGGATATGTTGTATTGACTATTGAAGTCGATTGGTACGTGGGTTTGGGAAGTAACCGTTTCAGAGATGTTGACGACGGAGGTATAATCAACGCGGACTGTTGTGAGTTTCGGTTTGATCGTACAGATAGTTCCGTTAAGAAAGTTGTACGAATTGCCTCCTCCTGCCATCACCGCCACTATCATGACCAAGTCGTGTCAAAATTTGATCAGAAGGGTAGGCAGACCTGTGGACCTACAATGTGAAGATGAATCATGGCCACTTGTGTTGGTTGAACTCGTATTTTGGAAAGGACATACACTGCCCCAGAATATTCCGTCAGTATTGTTCGCAGTGACCTGATTGTAATCGGCTGAGAAGAAAGCTCATCAGATTCGAGTCGGGATAGATAGAATTCGTTCACCAACGTGGTACTGTACCGACCGCGCAGTTCAAAAACCATGACCACTGCGTGTAGTTACGGAGTGAGGCATCGGTGTCTCCGGGACCACGAGGAGTGATAGGGAAGGTATATGAGGATGTATTCAACGTTGGTGGCCCAATATAATCCTCCGAGGGCTGTTCGCACGATACGTCGGCACTGAATCCCTGCTGAAGGAGGGAGTAATTGCTCGTAAATCCCGTTGCATGAGGTGGACCTTGCATAGTAAAGTTGCTGAGAATTGGACCCCCAACAAAATTAAGACCGCTAGCATAGATGCCATGGTTGAACCCAACCGTTTGTGATGAGCCGGTTGGGAGAATTCCTCCTAATCATGAGACGAAGCGCAAGGTCAACGTCGACGAAGAACGGTTCTTGAGCAGATGGATTTACCTGTGGAGATATTGAAAGCCACCAAATTGTAGTTGATAATGTTTGGAATACCAAAGCGACGACCCGCAGATGCGATGCCGCTGATATCGGTAGGAAGCCAGATGACATCCCCTGCCAAAGATGAACCTACAGCGTTGTCAATCCATGCAAAAATATCCGTAGAGGAGATGGTCGACGGTCGTACCTGCGCCCGCCTCATAGTCATAATAATCTCCTGCAGGGTATCTAGCTTCGACGAATTCACGAAAAGCAGGGCTTCCAATGTTCAGCTCCGTCCCATGGATGGAGCGTTCCACCGTTATCGGTGTGGGAGTTAGCAGGGTGGTCCATCTAAATTGACATCAGAATCGATGATTACAAGTTTGAGGACTAACCAACCCAGCTGTTTGCGAGCTCAGTGCGATAACAACGACGGCCGTGCCCAGGGCCCACCAAGGATGGCGAGGATTTAAGACAAAAGATTTTTTGGATAATTCGATTCCCACGTTTAGTGAGAAGAAGGAGACGGGTTTATGAGAAATAAGGCGGGATGC
Source organism: Jaapia argillacea MUCL 33604 (assembly GCA_000697665.1). Lineage (NCBI taxonomy): Eukaryota > Fungi > Basidiomycota > Agaricomycetes > Jaapiales > Jaapiaceae > Jaapia > Jaapia argillacea. The sequence continues at coordinate 88,701 of KL197752.1, read as the reverse complement.
CAGCAAGTAGCGAACCGCTCGCGAGCAAAGTCTACGAGGATAAGAACGCCAACTACGATAAATGACAGATGGTAACACATACAATGAGGAGACGATTGAAAGTATCGTGGCAATTGTTGTGACAACGGCCGTCGTCGAGCGTGGATATGTCAATGTGGTCGTCGCCAATTTATCGGGTAGAGTGATTTGGTTATATCGAACGATTGCCCCATAGAAACCCCAAGCAAATGCCATGAGAGTTAGTTGTCCGATGACGATGACGATGTGCCAGCTCAGAGTTTGGGTTTGAAGATGGCGGAGTTGTCGCGATGGATTCGTTTTAGAGGGACTTGTTTTGGGAAGGGGCGCAAAAGGAGAAGAGGCAGGCGAAGCCATCAACTTGATGGTCCTAGCAGATGTCAGGCAGGACGATAATCAGCCCTCTTCCTCCCCGAATTTTGTGAGGACTTGAAGGCTGGAGGCAGTGCTTAGGGACTGCGAGAGGAGTGAATTTGCACAGGAACGGTCATAGCTCCAACGTGCGGTGGTTGGGCGACTGAGAACCACCGATATTTGACTTCAGGTGACCGGAGCGTCGCTTTGTGTTCTTCTCCCGATTCCTCATCCACCCTGCGCAAATAAGCGGTTAAGTTCGACAAAGACGGAGACGGAGACTGATGATATGCGAGTGCGCTCGACTCAGCGACAGGGATGCGTACATATATCGATCTTCAATGGATCCCACTAACTCATGGGTCATGATGTCCTCCCACGATCAAGAGATAAACAATGAGTGTTTGATAGGCTGATCAACTCTCCAAAAGTCAGGGAAGAGGATCTCAAAAACACGTCATTGATTGATGCGAGGATGCACGAGGCTACAAACAGGCACCCAGCGCTCCATCTTACACCGAAAGGTGGCCATATCCGCATGCCAAACGTTTGAATAAAGTCTGTACTGGCTCCGAAGCTGTGCAGAACCCATCCACATCCTTGATCAGTGACTGCAGTTTGGGATAGGTAAATATTGGCATAAGAACTGACTAAGTATCCGACGAAACACTAGTGGAATTTGAACGGCCGGGCGTCGTCTCTAAATGTGTAAGGTTGGGCAAGAAGGAAACTGATGGAAGTGGTGAAAAGGTGAATCAGACACCGCTTGCCCTCTCTTGGTCGTGACCTACATACACGTCGCTTTGCGGAGAGACAAGGGCGATAGAACCCCTTGCAAGAGCTTTTGGGTCGAGGGGAAGGACTCCAGAGACCAGAATCGCTCCGTTCCGGGTAGTCACGTTCCAAGAGGCCCTACGCGGAGCTTGAACGCGAGACGGACTTAGAACGAGACTAGGACGACATTCTTCACGCGCATTGCGCATACAAACTCAATGCAACCCAATCCCCATTGTTCATTGGCCGGTTATCGAGCTTTCGGACCCTAGCAATATAGAAAGGCGTCGACAAACCATCCAGCTCAACACCACCCCTTCTTTTCTTCTTCCACTGGCAGGTATCGTCGATACAATTGGCACCCGCCCTCCCGCGAAGTTGCGAAATACAGTGCTGCGCTTGACGATATTAATTATGGGTCACTGAAATCTGTCGGTGATGCATTTCGACCCCTGGAGTCCAGCAATGGGCAAAAACTCTGCGTTGTGTTGAAAGGGTTCATGGTAAGCCACCCTTTATGCATCTCGACAGTCTTTCTCAATTAATTTCACCACTCACCAGCATCAGTCCGCTCTGTCATGTACACCTCTGACATAGGCCCCGCGGCTTTCGACCGACACAGGTTCATCATGATCAGAATTGTTGATTGAAAAACGTTCAGTTATGGTCCTTCAAGTGGCCTGATTTGGCCATCAGCACAGATACCCACCTTCCTCTACCCTTTACCCCAACCGACGTCGCCCGATGCCTGGGTCATTTCTATCAAGTGTCGTCGAGCCTAGCACCGACCCCCTGGCCACCTGAGGTCAAGGCTGAAAACCAACATTCTTCCGAGTTTGCCAACTTGGATCAGGGCGCCGTTCATTGAACCCCCGAACCTGACCTCTATAGATCTTTTGTCTTACAACAACATTTCTGTCAGTACTAGCATCATCGTCATGTTCTTCGCCTATTTCGTTATTTCCCGTCTTCATCGGAACCACTCTCGCATCTTTGTCTTGTCGGGATCAGTATGTATCGCGGATTTCACCTCAACAGCGACTTTGTCGGCGACAGAATTTTAGATTCCACCCAAATTGCACAGCCAGCCTTCGTGCATTGCGAAGTTGTACCTTACGGCATTCAGTTACAAATCTGTCGAGCAAGCCATTGTCTTGATTCTTATCACCTTCGCAGTGTCCCCAATGCGCCGCCGTTTCTGTTTCAGCATTGTCCGGTCCGTTGTCCGATTCTTTACATCGACCGTCATCAAAGGGCCAAACTCCAAGTCCAAAGTCTGTGTCGACGCGACACGGTGATATTCTTCCTCCGCACTTCCGACATGCAGACGTCCGTACTTCGCGGCCGTCCTGCCCCTGTTTCAATGACCAAGAGGTCGCAAAGGCTTTGGACTTCACTACTTCTGGATAGTCACTCGACAACGATCTCGTTCCCCAGCCCCGAAACTCATGGCGGTGAAGGCAACAACCCACGGATAGCATGCGGGGGGATTTGCGTCCCTCCCCTGGTTAGGTCAATCCACCGCAAATCTCGGAGACTGTTGGGTATAAGTATGGTTGATGGCTTTGGGCAGAGGCATCTCAAACCACTCGACAATCACCCACATCCACCAGCAATCTCGGCGATAACAACATGGGCTCCACCGTATCTGCACTCAAGAAATCCCTTGAAGATCCGGAACAAGAGAAGCAGGCTAACGACGCCCTCAATGTGCTTGCTCAAGTCGCACAGACTCGTATCGACACCTTTTACCAGAGGGTCAACTCCCCTCAATTTGATCCAGGTCTAGTGCCGATCAGCAAGGTGATCTACAAGTACCAGTATTTCCAGTGTGGCGTATCCAACAATGCAAGTGATGTATCCCAGGCGATTTCTGGTAAGGAAAGCTCTTACCCTCGCCGTCTTTATGTACTCAAGTGTACCGTTAGACTCCCTTGGGGCATTCATCAGCGGAGACGTGGTACGTTTCTCAGCTGAGCATCGATTGACACCCCCGTCTGACACCAACTTCCTGCCTTGCAGCAAAAGGGAGTCAACACCATAGTTGGTTCCGCTTTGGGATATCTATTGGGCAATTACTCTGCCAATGCATCCTCGACCACCATATATGCTCTCACCACGGGAGAGCTTGGTGGCCTCTGCCGCATTGATGCCGACTTCTATTCGTACGAATACACTTCCAAGTCACTCACCTCGATCACCAAGAACGTCGTCGTTTGCTCGCTCGTCATCTCGTCGGCGAAATTGGACAACCTTACGCTCAACGATGTTACTGGCATCGTTCAGACTCTATACGGCGGGGTGGACATAGGGACTCAGCGTCGCATCCGTGATCAGTTATGGGAACAGGTTCAAGGCAACAACCATCTCTTGGAATATCGCGACCCTCTCGAGACCGCAGACCTTGCAGCGATATTCAAAGGCAACCAGGATTATGATCCTACCGATCTCGACAACGCCGTTCCTCAACCAGGCCTCGACCACTCTAACCGCCATAAATTCCTTCCCTCGACTCTCCAGCTCGTCGTCACTAGGTACCAAGAGTTCGCTGGCGATTTGACTAGGCGCGGTCGTGGAGAGGGGAAACTTTTCGCAGAGAGTTTGAAGTCGTTCCTCACCGCTTGGTTGGTCGCTTATTCCCGAACCCTTCCTTGGAAGGCGAAGTGCCCCGATGTCAACATCACCTACACATGTGACCCACAGCGTGATAACCAAGTCTTCTTCGATATCCGCGTTTGGAATGTGGAAGAAGACTACGGACGCGTCCTTGACCTCGTTCAGCACCAAGCTGAAGAAGGCTTGCGTTACCTCCAAGAACACCCCACTGTCGAGCCCGTCGCGAGCAAATTTGAAGCTTGGCGTTTCGAGCGGCCCGTTTTCGAGCAGCGCAGGAGAGGGGAGCCCGACCGTTTCAGGGTCAAGGTTATCCAGTTTGACCGAGCTACAGTCAATGCCGTTCTCGGCATGTTAACCGTGGACAATCCATTGCTTTGCGGCGAGCAGATGACTCAATTGGTCATCGACGGTGCAGAGGCATTCAATCCGCCCTCGAGAAAGGTGGCCAAGATGACAGCATTCGCTGAGGCTTTCGCAGACAACTTTGGCAATGCCAACCGTCAAACGCAGCCGTGGTTCAACGCCATGTACACTGTCCGTGAGTGCAGTTCCCGTCTCCTGTCCTGTGGAGCCTGACCAATATCATCGCCCTAAGTCAAACTTACGATTGCCGGCATCAACTATTTCGTCGCTAACGGTAGACAGCTCCGCGGCGATTTGGACCAGTACTGGCCATGGGCGGAGCCAGATAAGATGATGGATGCCACTCGGATGCTCGTTGACGCCATAATGCCGATTCCTTATGTGTTGGTGAGTGATTTCTTTGACGCTTTTGTGACCCACAATACTGATAGTCGAGACCGGAAGAATGCTAACCTACGAGATAATGGGATGGTTTATATGATTGGGAGGCTCTATACGGATCATCTGTCCGTCATTGTCATTTTGCAATCTTCGGCTGTGACCGACCTTGTGCACTTTCAATCCCTTCCAGTCTCTCCAAAGAAAACCTGACCGCTGAATACCCCGAAATCGTGAGTACCTAGTGTTGGGTTTTCCGCCGGGACGCTCATCGTTGACTTCAAATCCAGTATGATTTTATCTTCCAATATGCCACGAACGCTAATACTCCCGATTATTGTCGTGACCTCGCCATAGTACGTATTCTCACTCCATTCTCAGATATCTGGATCGGATGCTCACAAGGATACCCTTCCAGCGCCTCCGAGACGGCGTAAATGTTTGAATTATTGATGGATCCTGCAAATTGCCTTTGGTTGTGATTTCTTTCGATTGACCGGCTCCTGCTATCATTTTCTGGCGCAATTGACCATCGTGTACGAGATATTTTAGTGCAAGTGAATTTTAAACTCATAATAATAACTCAAGCGGAGGTCTCGAAGCGAACGAGGAGGTGCTGATCAACAATCTTCATCGTAGTAACGTCAAGATAACTCCACAATCCTCATCCTCCCAACTCTTCTCCACTATTACCTCCGCTTTAAGTTTACGAGGGAGTCCAATGTGAAGGGAGGTTTGTAACTTGCCCGATGCTCGAGGTCACCTCGACAGCATCGTGACGGACAACAAAGCTGATCCCCACCCGACATTATGGACGAGGGAATTGGGCATTTCTATTCTATATCTCATAACGTACATTCCCAGCATCAAGTTCCGCCAGAGAAAAACAGTCAAAGCGGCCATAGGTATATAGGTGATATGGGAAAGCACCAGAATTTCCTCAAAGCCAAAAGCCTATTCCTTACATCAAAACCCCTCCGACTCACCGCCATAAGCCTTTGGCAGCTCCTTCGGATCCACAAACGGCAAAATCGCCTTGCCAATCGCACTTGATCCGGAACCCACCACACTCATTTTAGCGAGAGTGTTGGCACTAATGAGAGGTTTGAAGATCCAGAATACCCAGGCGAGGACCGAGGGGACATTGACGAAGAATTTCTTGAACTGAGAGGGATAGGGGTGTCAGGAGGGGGTGGGTGAGGAAGAAGGGGGAGGAGGACGTACTAGGAGCTCGGGATAGTGGTTTTGGAAGATACTCGAGCATTCTGAAGCGGCGTTTTTGGAGTTGGCATCCCGACTCGTGAAGCTCACTCCTTCATAATCTTTCCACACGACCTAATGTCAGTACCAAGCTAATTAAATGGTGGAGGAGGATGACTCACCATGAACTTGGATCATCTGATCGACTGTCTCGAAGTCGAGGAAGGAAACACATTTCTCCATGAATGCAACTCGCCATCTAGACACGATCGTCGAAAGGTTAGACAGAGCAGATGGAGTGGAAGCGAGGAAGAGTTACTCGCCGAATGAACCGAGGGACGTCACCGAAAACGGCTTTCAAGTCTTTGTTAGCTCCGTACAAGTTGTAGCTGTCATTGAGAGATTAATGTTCGATGTTAGAGACACATGGAACGGAATGTACACAATGGGTCGTCCCTCCTTGTCCTTGCCGAAGATATATCCAAGTGATCCGAAGATATCTTCATCAAACTCTTCTTTGTTCGCTGCGTCTACATTGAAGGACTGGCGCCATCTCAGAGTGGAGATTAACATCTCTTTTGCTTCGTACACGCTCAAGTTCCTGCAGGGCCAGTGAAACTTGATCAACCAAAGTGCCGTAGAAGGATCGTTGCGGAATCTCACCTCGCTCTAAGGAACTTCATGAGGACAACAGTCGCTCGTGCATTCTTCGGTCCCTTAGGATCGAGAGTAACGCCCCAGAAAGTGACAGGCGTCGTCGCAGCATCCGGCGTATCCGGGAAAGCCTCTGCGAACGTCTGAGACAGCTCTCTCTATTAGCATGAAAGGTAAAACGGGATTTCATGTCAGATGAGCCATTTGTCAAGCTAGGTTCAGGTGAACTGACCCTGAACACCTTGACCGCCTTCCATTCTTCTTCCGTGAACTGCCTTGTCAAAGCGTTCTGAGGTTCCTCCTCTTCAACATCACTAGGTTTTTCATCTTTATTCTCAGCCTCTGCGGCTGGCGCGGTCTCAGACTCCAGAGGCGCAGTTACGGAAGGTTGAGCAGGTTCGGAGGGTGGGGATATTGGGGTCACGGAGGGTTCAGCTGAAGCTGCGGTAGAATCAGCAGGAACAGTAGTGGATGGAGTGGTAGTGGGATCAGAGGACATGATGGTTGAGGTGGAAGAGTGTTCGCGCACGCTTAGCTGGTTGGACTGTTCTACGGGAATGGACCCTGCTTGGCGACGGTGGGACGACAAACGCCTGCTGCTGTAATCTTATCAGATAAATTCTCACACGTGGCGATTCGCTACACTTCCGTTTGGTTATAAGTAGGTTTCTCCCACGCCTGTTTCTCTGAACCTCCAGAGGCCAAGTCTCCAGCAGACTAGCGCCCCCTCCCGCGCCTGCCGATCACTCCTCCAGCAATTCAACCCAATATGTCCTTTAAAAAGAGCAAACTCGACCTCTTGGTTCGCGTCCGTTACTCCAACCCCCTCCCAGCACCACCATGCCCACCGAAACTCCTCGACATACCTACAAACCCAATGCGTTATACCAAACCAGAATTTATGACTTCAATAGCAGACTCTACACCTTTACCAATGGTAGTAGACGCCGAGCTTGGTATGCCCTTGGATCTGGGAAAGTGGGAGTGTTTGTGGGAGGAGGGAGCTGATGATTCAGGTTAGTACCCCTCACCTTGTACTGATTAGTGGCCCAAACGTTACGGAAGGGAGAGACTGTGTAGGCTGATTGAATTCAATGCGTAGCTCTGAACCCTGACCCAAATAATCTGCCCAAACTCCATCCAAAGGACCACTTCCTACTGGGAGACCCAGCATCAACGTCTACACCCTACGTGAACGGTGGTTTCTCTGGTTCAACGCCTGCAACACCCCAAGCACTCCCCGCACACGTATCCTGGCTTCGAAAAACTGAATATCTCAGTCGGGAGGGTGTTTCCAAAGCTTCACTGTCACAAGAACCGTGCGTACTGTACTCACCCTCCCCACTTCGTCTCCTCTCTCGGCTCTTCATTTTGAATTCCCCGAAACTAACCAGTGGCATTATGACAGGAAGCAAATGGAAAACATAGTAGACATTTCCCGTGCGGCCCAAATACGAGACATCGAAGCATCTTTCGCATCAGCCAACGACAAGCTCGATCTCAAATCCCTCAAACACCCAACAAAGTCCCGAGTGACCGCTGTCGATTCTTACGAAATCCTTCCAGACGCAGATATCTGGGCCAACGCGTATGATTTGTTCAGGTTCGCTGAACGGCCGGGTGAAAGACCCGTCGACGTGAGTCTTATTGCCATTATTCATTGTGAGAGTGGTTGGCATTGCTGGACTTGAATTAACTTGTTGCGGGATTTGATAGGTTGAAGATCCTCGATTAGATTGTGCGATTTTGAGACCTATGGAATCGGACGGAGATCATTTCTTGGCCTACTATCTAACCAAAGACGATGATTCGGCGCTTCAGTTCAAACAATCAAGGCTCGAACGTGAACCCTACTCCATAGTAGAAGACTCAGACGTACGTCCCTCTCAACACTCTCACCTACCGCAACTCCCCCTCTAATCTAATAAATAAACAGCCGACATCATTCCACTTTGTCCGAGATTACGAAGTGACCAAAGTCGAACAAGATGTTCCGAATGAGTTTTTGCTTGTGTTGGATGATGGGACTGATATCGATAGGTCATCAACACCTGACGTGTTTGGAGGCGAAGAGTCCAAAGCACCAAGGAGACCCAAGGGAGCTTACTATAAGAATATTGAGCGGAAGATGATGCTGAAGAAGAAACGTCAAAACGTCAGTCCCTCTCCTCCATTCACACCCTGTCCGTAACCCCGGCCACTGACCCCGATCCGTACCTCACCCCTCAGATCCACGAAGCATACCTAGACAAATGGCACGTCGTCAAAGTCTCCCACGTACCCATGACGAAAGAAGAAGAAGACGAGCGAGATGAGATGTTGGCGGAAGTTGTGGACCCTATGTATTTGCTTGCACGACCGGAAGGTGAAGCGGACGTGGATGCGGAGGGTGAGGCGGATGATTCGCTGTTACCCGGGCAGGGTCAGGGCCATGGAGGTTTGGATGTAGATGTTATGGCATAGGGTCGTTGTATCGTGATTGGTGTTAGTGTTATTTCTTGGATGTTGTGGCACCATAAGACCGCTTTCCCGTCGTTGTTGGCCGTCTGCCTCAGCTGTGCTTCATCTTTGGACGTCGGTTGTTCTCGATACAATACGTTCGCTAGTGCATGAATTGCAAGATAAACTATGGACAAAGTCCAACGTAGAAACATCAACCGGGAGAAATATCACGACAAATCGACAATCCCGAAGCTCCATCCATCAAACTCAATTCGTCATTCGTCCTCCGATGCCATTCAGTTACCCAACTCCTTGGGGGGCCACTTGATGCCAGTGCTCGGGCAGCTGGACTTGCGAGTTGCATGGGACGGTAAAAATTGCCCATTTTGAAGCGGACCTACCGCGTTGAGGTAGTACTGGACGGTTGATAAAGTCTTTCCTTTACAAACAAACTAGAAAAGATAGAGGATAATCAGGACTGAACGAGTGGATACGGAGTGAGGGATGGTTAGGGACTTACGTCGGGAACGTAGCTCGTCGCAGATTCAACGGCTTGCAACAACTCGTCGAGCCTATAAGTTTTCGTATGGGATGGGGTGATCTACACGACGGGAAAAAATCAGGTGAACGGTTTGAACGATCTTCCGATTGGGAATAGACACGAACCCCAGCACTGGTCAAAGCCTTGTAGGTATCCAACCCTTGGAATACGCCAACGACAGTCTTGAGATATGGGACGACTTCCGCCCCTTCTTGGTAGTTGGCAATGCAGTTGGGCTCCAAGGTGCTCACGCTACATGTTACGTTGAAGGAATGAGCCACAAATCCAAAACAAGGAGGACGCGGATGAAATCCCTTACCAGGTACCGTGAGTCGCCCACTAAAATTTCGAGAGGTGTATAAGTGGATTGAGATTTGGGTCGGGATAGCGGGCATCAAGCTCACCTCGTGCGCCCAGAACGCTTCGGGATTGTTATTATTCGGGATCCAGTACGTGTTCATATAATCGAGTAGATCCTGGTTACCGCTATCTTGTAACAACTGGGTGATTTGTCCGCCGGAATATGCTCGCGAACTATCGCAGTTCTCGTAAAAGGTGCCATCACACTTGTCTGGCCTGTAATGTGACAAGAGATATTGGGGAGAGAATTGGAGAGTATGCTGGTTAGTAGGAGTAGAGTAGAGTAGGGAGAAGAACTTGAGCTGACCAAAGACCGTGGATTCCCCAAGAATCTGCGACTCCGTAGCCCAAGTCCCAGAATTGGGCATGAACGAGGACGCCTCCTGGTGTGACGACCTAATCCAGAGAGCGGTTAGCATAATGAGCAATGGAGGCGAAGCAGAGAGAACTCACGCAGCAACTATCGGCGCCTCCAGCGTCGGCAGAGCAGCTTGTGACGGGCGGCCTGGGGCATTGAGAGAGCTGTTCTTGCAAGCCAGAAAGGCCTGAGATACCGAGAGCAGGAATCAACAGGGAAGGAATGAGGTTCGCTCCTGGAATGAACATCTTGTCTGAAGATGGGTACCACTTACCAAGAGGTTATATACCATGCATGGATCATTTTGCCCAACTCAAATTGGTGAGGATGCAAGTAGGTGTAGACCAATCGAAAGAGCGGACTCGAACGTTCGTGTACCGATAAAAAGGCTGAACCATGTGTGGATATTGAGAGGTCTCAAGAAGGGTAAGATGGGCGTTGGATTAGAGTTAGACAACAATATCATCTGCTAGGTTGCGGAGACAAGGCGGAATTGCTGTGCATGATTAAATGTCGAGACTCGGAGTGGTTGACTCGCCGGTAAAAATGGTGGTGACAAGGACAAGAAGATATTCAGTAGCGATGGCAGATCTGACTCGGCAAATGAACGCCATCAAATTGAGCCCTCAAAGTTCTTGCCAAGCCTAAGGTTGAGGGTCCAGCCAAACACGCCACTCTCCGAGAAAGAGGGAGGTATGGTAAGTGGAGGAGAAAGAGAGGGTTTTGACGATATAAGTTCCAGTCCTCGGTTCGCAAGCTGACGAGCGTCGAGGAGGGCGATGGACCCGTTGAAAATGGAATCTCGGATGAAGGTAAGTTTAAGTTCTCGACTGGCCAGAGGATATTGGGTCGCCCGTTGGCGAATAGACCACTGCCTGGTATATTGGTGAATCTGGGACAGACAGTCGATCCAGCTGGAAAGACACAAGACGAAAACAAGGTTGATGGGGGCAGGACATCGGACACAACGAAACAGAGTTCATCGCATTGCCTATTATGGAAGGTCGCCTGCCAAAAATGGCCAAGGAATTGTGGTTCCGTCAACGTGGCTGTGGTGCGCTTCCTGGTGTCTCTGCTAGCTAAATGTCGCCTGCTGGGAAGTGCTGGGATCGTTCCTTGATCTCTTACTTGACCAGAAACACCGAGGCCCACTCGTCGTTAATCCCAACTAGCCCTCATGTTCTCAGTCGCCCACCAATACTTCCTCCACCTCGTTCTTCAGCGCATGTATCTCCCGGGCTCGTCAACGATCATATCTTCGCGTGTTCTCCAACCAACAGTCTCTCATCTTTCCCGCCTTCGTTCATTTCCTCGTGGAACACATTCTTCACAGAGATTTAATTTCCATCCTCAGACAACGTTACAGGTTTCCTCCCAATTCGCTGAGTTATGTATCGACTGACGGGTGATGCCCAGTTAACCTTCGCGACTTCACCGAACTGAGATAAGTACTCAGCCAATAATGATGGGGCGTTGTCGTCCTTGGGGGACACAATCCACCAAAACCCCGCCCATACCACTGACACATTCACCGTAGGCAATCCAACTTGCGAAGTGCGTAGCTGAAGACGTAAGTATATATGGTATAAGATGTGTCCCCTCCAACATGTCCGTAAGTAATCCATACACCAAACCACACCCGCCAAGTCCACAAAAATCCTTTCCTCCAACCCATACGTACAAGTATAACCAAGAAGCTTCCCCACACGTCAAGCCAAGGTGACTCCCACCGATCCCAAATGTCCAATATAAGAGATAACCGATCTATGGTATCCCAAAGAGGTTCTTCTCAGTCAAAGTCCAGTTGAAAACTGGGAAAGGATGAGCTTCGGTGTTGAACACCCATTTATCGAGTGGGATGAGGTCTTGGTCCATGAATAGAAGGTAGAGGTATTTCAATCTGTAGTCGAGAGATGATGTCAGCATGAGGGGTTGTAGTGAAAAGGAATGGGGTGAACTCACGTCTCTGCCAAGAAATAGCTGGATTTCGACGGGGTGTCAGCGCTGCAGGTGGGGGTAAACGGATAGGGAGAGACAGACCTGGGCATACTATTATCCTGTCTCGGAGGATCTGTATGAACAGTCTTGATAGTGGCATACGCAGTAGGAGTTTTCGATTCCCTCTCTATCGCTTCGAAAATTAACCAACCACGTTCCCTCCACCGATCATCTCCAGTCGTCCGCCACAACAAGTATATCGACTCGATCGTCTGGGTTTCGCGTTTGCGTCAAACTCGCCGGAAAGAGGGGGGTTGGGGAAGGCTCACCTCGGGTCTTAACAGATACTCTGTTTTCCTGATCAGGTAATCTCTGGCATGACCAGGATAAGGACCCATAGACTTTTCCGTATCATCATAAACCACTCTCTTCTTAACACCAACACCAGGCGGGGGTCCCCTCCCCCCACTCCTCCTCCACCTCTCAACAACATCAAACCACTTCCCATCATCAACCTCCCCAATCCCATCACCATCACCCACTCCCCACCCAATCCCAGGCCTCCCTTTCGATCCCTGCCGCGATCCATCAACGCGGTTACCACCAGTGTGCGTAGAACCAGTAGAGGTTTTATAGTTGGAGTTGAAAACGACTTCGTCGGGACCTAGACCTGATTTTTGGTCTGCGTACATGAGGTAACAACTCTCTCCAAGACCTTCCGCCACCCACATATGTAACTCTTTCAAGTTATACCTACCCACTTTCCTCCATCTAGCTCTTTCCTCTCTCGTCAATCCATATTCTCCTTTCCCACTTGCACCCCTACCAGAACCGGCACCAGCACCGTCAATGATATCATCCCAATTCACACCGAGTTCTTCGAGGTTATCGAGCGGGAGGAGCGAGGCTCCGAGGGTGAAGAGACCGGGGAGGAAACAGGATAGGTGTTCGAAGACGTGGGAGGGGGATGTTGTTGTTGGGGAGACGGAGGCGTCGGTTACGTAGAGGAGGTGACGGGTTGGGGAGAGGTAGAGGAGGGAGGTTATTATTCGTGTTGTTGTTCGGAGGTCTGAAGAGACGCGTTACATTTGAGAGGGGGATTGGATTCAAGGATGGGAGCGAGGACGTACACATTTCCAAACTCGCTTTATCCGTCTTTCCCGAAAGGAGATACTGCTTCAACAAGTACTCATGCGCACTATCAGCAGCAGCTCCCACACTCAATTGCGCTACCCCCCCACAAACCCCATCAGTCAGTCTCAACTCATCATCGCAACTACAAGACTCACCTGAACCGTCCCAAGGTGTCCCCGAAGTCAAATTCCACCTAACAGGGAGCATGCCACCATATTGGGTACCCAAAGCAGCCGATTCGAGTAAATGGTTGATGTGGTTCGCTTTGTCGAAATGTTCTTTTTTGCCGGTCGCTTTTGCCAAGTAGAGGTATTCTAATTGGCAACTTGCTATTTCGGCTAGGATGGCTGTTAATGGGCCTCTTGTTTGTCCGCTACAATGTGGTGAGGGTGAGGGTGATGGGGTTATGTAATGGAGACAATGGAGGAGCTCACCTGACGGTGTTGACGGCGTAGGCTGGGAAACCGCTTGATGTGTTGAATGCGGGGCTTAGAAGTCTGCCGAGGTCGTCTGCGCGGGCTAGGAGGATTGGTTCGGAGGAAAGGGCGTGGGCTGAGAGGAGGCCTCCGAGGTAGCGGATTACTGTTTCGAAGAAGGGGGCGTGGAGGGTCTGCGGGGGTTGGATGGGGTCAATGGGGATGGTATAACGAAGGGAAAAGGACGTACGTCGTTGAGATGGAAAGTAGTTTGTTCGACGAGGGGTAACGCTCTCTCGAACTCCTCGGTTAGACCCATGAGTAACATGGTGTCTAGGGAATCGACCATGGTCACTCCCCACCCATTGAAACTAGCATGAGCGATGATCAGCTTCGCTCTCTTCGACGAAATGAAGGCGACGTACTTATCAATGGGGACATTCGTCAATGGCATCACCTCGTCCCTCCCAAAAGCGAATTTCTCATAACCTCGATAGGCATGGATGAAAGCGCCCTTGACAGCTTGAGCTCTCCTAGCCCATTCTTCTGGCCGAGTGTTTGATTTCCACGATACTGGTGGGCGGCGATGTGGAGGTGGTTGGTGAAAACCGGGGTAGAAGGGAGGGAGGAAGGAGTTGTAGATGATGTAGAAGAGGGTGAAGGCTAAGCCTGTTAGGGCTAAGTGGCGGAGGGAGAGGCGTTTGTGGTTTAGGAGGGGGAGAGATAGGACGGCCATGGGGGTGGAGAGGGAAAAGGCAAAGAAAGGTGGAGATGAGACAGGGTTGATATACTTTTAGACACTAGTGCTCCCTGCCGCTATGTACTTCTTGCCGCGGTGTCGAAACCTCGGAAGGAGGGGCTTCTGACCACGAGACTTGGCACTGGCACTGGCTTGGCAGCAGGTACGATGGATCCCAGCGAGACGGTGATTTCAGTGAAGCTCGCAGATGGCAGTGGGAGAGTCCAGCACACGCGACGCCCGACAGGGGCTAATTTTACTTTTCTGATTCAAGGATCCCACGTGCACACGCTTGGCACCAGCGTTTCGTGGCAGAAAATCCGGTGGATGTACGAATTTCTAGCGTGAATAAGTACGATACATTCAATCCTCGCCATCGTGCAACGTGCAACCATCATGTGTACCGTAGCATTTATCGCAGGCCTCGTATATACAGCTGAAAGATAAGGGAGAATCGGAGTTAGCGCAGTTTGGAGGCATCAAACGCGGCTTCCTGTTCCGGCAGTGCGCCGTCGAAGCTCAGCTGTCCCACACAACACAAACCTCCATCTCCTCCTCCCTCCCTCCTCGTGAGGCCCGTCATACTCCAATGTCTGGTTTCGACAAGATTATAAAAGGCGCTTGTAAACCAAAAGCTGCCCCTCCAAAATCAAAGGTCTGCATTCAATCCCCGTACCCAGCTCAATCCTCGCTCTTTCTCATGTGTTTGATCATCATCATCATCATCTGACCCTGGCTGTTTTTCCTCGCTGTTTCTTGGTTTCTTTGGTCCCATCTGATATGGGGCTTCTTGTTTACAGTACCTTGACCCGATATTGGCTGCTACGTGGTCCGAAGATGGTGCCGTTGGTGATGTTTGTAAAGCTCTCTCCCCAAAGTTCAAGGAACCAAACGCTATCGTCAGTCTCTTCCTCCCTCCTCTCCTCCGCCATCATCACCATCTATTCCCAACTCTCAATCCCTCTGCATCCATGCTCCCCCACATATCCCATCACCACATCACTAACACCCACCCCAACAACAGGTCGTATTCAAAGCCCTAATAGTCCTCCACACAATGATTAGAAACGGAGCAACAGATAACGTCCTAGCTTACCTCTCCTCAACTGATGTATTACGATTACGAAACGTCGGTGGGGGTCATTGGGAAGGTACGTCCCTCTCCCACCCTTCTTCCCCGCCTACTTGCTCATCTCTTCCCACCCCCCAACACATCCACTCTGGTCTGATCCGCACATCATCTCAAACCTCCCATCTCCTAGGCTACGCAGCCCCTCAAAACCTCCAACACTACGCCATCTACCTAGACTCCCGCATCCGTGCCTACAGAGACACAAAGCACGATGCGATCCGCGTTCAAGCCGAGACGAACCGCGATCACAGACTATCCCAATCAATCGAAGATGACGCTTCAGCTCATCGTACGCGTTCTGCTTCCATACCCATACCATCCTCCTCTTCATCCAAAAGAAGGGGTGGAGGAAGTGGAGGCCTTGGGGGGATAAGTGAAGATGGCAGTGATAGTGGTGGGGGAGGGAATGGGGGAGGGAAGGGAGTGCAGAGAAGTAAGACTATGATGGGGAGGAAGTTGAGGGTTATGAGTGTTGAGAAGGGGTTGTTGAGGGAGACTAAGGCTGTTCAGAAACAGGTTGATGCGCTTGTTGAGGCTAGGGTGAGTGGGTGCTTTTTTGGATGAGGTAGCACAGGTTCGGAGATGATTGGGTGTTTCGGTTTGGGTTCGCTTCTGATGGAGTCTCGTCGGAGCCTTCGTCTTCTAAAATCGAACCCCCTTTTCGTGTCTCCCTATCACTATTCCCTTCGCATCTCTTTTTCAGTTCCCAATTCGACTGACGATGAATGCTTACAGTTCTACCTCGATGATCTGGAAGACGAGTTGACGGTTACTGCGTTGAGGATGTGTGTCAAGGATTTGATTATTTTGTTCCAAGCCGGGAACGAAGGGATGGTTAATGTTTTGGGTGAGTGTCTCTTCTGGATTATGGGCTTTTCGCTTTCTTCCCCCCTTTTATTCGATGCCATCCCATTCTACCATTGGTTATGGTCTAACTAACCCCTCAATGTATGGGTCCAACTACGACTAACCCCCCATCCACAGAACACTTTTTCGAAATGTCACATACGGACGCCGAACAAGCCCTCTCTCTCTATCGCCATTTTTGTAAACAGACCGAGAGGGTTGTCGAGTATTTGGGTGTGGCAAAGAAGTTGCAGAATTTGTTGAGTGTGCCGGTGCCTAATATGAAACATGTGAGTCTTTCGTTGTGTTTTCGGGGTATTCTCTCTCTCTCTCTTTGTTTTGCTTTACGCTTTTTTTTGTCTGGTTCTATTTCTATTTGTTGTGTTGTTGATTCTATTTCTATCTGTTATGCGCCTATCTTTACTTCGGCTGGTCGTTTTACTCCAAGTACTGATGGATTGTTCGATGTGATAGGCACCGGTGTCGTTGGCGGGCGCGCTGGAAGAGTACCTCACGGATCCGAATTTTGAACAGAATAGGATTGAGTATAAGACACAGAAGGATGCTGCTGAGAAGAATACGAAGGCTGGTATTAAAGGTATCATTAAGAAACCTGATGGTGCGTTGGTCTGTCACATTCTCTTGGAGTGGTTGGCTCTGCCTCTCTTGGAGTAGCCAAGGTCCCGAATCTAACCTGATTGTTTTCAACGACAGCTTCGAGTTTGGGCAAGGCATCCACTTCGACTCCCACTCCGAAGGTTACGATACCGGCTTCTGCGTCGTCTTCGTCTTCGATGGATACTACCAAGGCTGAGCCGAAACAGGCTATTGTGGATTTCTTCTCGGCTATTGAAGAGGAACAACAGAATATGTTTAATCCTCAGACTGGAAGGTGAGTTGGCGGTCTTTCTTGGCCTGTGGTTGGGTGTCGGATGTTTGGGGTACGAATGGACTGACCCTTCTTTTCTTTCTTTCCTAGCCCGACTTCGAATTACTTCCAGCAACAAGCCGCTCACAACCCTTTCTTCCAACAACAAACGATGACCGGCGCTTTCCCTATCCAACAACAAACCCAACCATTTGGTATCCCTCCACAACAGCAGCAGCCTTTCGGAGCGCCGCCACCCCAACAACCATCACCATTTGGTGCCCCTCCCCAACTTCAAATCCAACAAACCGGGTTCATCCAACCACAACAAACGGCGTTTCAACAACAACAGTCACCTACCAATCCATTCGGACTTCAGCCACCTGGGGGTGGCGCCCCGAGTTTCTTACGACCGCAGGCGGCTGCAGGGTTTTTGCAGCCTCAGGCCACGGGTGCTGCTAATCCGTTCAGGCAAAGTATGTTGATGCCTCAGTCGACGGGATCGCCGTTTGGGTTGGGTTCACCGCAGGGTCAGGGTCAGGGTCAGGGTTCCCCTCAACCTTTTGGCGCCGGCGGTGTCGGTGGGTTTGGTCCGCAACCGACTGGGGTTGGGCAACCTTCGCAGCCCTCGTTTAACGCCACCGCACCTTCCTTATCGTTGTCGTCCTCATTTTCATCTGCGACTTCTGGGTCTTCTTTCTCACCGTCACCTTCAACTGCTGGATCTTCGTCTTTTACTTCTCCGTTTGCTCCCAAACCGACCGCTTCCGCTGGCAATGCGTCTTCATCGAATCTACCTCCTCGGCCTGGAACGGCACCGATTCCTCATTCAGGGTCGGGGTCGGGGACACCTCAGCCTGTGAAGACGCATCAGACTGGATCGAGAAATCCGTTTGGGCCGGTTGTTACGCCGCCTCCACCTGTGCCTCAGCCGCCGACTATGATGGAGTTGATGATGGGAGGTGGAAGGAACGATGGTGGCGCGACGAATGGTCAGCAGCCGCAGCAAGGTGGACAATCGCAGAATGGGTTTGGGGGTTTGAATGGGTTTGGTGGGTTTGGTGGGGATCAGGGCAAGGCGGATATGTCGAGTATAGCGTCGTCGTTTTCGAAAGTCGGGGAGAGCAAGACTGGGTTCCAGCCTTCTTCTGGGTTCTCCTCTCAACCACTTTTGTCACAGAACACGTCTACGACATCTTCGGGATCGACGTTTTCTGATTCGTTGTTCTCTTCTTCGTTGTCTAGTCAGCCGACGGGTGCGACGGTCACGTCCGCTTCTGGGTCCATATCGACGTCACCAACGGGGCCTTCGGGAGGGTTGAAACCACATATGACTGGCGGATTCTCAGGGTTGAAGCAATTCAAACCTTCGTCATCTTTTGGAGCGACATTACTCGAGTCATTACCACCTATCCCGCAGTCTGCGCCTACGACGCCTGGGATCTCCGAGCCCAACGCCAACCTCAATGGGAACTCCACGCAGAGTCCGCCACCCTCGACGAACGGGTTGGGAAGTGGCTTTGGAGCTCAGAGGACAGGAGCTTTGAATGCGCAACCGACTGGTGCGTTTGGAGTTGGACTCTCACCGTTTAGTGGGGTTGGAGGGTCAGGGTCGACGATTGGCGTTGGGTTGAGACCCCAGTTGACAGGAGCTGGAGGTGCAAACCCTTTCCGAGCTTCGATGTTTACGACTACGGGTTCCCCTGGAGCGGGCTCACCCGCCTTTGGTGGTACCGGTGGATCTCAATTCCTCGGCTCGACCTCGACGCCAGCGTTTGGTGGTTCATCGATGTTCTCTCAGCCGACTGGTGCTGGTCAAGGGGCCGCACCATCCTTTGGTGCAAGTTTGTTTGGAGTTGGAGGTTCCTCGTTTGCTTCCTCCCCTGGACAGCAGCAGCAGACTCAACCTCAGCAACATCAGAATGGGTTCGCTTCTCTCATCTAGGTCTCCTTCATTTACCCTTTCCTTATTTTTTTATGTCTCACCCACCGTCTCATCTTTCCTTTCCCCTTCACGAGTCATGATACCACTTTTTGGGTCAGATCTATCCGTCCTGTCTCTGTATCTACCGTCCCGATCATAAGTCACGTCGCTCCCTACCGTCTCAATTTACAGTTCCCCTTCGGACACGTTAGCAGTTCCACAGCATTGGGTTTGGATTTATGTCATGTATAGTATCCCCCGTAATATCGAGCACACTCTTTTTGGTTCCATCCTCCCTTTGTCTCCGCCGCTTGTGCTTGAAGTCCCTCCCCTAAACAGTCGCGTTAGAAGGACGCGTCGGAGCCACAAACGCGTGCAATCGACCTCTATTCGCAACCACCACCTGCTTTGACCTGCAACGAAACTCTTCAACGACATCATCATGGTCGCATCCAGGTAAGCTGCTTCACCTTCATGTGATTCAGTGGCCTGAGGTCGCCTTTTCTTCCATTCAAGTGCAGTACGACCAACGCAAAGTGGAACATCTGAGGAACCCGAAATGACCATCGAATCTGCCATTGACCAAGCCAAGCGAGCCTTTGCCTTGCAAAAATATGAGCAGGCAGTGGAGTTCTATGCTATTGCTCTCGAATTTCAGTGCGTGGACTCGATAGCGATGCTACTATGGTCCTCTGACCGCTAACATGCTCATTTTCATCCGTTGCTTTGTTGCTGGACGCGTCTCTTCGCGCTCATCTCTCCACCTCGACCCCTGGAACACACAGAACGAAGAAATTCGGTGATAACGCGTTTGAGAATGCGGATCTGTACTTTTCGTATGGAAGGGCTTTATTGGAGAATGCTATCGCTCAGAGTTCAGTGTTGGGAAAGAAAGAGCAAGAAAAGGCAGGTCCTGCAAACGAGGGTCAGTGTTGCCGTATATGAACAACACGCTTTGACATCTGACGGGCATTCGATAGCGTCTGGTAGCGGATCCAACAAGAATGGCCCAATTTTGTCATTCTCCGGAGATGCTGAAGATGAAGATGAGGAAGGAGCAGGGAGTGGTCAGGACATAGCAGTCGATTTGTTTGCGGAGGCAGCCAGAATGCAAGCAGCAGATGATGATGAAGATGAAGACGGGTACGAAGACGAAGAAGACGATGGAGCTGAGCCAGAAGATGACTTCAACGCTGCTTGGGAAGTGCTCGATCTCGCCAGAGCGTTGTATGACAAAGGGAAAGACGAGAGCGATCAGGTGAAGCTGAAGTTGGCGGACACCTATATTGCGCTAGGAGATGTATCGCTGGAGACTGGTTGGTGTTCATCATCATTGTCATGAATCCCGCTAACATCTCCTTTAAATCCAGAGAAATTCGACCAAGCTATCACAGATTACTCGGAAGGTCTAGCACTCAAAACCTCCCTTCTACCTCTGTCATCTCGTCAAATCGCCGAAGCTCACTACAAGCTCAGTATGGTACTCGATTTGACTTCCGGCCGACTGGCAGACGCTATCGTCCATGCAGAGAAAGCTTTGGAGAGTATTGATGCGAGATTGATGGAGGCTAGGTTGGCACTGACGGGTCAGGGAAAAGTAGAAGGGAATGCGAAGGGGAAGGCAAAGGACAGTGGTGCTTCGAAGGATGGTTCATTCAGCGATATGACCAATGCGCAAATTGAAAGTGAGATAAAGGACTTGGAGGGGTTAAAAGAAGATCTGGGTTTGAAGGTACGTCGTAATCAGGTTTCGCCCATTGACGCCATACCCATCAGCTCTCACAACACAGGTTGACGAACTCAAAACGACACCGTCGGACCCAGCAGAATCTGCCCCTGCACAAGTGGCCAAGGAACTCGACAAGGAGTTGAATGTCAAAGCTGAAACGTTCACTTCGGCATTGTCTGGCCCAGCACCTGTCCACGATTTGACGTCCATGGTGAAAAAGAAGCAGAAGCCAGCGGCCAATGGGGTGAATGGCTCAGGGAAGCGGAAAGCAGACGATGGTGGATCGAGTAGCAGTGGACCAGTGGACAAGAAACCGAAGGTTCAGGATGCGTAATCATGCCCTTCCCATTTGTTACCCAGCCAGAACTGTAGCCATAGATTATAATCCTCATATTGTTTCGCGCTGCTCTCCTTGAATCGGTGTCGATTTCGTTTTTTCAGTCGACCTGCGTGTTACATGACGGGCTCTCCTTAGAAGGGTACATGGTCGGTGTCGATCTTTTGGTGCTTGTACTGCTTCTTCCCTTCTCCTACCCCAAATTCACCAACAATATGCCCCTTGTCCCCTTTACTCCTTAACATATACTTGTAGATCACCAAGCCCTCCAAACCTACAGGTCCTCTTGCATGAATCCTGCCGGTACTGATTCCAACTTCAGTGCCAAAGCCATACCTAAACCCATCTGCGAACCTCGTGCTAGCGTTGACGAAGGTACCCGACGAATCCACGCCCCGACAGAAGGTCGATGCGGAGGCTTGGGATTCGGTGACAATGGCATCCGTGTGGTGAGAGGAGTGGGAGTTTATGAACTGAATGGCAGATTGGAGGGAGGGAAGGGATATGACGGAGAGCGTCAAGCTTAAGTGTTCGGTGCTGTAAGATTCGGGAGTGGATGGGTGGACGATATTTGATAGATTTTGAGGAGGGGGAGAGAGGGAATGCAGAACGGAGAGCGTCGGAGGATCACAGAGTAGCTGTATATCCGCTGCTAGGAGGGCCTTCGCAACAACCGGCCATACCGTGTTGAGGAGGGATTCGTGGACAATCAGAGTTTCGACGGCGTTGCAAGCCGCTGGGTAATCGGTCTATTGGGTTGAAGGCTCGAGTCTCATTCTGACCTCGTGCACAAATATAACGCACCTTGGAGTCGACTACTATTCTGACAGCCTTCTCCACATTAGCAGTCTCGTCCAGGAAGATGGAACACAATCCATCTGCGTGTCCCATTACCGGAATCCGGGTGTTATTTTGAATATTTCGGACGAGACTATTCGAACCTCGGGGAATTACGAGGTCGATATATTGATCCAGTTCTAGCAGAGAAGAAACCTCTGCTCGAGTTTGAATGGTTTGGATGTATGTGTCGGGGAGAGATGTTCTCGATAACCCCGTTTGTATCGCTTTTGACAGCAGCAAGGCAGTTTGGTTGGACTCTTTGCCACCTTTTAAGATGGCCGCATTGCCTGGGATGCAACACGGGGATTGAGCGTTTGTGTTCAGAGAACGGGGAAAGGTACTCACCAGACTTGATGGCCAGAGCGGCGATATTGACGACAACTTCTGGTCGTGATTCAAAGATGACCAGTAGAACGCCTATTGGGCACGATACCCGATACAGATCCAGGTTGTCATCCAGTTCGGAAGCGTAGGTGACATTTCCAGTAGGATCGGGAAGTGCAGCAACGTCGGAGACACCTTGCAACATGGAATCCCATTTGTCTGCTTTTCCAAGGTCGAGTCGCTTCAACAGCGACGCTGACATACGCCCGGCATCAACTTCCGCTTGGGCTGCCTAGTCAACCGGGCGAGAAAGAGGTTCCAAGATCAGGATGATAGTCAAAGAAGAAGTTATCCACCTCGAGATCTTTGTTGTTCGCCAACAAGATCGCATCTTTAGACGCCTCAAGCTCCTTCCTGATCTCCTGCAGGGCTATTACTCTTTCCGATGCAGGAACTAGTTGCGAGGCTTCAAAAGCAGCTTTTGCGGCTCTCGCGATGGTTTCGGCAGGCTTTGTCTCATGATCGGACATTTTACCCGTCACGACAGCGATGGCGACCGACGCAGGCGAGAGTGTGTATGGTGAGTGGTCAGGATTGTGGTCGCGAAATCTGTGACCTGTTCTTCTAACTTCTGACAATGTTCGGACTTCAATTTGCAATTCCGATCCACTTCCGATGGAAGTTTAAGCTGAGGGCAGCCTAAGATGAAAGGCTTGAAGCTCCACTGATTCGTTCTCCCAGTTCCTCATGTCCAGTTGTACCAACAATGACATTGACTTCGATCTATCTATGACTCGTATTCTTGACAGGAAGCCTGGCAATATCTGTTCCGTCTGCTCCGTGATTGGACAACCTAGCCCGACATTGCCCAACCAAACGCCGAATTGCGGCTGTGCTTCAAGTTGGTGTTTGGGAAGCTGTTGCGTAGGACTTGCCAAAGATCCCATGAAACCATGTTGAATCCAAAAGCTCCCGGTCCTATATGTACGGGTGGACAGAATCTTGCCTCAGAGGTTCACTTGTTTCGTTCCCCCACTTCACAACAGTGAACATGGGTGTCTGGCCGCGACCTCTTCTCTTTACTGTCGCTCTGGTTGTCTCACTCTATATCTATGGTAAACGAAGGCACCACAAGCGTTCTGGCGGGTTGCCATACCCTCCTGGGCCAAAACCAGCCTTCTTAATTGGAAATCTCCTACAGATTCCACGTAGCAAGCAGTGGATAACATACTGGCACTGGCGGGGAACCTATGGCCCGTCAACTGGTTTCTCTTCAGCATGTTTGAAGCTCATCCGATTTTTCTAGGCGACGTTGTGGGTTTTGAAGCTGGTGGTACTCGCGTTCTCATCCTCAACTCCGCCCGAGCAACGGTGGATCTAATGGAGAAACGGGGTGCAATATATTCGGATCGGAACCAGACTGTCATGCAACAGGAGTCAGTTTTCTTCCTTCACTCTTTGAGTTAGTTTTTTCACCAATCATACACAGGGTCTTTGGTGCAAAGATTGAATTATTTGCCCAGATGAATAACACGCCAGAATTTTCCCTCCATCGGAAAGTTGTTAACTTAGGCTTCAGCATAGCGGCGTCTCGCAGCTATCAACCCTACCAGGAAAAGGAAGCTCATTCACTCTTGGGCTGCTTGTTGGACAGCCCAGGAAGATATTCCAACCATTTGAGGCGGTAAGGCCATCTACCACCAGTCACAATCTTGGAACTCATGCCGGTAAAATGCCATTTGTTTCCTAGAACCACTGGTGCTATTATCTTGCGCGTCACGTATGGGCATGAAGTCGTAACCGACGATGACGACCTGGTCAAACTGAATGAGGAGGCACTTGCACACAACCTCCCCATTATCGATCCCACCAACTTCATCGTGAATTTCATCCCTATTTGTGAGGCCTACGATTTCCATTCCCCTTCCTTGCTGAAGCATGTTGTCAGTGAGGTTCTTGCCATCATGGGCACCAGGATCCGGTTTCAAAGAGTACGCGCGAATAGCCAGGGATTACTTGAAGAGGACAGCAGATCTCCCGTTCAAGGAGATCAAAGATAAAGTGGTGAGCTCAACCACATCGAGCATGGTGTTTTTCATCACGGTGCAACTTCAAAGACTGCAGGATCCCCGCCAGCATGTTACGTTAGTCGACTTCTTGAAGAGAATGGGACGATCACCAGACAAGTAGACGAGGAAAAGATTATCAAATGTGCAGCCATTTTCTTTCACATCGTACCTATCGAGCTGACACTGAAACGTAGTGACTGCTAGTCTTATGTATGGAGCAGGGTCAGATACCGTGAGATGCCCCAGCATTTTCATGATTTGTGGACGGGGCTGACCTTTTCCAGACTTTGGTGGCGATCAAGACATTCTTAGTCGGCGAGTCTAATCAAGAGCTCACCCAGTCTTTTGCTTATATGGAATCTTTCAGCAATGCTCTTGTACCCCGACGTACAAAAACAGATCCATAAAGAGATCGACGCCGTGATTGGTCCCGACAGAGCACCGACTTTTGCGGACGTGGAGTCGCTGCCCTATCTGCATAGTTGTATTCTGGAGAGCCTGCGTTGGAAGCCAGGTGCACCCGTTGGTAAGTTGCATTCGATTTCTTGAGGGTCAATAATCCATTCACACTAGTGAAATGGTCCTAGGTGTTCCGCACTCTCTTGCGAAGGACGATGTCTACGAGGGCATGTTTATCCCAAAAGACACTGTCGTGATGGCCAATGTATGGTGAGAGACTCTTCCGAGAGATGACTGTGCCTGCAATCTGACCCTACCGGCTCTACGATTCAATTTATGTCTTCTCCAGGGGAATTCTGCATGACGAGAAAATGTATCCCGACCCTGATAGATTTTGGCCCGAACGATGGGACGGGCGATTCCCAGACGCCAGGGATCCGCGAACGTATGCCTTTGGTTTCAACAGAAGGTATTTTCACATCTTGCAGTTGACACCATTTCGATTCGATGACAACCTTCATCGCTAGAATCTGCCCCGGACGTCATCTGGCCTTCAATTCGCTTTGGATCGTCGTGGCCAGCATCATGGCGGTTTTTGATGTCAAGAATGTAAAGGACGCCGAAGGGCGCGAGGTTGAGTTGGATTATGACTATGAGCAGGCAGAGTATGTTTGATTTTTATGAACGTGTTGGTCGGTTCACCGATATCCATTATGCTAGGTTCTTCTTGCCGTGGATTGAATGTGACATCACCCCTCGCTCTCCTGCAGCGGTGGCGTTGATCAAATCCTTGGTGTCATCTGTTGGCCCAGCATGATGATTGTATGTCCGTCGAGGGCGTAGTCTCCCTTGTCTCCCTGTGTATTTATCTCCTCACAGTGTATTTTGAATTGTGCAACCCCAACTCCCAATACGATCAATTGCTCCAGAACATTTTCTTGTCTCCACTTCAGGGACAGACCACAAGTAAATCCATCCGCTCGCGACATTCCTCCCAAATATGCACTTGGACTTCTCTCCATAAAATTTCGAAGCATCCCTAAATCGAAACGGGCCTCCTGGAACATTTCGTGACAACGATAAGTTCTTCAATCGGAGATGTGACAGTTCGACATATGCATTGCGAGATGACAACCAGACCCCCCTCCACCTCCAGTTCGGAAGCGTAGGTGACTTTCCACTTGGATCGGGAAGTGCAGCAACGTCGGAGATACCTTGCAACATTGAATCCCATTTGTCTACTTTGCCAAGGTCGAGTCGCTTCAACAGCGACGCTGACATACGCCCAGCATCAACTTTAACTTGGGCTGCCCAGTCAACCGGGCGAGAAAGAGATGCTAAGATCAGGATGACAGTCAAAGAAAAAGTTATCCCCCTCAGGATGTTCAATTTGGGGGCAAGATGAAAGGCTTGCAGCTCGAAGCTCCTCTGATTCATTCTCCCAGTTCCCCACATCCAGTTGTACCGACATTAACTATCTGCGTATGACCCGTATTCCCCCACAAGAAGCCATCTGTTCCGTCTGCTCCGTGATTGGATGACCTGGCCCGACATTGCCCAACCAAACGTCGAGTTGCGGCTGTGCTTGGAATTTGGGAACCTGCTGCGTAATTTGGACTTGTCAAGGATCCCATGAAACCATGTTGAATCCAAAATCTTCTGGTCATATAATATGTACGGTTGGACCGAACCTTACCTAGAGGTTCCCTTGTTTCGTTCCTCTGCTCAGTCCCCTGGGCCTGAAATCTGATCGACTGGCTCACTTGTCCTGATGTTCACTATCTATCTATATGACTTGTATTCTTCACAAGAAGCCTTGACAACATCTGTTCCGTCTGCTCCGTGATTGGACAACCTAGCCCGACATTGCCCAACGCCGAACCGCGGCTACGCTGGGTAGGATCAGGATCCCATGAAACCATACAGTAGTGAAGTCCAAAAAAAAAATCCCCCGGTACTATATGTACGGTAGGACAGAACCTTTTACCTCAGAGGTTCACTTGTTTCGTCCCCCCACTTCTCAACAGTGAACATGGGTGTCTGTCCGCGACCACTTCTCTTGACTGTCGCTCTGGTTGTCTCGCTGTATATCTACGGTAAACGAAGGCACCGAAAGCGTTCTGGCGGGTTACCATACCCTCCTGGGCCAAAACCAGCCTTCTTAATCGGAAATCTTCTCCAGATTCCACGTAGCAAACAGTGGATAACCTACTGGGACTGGCGGGGAACCTATGGTTCGTCATCTCGTTTCTTCTCATCATGTTCGAAGCTCATTCGGTTTTTTTAGGCGACGTTGTGGGTTTTGAAGCTGGTGGTACTCGCGTTCTCATCCTCAACTCCGCCCGAGCAACTGTGGATCTGATGGAGAAACGAGGTGCAATATACTCGGATCGGAATCAGACTCCCATGCAACAGGAGTTAGTTTTCTTCGTTCACTCTTTGAGTTGGTTTATTCACCAATCATACACAGGGTCTTTGGTTCAAAGATTGAATTATTTTCCCAGATGAACAACACGCCAGAATTTTCCCTCCATCGGAAAGTTGTTAATTTAGGTTTCAGCATAACGGCGTCTCGCGACTATCGACCCTCCCAGGAAAGGGAAGCTCATGCACTTTTGGGTCGCTTGTTGGATAGCCCGGCAAGATATTCCACCCATTTGAGGAGGTAAGGCTATCTATCGCCAGTTATGATCTTGGTACTCACAATTGCCGGTAAACTGGCAAATGCTTCGCTAGAACCACTGGAGCTATTATCTTGCGCGTCACGTATGGGCATGAGGTCATAACCGACGACGACGACCTGGTCAAATTAAATGAGGAGGCAATCGCACATAACATCCCCATCATCGATCCCACCAACTTCATCGTGAATTTTATTCCGATTTGTGAGGTCTACAATATTCATCCCCCTTCCTTGCTGAAGTATGTCTCCAGTGAGGTTCTTGCCGTCATGGGCACCAGGAGCCGGCTTTAAAGAGTACGCACGAATATCCATGGATTATTTGAAGAAGACAGCAGATATACCATTCAAAGAGATCAAAGATAAAGTGGTGAGCTCAACCACATTAAGCAGGGTATTTTTCATCACCGTGCAATTTCAAAGGCTGCAGGATCCCCACCAGCATGCTATGTAACTCAACTTCTTGAAGAGAATGGGACGATCACTGGGCAAGCAGACGAGGAAAAAATTATCAAATGTGCCGCTGTTTTCTTTCCCAACGTAATCGTCGAACTGAAACTGAACTATAGTAACTGCTAGTCTAATGTATGGAGCAGGGTCAGATACTGTGAGATGTCCCTGCCTTTTTTTATTTGTGGATGGGACTAACTTTTTCCAGACTTTGGTAGCGATCAAGACATTCTTAGTCGGTGAGTCTAACCGAGGGATCACCCAGTCTCTCGCTTATATGGGATCTTTCAGCAATGCTCTTGTACCCCGACGTCCAAAAGCAAGTCCAGAAAGAGATTGATACCGAGATCGGTCCCGACCGAGCACCGACTTTTGCGGACATGGAGTCGCTGCCCTATCTGCATAGTTGTATTCTGGAGAGTCTCCGTTGGAAGCCAGGCGCACCTGTTGGTATGTCGCATTCGAATTCTTGGGCGCCAACAATCCATTTACACAAGTGAAACGATCATAGGTCTTCCGCACTCTCTTGCGAAGGACGATGTCTACGAGGGTATGTTTATCCCAAAGGACACTGTCGTGATGGCCAACGTATGGTGAGAGACTTCTCCGAGAGACGCCTGGGCCTGAAATCTGACTCCACTGGCTCTACAATTCAATCTATGTCTCGCTAGGGGAATTCTGCACGACGAGAAAATGTATCCCGACCCAGGTAGGTTTTGGCCCGAACGATGGGACGGGCGATTCCCAGACGCCAAGGACCCGCGAAAGTTTGCCTTTGGTTTCAACAGAAGGTATTTTTACACTTATCAATCGACACCATTTCGATTCGATGACAACCTTCATCGTTAGAATCTGCCCTGGACGTCATCTGGCCTTCAATTCGTTTTGGATCGTCGTAGCCTGCATCATGGCGGTCTTCGATGTCAGGAAGGTAAAGGACGCCGAAGGGCGCGAAGTTGAGTTGGATTATGACTATGAGCAGGCAGAGTATGTTTAATCCTTATGAACGCGTTGGCCGGTTAACCGAGATACATTACGCCAGGTTCTTCTTGCCGTGGGTTGAATGTGACATTACCCCTCGCTCTCCTGCGGCGGTGGCGTTGATCAAGTCCTTGGTGTCATCTGCTGCTCCGGCATGATGGCTGTATCTCCATCGATGGCGCAGCCTCCTTTGTCTTCCCGTGTATTTATCTCCTCACACTGTATCTTGAATTGTACAACCCCCACTCCCCATACGATAAATTGCTCCGGAAAATTTTCTTGTCTCCACTTCAGGGACACCCCACGAGCGAATGCATCCTCTCGCGATGTTGCTCCCAATAGTAAGCACTTGACCGAACTTCTCCCATAAAATTTCGTAGGATCCCTCAGTCGCAACGGGGCTGCTGAGACTTTTGGTGACAACGACAAGTTCTTTCATCGGAGATGTGGCCGTCCGAAATATGCATTGCGCGATACAACCAGAATACACCTGACCCAACGCACCCCTCCATCTCCTACCTCCCAAACTTCTTCAACGGATCACTCTTCTTCCCCCCTCTCCCCCCTCTTCCCCCCCTACCACCCCTCCCACCTCTCGCCCCAACCCTCCCCCTCCCTCTGACCCCCGGCTTTCTAAACGGCACAAACCCAGCATCGCCCTCCTTCAACACCTTCCCCGTCGCCGAAGGTTCAACCCCATCAGGAAGTACGGCAGCACCAGGTACGGGTGCGATCCTCGGTAAAAGATATTTAGGAACGTGTTTCATGTGGGGTTGGACACGAGTTGGATGGAGAGGTTTGTCGTGACGGAGGTATTCTAGATCTAGTGGGTTATCTTCGAAATGGGCCTGTCAACAAAAGGGTCAGCGAGGTGAATCGACGTTCGGACGAAAGAATGGTGTGAGGAAAAAAGGAGAGCAGAAAGGGAGGAGAACGTACCTTCAACTTATCCGAATTCAAAATCTCCGTTTTCAGCTCTTTGATCCTAGCTTCTTTAACCGCACTCCTAGTAACAGCCCTAAGCGCATCCTCCATCCTATACCTAAAAGCTTCAACCTGCGCCATATCAAATTTATACTCTTTGACTTTACTCCCCCTAGAGCCCTGTTCCTTCTCTATCCTCTTAAACACTTTCTCGTCTGTACGAGCACTTTCGCAATGCACGATCGCTTTCATTTTGTTCATCGCAGTCCCACCCGAGGAAGAGGATGAAGAGAATTCGGAAGAAGGAACGATAAAGGAAAGAGCCATCCCAGTCCGACCTGCCCTTGCCGTCCTCCCGATTCGATGCGTGTACGAACGAGAGGAAGGAGGCAAGTCGAAATTGAGCACTGCGGATACGTTGATGAAATCTACACCTCTGGTTACGCCGTATTCCTTATCTTTTGGTTTTGGTTTTGGTTTTTTGGGATTCGGGGTGGAGGAAGAGAGTTTGGATTTTTTGTTTGAAGATTTGGAGGGGGATGGCGGGGTGGGTCGTTTACGTTTTAGGGAGGAGGTGGAAGCGAGGGGTTCTGGGTCTTGTGTTGTTGGAGCTCGTTGGGTTGAGATGACTGCATGTCGTAGGAGTCTGTTAGTATATGCGGAGAATATGGAGGGGAGAACTCACATTCATCATCGTCGCCTTGTTCATCAGCGTCCTCTTCATCTTCATCTTCATCATCCTCTCCCTCTTCGTCCTCCTCATCCTGCTCGCCCTTCCCACCTTCATCAGCAGCAATGATATACTCATAAACACCCTTATTGAATTCCTGCACTGTATGATACCTAACCCCAACCCAATCAGCATACAACCCTCCCTCCACCCGGAAAAACTCAACTCACCTAGAATTCAAAGGCAACTCCGAATTCAACACGCAAGCTTTGATACTGAATTGTTCCAAGAATAACTTGAGGCGATAACAGCGATCGACGGAGTTTACGAAGATGATGGTTTTGCCTTTGATGAGGTGGAGTTTGAGGATGAGGTAGGTTAGGAGGAATTTGTCGATTTCTGAGCAGCTGGTTTTTGGGGGTCGGGGTGGGTGAGAAGAGGGAGGAAGGGATGGGGGCTTACCGGACGGAGTATTGAGTGAGATAAGCTGCTTCATCTTCATCTTCCTCCAGTCGCAAAATCGCCTGTGAAAAAAAATCAGAGGCGGACTATAAATCCGGACCACTCAAAAGAAAATATCGACTCACCGGATTCCTCAAAACTAACCCCTTCAGCATCTCAACGTCCTCACTCATAGTAGCACTCATCAAATAACTCTGAAAGATTTTCGGTAAATACGATCCATTATTATTCCGGTTGATGATTTGTTTGACGTCTTCCGAGTGGCCGTAGGATAGGACGAGATCTGCTTCGTCTATTACTAGGGAGTCTAGGGATGGAAGGGAGAGAGCCTTTGATTGGAGCAGGGAGAGTGCGCGGGAGGGGGTTGAGATTACTATGTCTGGTTTATCTGCGAGGAGAGTCCTGATAAAATGGGTGTGAGGTTTAGGCGCTAGGATGGAATGAGGCGGACGGACCGTTGTAGATGGGTGGTAGTGCCTGATGTGACGTTTGCCAGTGTAATTTGATCTTCGCAGTATGTGAGGAGAGCGCGTAGCTGACTGGTGACTTGTTCAGCCAACTCTCTTGTAGGAACCAGGATCAACGCTCGAGTCGTTTGCCAATTCTCATCTTCTTGAGTGAGATTCTAACCATCGCCACCACAAAGAATCAACTCAGTGCTCCAGCCGAAATTTTGAGAGATACGGACATCTTTGGCAGCGAGGATCTTCTGGACGACAGGTAAACAGTAAGCAGCGGTCTTTCCGCTGCCGGTGCGTGCTCTTGCTAGGATGTCTTTGCCTTCTAAGGCTAGAGGGATGGCTTTTTGTTGTACGAGGGTCGGACGGGCGAATGACAGGTCTGAGAGAGCTCTGAGGAGGCGGGCGTCGAGGAGGTGGGACAGCGACGAGAATGTCGGCGCGGAGGTGCTTGCCATGATTTGAGGAGGAGTAGTAGGAGGGTCAGTGAAGCATCGACCGTGGTAAAGTCGAAAAATGATCGGACTTGGAATCGACGATCGCGAGCACAGCCACAACTTTGACTTTCCATGGCTTCCTCCTCCGTTTCCTTATCTTCCCCTCCGCTCGTCGAACCTCTGCATCAGCTACCCTGTGGCATGTAAGCCCTCTCTATCAATCGCCTACAATGCCTTTAACAATCACCCTTGTCCCAGCTGTCGAAGACAGTTCGCAAAATACAACTGCCCGACATGTAATCTCCCTTACTGTTCCCTCACTTGTTTCCGTTCAGAGGTACGTCTACCTCCTTCCTCCGCGTATCCTAATTTAAATCAATCATAAAGTCACACAACCAATGCTCCGAATCGTTCTACCGGAAAGAACTCGAAACGGACATCCAATCCTCCCCTTCCAAGACCGCAGAGGAAAGACTTAAGATGATGGAGGTTCTTAGACGGTTCGAGCAAGACCAACTTGAGGGAGAACATGATCTTGAAGATGAAGAAGATGAACATGAAGAGGCAGATGGGGACGAGGAGAACGATCTCGCAAAACGAATGAGGAACATCGACCTCGGTACGTCCCCCTTCCCTCCCGTCCCTTCTCGCCAATAACCCTTGCCCCAACTCATCAGATTCAGCATCACCCGAAAACCTCTGGTCCTTCCTAACCCCCTCCCAACGCACCAAATTTCTCTCAGCTCTCACAAACCCCTCATCCGAACTAACCCAACAACTCCTCTCCTCCTCCGCTCTCGAAAGAGAACTCGTAGAACCTTGGTGGGAAGCCCCCGAAATAGAAGAGGAACCGGATCTCGATGAAATCGGTGCTAACCACAGGGAACCACAAATGTGCATAACCATCCCAACCAACCTAATCAAGCCCCTCCCTCTCGGCTCACCCCTCCTCTACAACGCCTGCGCAATCACGTAAGCTCACCCACCCCTCTCCTCACCCCAATATACTAATATTTTACAGCATCGCATATGCATACACATCCCGCCATCTCTCCCTCTCTCCCCTCTCATCCCCCTCAGAAGAAAACGAAGAACCAACAAAACTCCTATCAACCCTCATCCCATTCCTATTCGACAAGAAATCCACAATCAGATTCGGGACTCTAGAAAGTGCGATCGCAGATCTATGGGCTCGGTTCAACCAAGTCAGTCTCATCCATCCATCTATAATCTCTGAACCTAAACCTAAACCACACCTCGTTTCTTCCAGGGGACGATATCACCGTCCTCATTCTCAACCCTCCTCAAAGATACAGCCAACCTCATCCGACCATCCCGAATCACTAAAATCACATCCCCACCTAGTACTCAGAACCCCAAAACGCCAGAAGACACGACCACTTCGAACCAAGATTTCACATCGCACCCATCCCGAAAAATCCTTCTCGTTCTTTCAGATCTTTACTCCCTATTCTCCCCTTCCCTCCCTTCCGATCCACCAATACCTAAATCCCCACAAATCTCGCGCACACACACCCCTAAAACACACATAGCCCACAAACTAACATTTTACGCCTCCCAAATCCTCTCCACGCCTCCTTTCATACTCGACGCCCTCGCGAACGAGTGTGAAGTTCGGGCGGAGAGGATGGTATTGGAAGAGCTGGAGGTGGGTGGGGAGGTCAAGAGGGTGCGTGGTGGAGAGGAAGTGAAGATTGTAGAGTTGTCTTGATGTTATTATTCATCGTCTCTTCCTCGTTCTCTTCGAGGCTTGTATGGTGTCCCAGCAGATGAGTTGGAAGTTCGGGCGGAGAGGATGATATTGGAAGAGCGGGAGGTGCGTGGGGAGGTT
This sequence comes from Jaapia argillacea MUCL 33604, assembly GCA_000697665.1. Lineage (NCBI taxonomy): Eukaryota > Fungi > Basidiomycota > Agaricomycetes > Jaapiales > Jaapiaceae > Jaapia > Jaapia argillacea. Next base: position 55,034 of record KL197752.1, on the reverse strand, counting down.
AAGAAGGTGCGTGGGGAGGTTAAGAAGGTGCGTGGTGGAGAGGAAACGAAGATTGTAGAGTTAGCTTGATGTTGTCGTTCATCAGCACTTCCTCGTTCACTCCCAAGCTTGCACAGAGTCCCACCAGAAGTTTGGGTTCAGAACGAGTTAAACATTCGCTCGTACTACTATATCTCGTACACAACAGTCCATTCCACTAAAACGATAGTAGAAGGAATAAATCAATCAATAGAAATCACAACCAAAGGCAGTTTGCAGGATCCATCAATAATTCAACTGTCGAGTGGACCATCCCGGAGTCCCTAGGATGGCACCCTTGTGAGCATCCAAACCATACCACTGAGAATGAAGTGCAAATACGTACAATGGCGAGGCCACGACAATCGGGATCAGCACCGTTCGTGGCATATTGAGCGATGAAATCATACTGCAGTTAGCGAGAAGGAGGTTACCGATGAACGTCCCGTGCAAAGAAACACAATGCTAGGTACTCACGAGGTCCGGGTAATTTCCGGTCAGAGTTCGCTTGGAGAGACTGCAGTCGCAGAGTGTCAATTAATTCGAGCAAAGAATCGCAAAAATGAGGGGTTACGAACATTTGATCCAAATAGAGCATTCCAATCATATAAACCATCCCATCACCCCGCAAGTTCTCCTTCTGATCTCGACATGTCAATGAGTATGGTGGATAACAAGAGTGATAAAGAAACGGCGCACCATGGCATAAGGCATCGGCATTGCGAGGTTGACGAGCACGGTGGAAGATTCCCTCATCTTGTTCGGCGCCGCCCATGGCCAGTACTGGGACAAACTATCGCTCCGGAATTGAACACGGTTGACACCGTAATAGTTGATACCGGCGATCACAAGTCTGACTGACGAGGATCGTGTCAAAGAGGACCTTCGTGAGAGAGGAGAAGAGAGCTGCACTCACGGACAGTATACAAAGCTTCGAACCACTGCCTGGTGTGACGATCGGGATCATTAAAGTTCTCTGCGAAAGCATTGGCGAAGGCTTTCAACTTGGCCATGTTTTGCCCCGGATTCTCAAACGCATCGGCCGATTCGATGACCAACTGAGTCAGCTGTTCGCCACAAAGTAATGGATTGTCGATCCTCAAGATGCTGAGAACGGCGTTGACCGTGTCTTTGTTGAAGGGTAAGCCACCCTTGACCCCGAAGCGGTCAGACTCCCCCCTGCGCTGCCCGAAAACGGGCCGTTCGAAACGCCACGAGTCGAATTTGCTGGCAATGGGCTCGACGTTGGGGTGTTGATGGAGGTAACGCAAGCCTTCTTCAGCCTCGTGCTGAACGAGGTCAAGGACGCGTCCGCCATCTTCTTCCACATTCAAGACGCGGATATCGAAGAAGACCTGGCTGTCGCGTTCGATGTCGCATTGGTAGGTGATGCTGACATCGGGGCACTTCTCCTTCCGATTAAGGGTTCGGGAGTACGCGACCAACCAAGCGGTGAGGAACGACTTCAAACTCTCTGCGAAAACTTTACCCTCTCCATGACCACGCCTAGCCGACTCGTCATTAACCGGGTACCTCGTGACGATAAGCTGGAGATTCGAGGTAGGGAAGTTATGCGTGTTATATTTGTCGAGGCCTGGTTGGGGAACCGCGATATCGATGTCGTTAGGATCGTAGTCCTGGTCGCCCTTGAATATCGCCCCAAGGTTCGCGGTCTCGAGGGGGCTACGATATTCCAAGAGATGGTTGTTGCCTTGAACCTGCTCCCATAACTGATCACGGATGCGACGCTGTGTCCCTATGTCCACTCCGCCGTACAGAGTCTGAACGATGCCATTAATGTCGTTGAGCGTAAGGTTGTCCAATTTCGCCGATGAGATGACGAGCGAGCAAACCACGACGTTCTTCGTGATCGAGGTGAGCGACTTGGAAGTGTATTCGTACGAATAGAAGTCGGCGTCAATGCGGCAAAGGCCACCAAGCTCTCCCGTGGTGAGAGCATATATCGAAGTGGAAGATGCATTGGCAGAGTAATTGCCCAACAAATATCCCAAAGCGGATCCAACTATGGTGTTGACCCCCTTTTGCTGTAATGGAGGAGAATGTAGTCAGAAAGGGGGCGGCGTCAATCAGTGCTCCGTTAAGAAACATACCACGTCTCCACTGATGAATGCCCCAAGGGAATCTAAAGGTACACTTCAGTACAGGGAAGGTGACGAGGGTAGGAGCGTTCCTTACCAGAAATGGCCTTGGATACGTCGCTTGCGTTGTTGGACACGCCACACTGGAAATACTGGTATTTGTAGATCACCTTGCTGATCGGCACCAGACCCGGATCGAATTGAGGCGAGTTGACCCTCTGATAGAAGGTGTCGATGCGAGTTTGGGCGACTTGAGTGAGCACATTGAGGGCGTCGTTAGCCTGCTTCTCTTGCTCTGGATCTTCAAGGGATTTCTTGAGTGCGGAGATCGTGGAGCCCATGTTGTCGAGACTGAGATTGCTGAGGATGTGGGTGATTGTCGAGTGGTTTGAGATGCCTCTACTCAAAGTTATCAACCATACTTATACCCAACATTCTCCGCGATTTGCGGTGGATTGACCTAACCAGGGGAGGAACGCAAAGCCCCCACTGTGGCATCTGGTGGATTGTTGTCTTCACCGCCGTGAGTTTCGGGGCTGAGGAACGAGATGGCTGTCGAGTGACTATCCAGAAGAAGTGAAGTCCAAAGCCGTTGCGACCACTTGAGCATTGAAACAGGGACAGAAAGACCGCGAAGTGCGGACGTCTGCATGTCGAGAGTGCAGAGGAAGAGGATCACCGTGTCGCATTGACATATGCAGTAGTTCAGACTTGTAGTTTGGCCCTTTGATGACGGTCGATGTAAAGCCCGGACGACGGCCCGGACGCTACTGATACAGGAACGACGACGCACTCGGGAACACCTGACCGGCAGGGTGATGGGAAGGTGACAAGAATGAAGACAATGGCTTCCTCGACGAATATGCCGTAAGGTACAGCTTCACAAGGCAGAAAGAGTGGCTGTGCAATTTGGGTGGGATCTAAAATTATGTCGCCGACAAAGTCGCTGTTGAGGTCAAATCCACGATACATACTGATCCCGACAAGGCAAGGTTGCAAGAGTGGTCCCGGCGAAGACGGAAAACAACCACATAGGCGAGGAACATGAACGCGATGACGTTAGTACTGACAGAAATGTTGTTGTAAGACAAAAAGGTCTGTAGAGGTCAGGCTCGGAGGCTCAAGGAACGGCGCCCTGATTCAAGTGGGCAAACTCGGAGGATTTTGGGTTTCAGCCTCGTAATCAGGTGGTCAGGGAGTCGGTGCTAGGCTCGACGGCACTTGATAGAAAATAACCCAGGCATCAGGCGAGGTCGGTTGGAGTGAAGGATAGAGTAAGGTGGGTATCCGTGCTGGTGGCCAAATCATAGTAGTTTGCGGTTAGGTGGCCAGCGAGTCGGCGTTAGACTGAACGACACCTGATAGAAACCCGTGAAGGCGGTCGCAGGCTGGATGGGAGGGCAAGTGGGCAGATATCACTACGTACATTGTAAAACCCGGAAATATTGTCAGCTACAGCCTGGAAGAAACCAATTTGAAGAAACATAACATACCATTTTCAATCAACAACACGATGAACCTGTATCAATTGAAAGGGCGGGGCTTGGGCCAACAGTGTACATGATAGAGTGGACTGATGCTGTCTAGTGATGATAGTTCAACGAGAAAGACTCTCGAAATGCATAAAAGGTGGTTTACCATAAACCCTCTCAACATAACGCAGAGTTGTTGCCCATTGTTAGACTCGAGGGGTCGAAATACATCACCGACGGATTTCAGTGACCCATAATATCGTCAAGCGCAGCACTGTACTTCGCAACTTCGCCGGAGGGTGGGTGCCAATTGTATCGACGATACCTGCCAGTGGAAGAGGAAAATAATGGATGGTGTTGAGCTGGATGGTTTCTCGACGCCTTTATATGTTGCTAAGGACCGAAAGTTCGATAACGGCCAATGAACAATGGGTTGGGTTTGCATGCCAGTACTACAGTGTGCAATGCGTGCCGACAATAATAACGTCGTCCAGAAAAGGAATGACCGTCGTCCCCTTTGAGAATCCGAATTTCCCAAAATCGAAACATCGAAACGGTCAGCGTCTCAGGCCACTTTCATCATACCGAAGAATCGTTGCCCTTGAGCCATAGGCTCTCCTTCCCGTCAATCCAAACGTCCTCGCGAAGGTCTAATGTTGTCCATCCTGGAAAGCAGTGGCTCGCAGATCGCGACAGGTCGTGGGTCATTCGTTTCCAACACAGTTCAACGTCCCGACTGAGTCCCAAATCTGTTTCCTTGATGCCGTTCCAAAGATGTTTCACCACACGGGGTCTTATCAGATGGTGAGTCTATTTAGGCCTAGATACTGCATTGCACTCACTGAAGACGACAGGAAACAGCATGCCTTGAGAGCGTCCTGATGCCAACGTAGCCAACGTGGATATGGGCACCCGGCGCTCACGCAAGGATCCTCGTTGTGGCCTCGTGCACATCTTCAGCCATTAATGAAACGTTTTGAGGTTCTCATTGCTTGCTCTCGGATCGATTATCCCATCAAATACTCGCAAGTTATCTTCGACTAGCGCAGGTGGACTGACAGAGACGTCTCGATCGACGATGCTTATGTGTGTATTCATATCGTTGCGGTCCTCCAACTCGCGAGCTACTTCACCACTCACCTACCAGCAGTCTCCCATCGAACTTCCACCCATTTGCGAGGGAGGAAGCTGGGTGGAGTGCACTGCCTTGGTCAGATGAAGTCGGACATCGCCGCGATCTTTGCTCGCTCAAGTACCGCACGGCATCGGCATGACTTCCCAGTGCAAAGTCGCTCCTCTTGGCGTCTCTGGGTATTCCGACTCTGCTGACTTCTTGGGAGGAGCACTTCTTGCAACCTTCCCCGACTTGTCCTGGAACCGTCAAGTTGATGTCTTCACCCGCCTCTTCTTCGTCCATGCTCCAGGAAACAACTCGTTCTGAAATGAATCCGACTCGACGCCCCTCCCATGTGCAATCCCAAACCCTCGGCTGGCACATTGTGATAGTTCTTGGTCAACTCGGTCTCATGACATTTGCTTGGGGTTTCTTTGGGACAATTGTTCACTATCGCCAAATCACTCTGCCCGACACCTTGGCGACGGCGATATTGAACTTTCCCCGTTCGACGACGGCTGTTGTGACAACGATCGCCACGATACTTTCAATCCTCTCGTCATTGTATGTGTTGATGTGTTGTCGTTCTGCCAACGTTATGGATTTTAACCTCGTTTACTCGTAGACTTTGCTCACGCGCTGTTCGCTACTTACTGGCTTCCCGCCTCGTCTCCCAAAGGCCTGTCTCCTTCTCCCTCAATGTGGGAATTGAACTGTCCAAGAAGTCTTTCGTTTTAAATCCTCGCAATCCTTGGTGGACCGTGGGCACGGCCATCTTTGTTGTCGCAATGAGTGCGCAAACCGCTGGGTTGGTGATTTCTCAAACTTGCGACCATCTGATCCTGACATTGGTAGTTTAGATGGACAACCTTGCTAACGCCCACGGCACTAACAGTGGAATGTTCTATCAACGGGGTGGAGCTGGACATCGGAAGCCCTGCTTTTCGCGATTTTGTTGAAGCTAGATATTCTATTGGGTCGTATTATGACAGAGAGACAGGCGCGGGTACGCTCATCGATTTTCTCTGTCCACGGCCATTCCCGTAGATTAACAGTGCTCTAGGTTCGTCTCTATCAGGAGATGTCATCTCGCTTCCTACCGATATCAGCGGCATTGCATCTGCTGGTCGTCGGTTTGGTATTCCCAACATCATCAACTACAATCTCGTTTCGTTCAACATCTCCACAGGTACAGTTTCATTCCTTCGCGAATAATTCTTCACTGACCTTACGCTGAATTCCCAGGAGGAATTCTTCCAACGGGCTCGCCACAAACAGCTGGGTTGAACCGTACGGTCTTCGTTAACGGCCTCAACTTCGCTGGAGGCCCAATCCTCCACAACTTTTCCATGGAAGATCCGCCCCATCCAGCAGGGTTTACGAGCAATTACTCCCTCACTCAACAGGGATTCAGTGCCGACGTATCATGCCAACAGGTTTCAAAGGATTTGTTTGGACCACCAACGTTGAACTTGTACTCGTATACATACCCGATCACTCCTCATGGTCCCGGAGTCGAATCACCACGGAACTACACACAGCTGTCGTGGTTCTTATACTGTGCGGACGGCTTGTTCTGGTGTTAGTGCACGAATCTCATCCGTCTTACATTGAATCTGATGAACTTTCGTTCGCCTCAGCCGATTTCAACCAGGTTACGGTGGCACAAACAGATGGAATATTCTGGGGCAGTATCTGCCCCTTCCAAAACATGAGTTCGACCAACACAAGTGGCTACGATTCATCTTCTCATCGTAAGCCTAACCCCTTACTCTTCTGATCGAACTTTGACACCACCTGCCTATGACAGTGGCGATGATGTTAGGCCTAGGCCAATCGTACAGCTTTATCAACACGACCATTTGTACGATCAAGCCAAAACTCACAACAGTCCGCGTTGATTATACCTCCGTGGTGAACGTCTCAGAAATCGTGGTTTCTCGCCCCCACATCCCAATGGATTTCAACAGCCAGTACAACATATCCAGATTTGATATTGGGCAGTACACTGTCAGGACCTTTGCGGCCCTTTTCTATGGTTCGCAGAGTATTTGGGGAAACTCCATTGGCAATGGGATTTCCTCAGTCTATTCCAGCCAGCCTCAGAGTCGGGATGGAACTAGCCAAGAGCAGGAGGCCCTCTTGAACGGTATTCTGGTGAGCATCTAAAACCGATTCCATGTATTCAATTCTCATAGGGTCACAGGAGGATTACCTAAGGGGGCTCGTTGAGTTTGCGGCAACAGTAACGTGTCTTTGTCCTAAATCGTTAGATTTGATTTAATTCAGTTCCTGTAGGACTTAAGGTCGGGGTTTTCAACGACTGGCGTGTTCCCGGACGACAAGATCCCCGACAATATGACTGTCAGCTATAACGGTACTCTCCTAGCCGGAACCATGGGGTGGCAGCACCACGAATCCTCGTTCTCCCTCCTCATCCTCATCCCCTCCACCTTGACCGGGATCGTGTCGATCGTGATGGTCTGCCTCTCGCTCAAGTATCGACATAGGCATGAGGACGTCACAGTTCGTGGAGAGAACGGCTTTCCAGAGTCATTCGACCCCACACATGCGCTCCATCTGATTTTGGCATCTTCCAGACGTGGACTTGCGGATGCGTTTGATTGGGAGGACCTCACCAGGAACGAAGGAATACCACTTCGTCTTCGATCCACCCTGGAGGGACCGGCGTTGGTCCCTGCGGGGCGCGGCTCTTTGAAGCAGAACCGCCATTCCTCCGGTGATCATACTCCTTTCCACGCTTACATAGGGGATGATGGTGATTACCAGGAAGAATCTACCCCGTTGACTGCCCAGAAGACATTCCCAAGGAGCTTCGTCAAGTAAAATACTTTTGGGGTTCGATATTGGGACCCCTTCTCTCCGTTTTTGGATGCACTGGACGACATTTTCGTATAAACTGTCCCCCTGGTTCGTTGGGTCATTCACCCATGAGTCTACACATGGGACACTACCGATTGGAGTATGGTCGTGCGGATGAGCGACTGATATAGCTTTCTGTGTTGTATTTGTTGAAAGACATTCACCAGCGAAGTCCGTCAGGTTAGTCATATCACTGTCCAGGTGGGCGAGGGATTTAATGCAACTGCATTCCATCAGCCGGTGGCGAAACACCAGTCACTGGGCGCAACAACACCTGGTTGGACACCAACAAGGCCGTCGGTTGCATGGGGTTGGGACGATGGGATGACGGGTAGTTATGGGTGGAGGGTGGCGGATGAGCATACGTACCGATCAAGTAGACGCCAAGATCTGAAGATCTTCGTAGCAACCAAGGAGCGTTCGCACCGCTTTCAACTTGAAGCTTGAAGGCTTGTGCCGGTGGACCAACGCTCAATAAGAACAGATTTTGTGTTGAGCAGGTGGATCAGGGAATCATGATCTGGTGACAACACCTGATAACGCGTGAAGTCGAAGGAGGACCGCGAGAGGGAGGACGAGTGACTTACTATGAACAATTTCGCAGCTCGTTGTCGTCCATAGAAGGGTCGAAGGTTAGCAGCAATAGATATCAAATGTAGCACGAATTGTTGCAACTTCGCAGAAGGGCGGGACTCGATGGTATGGTCAACCGAAGACCTGGGTGAAGGAGGAAAAGAGCGGATGTCAACCTTGATGGTTTGCTAAGCTTCCTATATGCTGCTGGAGCTCGACAGTCCGATGGTCCGCCAATAAACAAGTATATGGCACGCCAATCGGACAATGCTGTCGGGAGCAAGAAACTTCGCGGTGTGTTGATCAACGACCAAGTCGACAAGGCCCAACGCGTCTCACTTAACGCGACTTGCCATGAAAGTTGAAACAGAGCGAACGCGCCCCCTCGACGCTGGCCCCCACTGCCCCTCAAACTCCACGAAAGGCTCCACGATCTGTGCCTCTGTCTCCAGGAACTCCTAGCCAACGAAAGTTTCCCTCTCGACGCTTGCAAGGTGTCAATCCGATTCGCCAAATTTCTTGCCCGAGAATATCAAGAAAAAGCTGGTCGAGAAGCTCAAGCTGTCCTTTGAGTCCGATTCTTGGCAACTGGAGCTAACTGGAGCTTATCTCAAGGGATCTTCGGGGCTATGACAGTATTAATATTCTGTGTGCTGGCACTGGTTATGGCAAGTCTCTGATCTTCGAGGGATTGGCTACCATCGGGGGTGCAAAAAAAAGCAGTCATAGTGATCAACCCCCTCAAGGCTCTCGAGGTGAGTCACGATTTTTGATTGGTGAACCTAGCGACAGGTAGAACAGGCCACAGCGAAGGGTATCTCCGCCGTGATGAATCAACGAAGATAACTCGAAAACGGCCGATCTCTGGAAGCACGTCAAAGTTCCCACGCATTGGCACGGAGAAGGGCTTGCTCCGAACCTACTAGTCCTCATACAGGCAATTACCCTGCCGCCTGCGACGATTTTCTCTTTCCCTCGCGTTTTCCCGTCCGATTTGCCCTCGGAATCAACATTGCGTACCGTTGCGTGTAAATAGGGACTGGTCACAAGTCTACCGTCAGCCCGGAACGGAGCAATTTTCGTCTCTGAATCTCCTTGAAGTCCTTCCCCTCGACCCAAAAGCTCTCGCAAGGCGTTCTATCGCCCTCGTCTCACTGTGTGTGGATCACGACCAAGAGAGGGCAAGCGGCGTCTCGTTTGGCCACTTCCATCAGTTTCCTTCTTGCCTATACTTACACATTTAGGTACGGCGCCGTTCGGCTTCCACTAGTGTTTTGTCGGATGGTTCTATTCAAAGATTTCCTAACACCAAACTGAGGACGCAGATGAGCACTGTAAAGCTTCGGAGCCAGTACTGACTGTATTCAAACTTACTTTCATAGCATGCGGATATGACATGTCGGTGTTTAGCATTCCCCTAGGAGCGTTGGGCGCCTGTTTGTGGCCTCGTGCGTCCTCGCATCAACCAGCGACCCGTTTTTGCGTTCCTCGTCCCTGACTCTGGGACTTAACCAGCCTATCAAACACTCGTTGCTTATCCATTAATTGGGGGAGGACATCACGGGCTCATGAGTTAGAGGGATCTATTGAGGATCGATGTATGTACGTACCCATATCGCTTCAAGTGCACTCGCATATCATTGATTCACCGGTCTCTGGCTTAGTCAAACGTAAACACTCGTTTGCGCGGGGCGGATGAGGCACCGCCCGAAGAACAACAAGCAACGCTCTGGAGTGCTCTGGTCACCTGAAGTCAAATGTCGCTGTGTTTATCAGTCGCCCAAGCACCGAACGAAGGCGCTATGTCCGTTCCTGCGTAAAGTCACTAGTCAGTCTTCTCGCAGTCCCTGAGCACGGCCTCCAGCCGTCAAGCCCCCATAAGATTCGGGGAGGGAGAGGGCTGATTATTGTCCTGCCTGACATCTACTGGAACCATCAAGTCGATGGCTTCGTCTGCCTCTCTTCCTTTTGCGTCCCTCCCGAAAACAGGTCCCTCTGAAACGAATCCATCGCGTCAACTCCGCCATGTTCAATCCCAAACTCTGAGCTTGCACATCGCCATCGTTATCGGTCAGCTAGCTCTCATGGCATTCGCTTGGGGTTTCTATGGGGCAATCGCTCGCTATAACCAAATTACTCTGCCCGATAAATTGGCGACGACCATATTGACGTATCCCCGCGCGACGACGGCTGTTGTCACAACAATTGCCACGATACTTTCAATCCTCTCGTCATTGTATGTGTTGTCACCTGCTATTTTTCGTAGTTAACAGTTTGTATCCTCGTAGACTTTGCTCGCGAGCGGTTCGCTACTTGCTGGCTTCCCGCCTTATTTCTCACAGACCCGTCTCCTTCTTCTCACTCAATGTGGGAATTGAACTATCCAAAAAGTCTTTCGTCTTGAATCCTCGCCATCCTTGGTGGACACTGGGCACGGCCACATTTGTTGTCGCACTGAGTGCGCAAACCGCTGGGTTCGTGATTCCTCAAACTTACAACCATCCAATCCCGATGTTGTTTTAGATGGACCACCCTGCTAACTCCCACGCTAATAACGGTGGAAGTTCCCATCAATGGGACGGAGCTGAACATTGGAAGCCCTGCTTTTCGTGACTTTGTCGAAGCTGCATACCCTGAAGGAGATTATTATGACTATGAGGTGGGCGGAGGTACGACGGTTGATTCTCGTCGATGTACATTCTTGTATATATTGACAACACTGTAGCCTCATCTTTGGCAGGGGATGTCATCTCGCTCCCTATCGATATCAGCGGCATCGCATCTGCGGGTCGTCGTTTTGGTATTCCAAACACCATCAACTACAATTCAGTGACTTTCAATATCTCAACAGGTAAATTCATCCGCTCACGAACTGTTCTTCGCTGAACTTGCGCTGCGTCATATGATTAGGAGGAATTCTCCCAACCGGCTCACCACAAACGGTTGGATTGAACCGTGCGATCTATCCTAGTGGTCTTAATTTTGCTGGGGGTCCAATTCTCAGCAACTATACTATGCAAGATTTGCCCCATGCAGCTGGATTTACGAGCAATTACTCCCTCCTTCAGCAGGGATTCAGTGCCGACGTATCGTGCCAACAGCGTTCATTGGATTATATTGGGCCAGCATATTTGGATATCTTATCATATAACTTCCTTATCACTCCTCGTGGTCCCGGAGATACCAACGCCTCACTCCGTAACTACACGCAGTGGTCATGGTTTCTGTACTGCCCGGACGGTACAGTACAATGTTAGTGAACGAATTTTATCTGTCCTGCTTGAATCTGATGAGCTTTCTTCTCAGCCAATTACGATCAGGTCGCTGCATACGGTACTGACGGACTATTCTGGGGCAATGTATGCCCTTTCCAAAATATGAGTTCAACCAACACCAGTGGTTATACTGCCTCTTCACATCGTAAGTAGGTCCACAAGTCTGGTTCTGATTAAACTTTGACGCCCTTGGCCATGCTAGTGGCGGTGATGGCAGGTATTGGCACCTCGTACGATTTCACCAACCAAACTTTCTGCATGATCACGCCGAAACTCACAACAGTTCGCGTTGATTATACTACCGTCGTTAACGTCTCGGAAACGATTACTTCTCAAACCCACACACCAATCGACTTCAATAGTCAATACAACATATCCGAATTTGATATCGGACAATACACCGTCAGGACCTTTACGGCCCTCTTCTATGGTTCGCAGAGTCTTTGGGGAAACTCAATTGGCAACGATATATTGTCGCTTTATTCCAGCCAGCCTCAGAGTCAGAATGGAACTAGTCAAGAGCGGGAGGCCCTTTCGAATGGTATTCTGGTGAGTACTGTAAAACAATGCCTGTATCCACTAATCATAGTCCCTCACAGGAGGATTACCTGAGGGGACTCGTTGAGTTTGCGGCAACAGTAACCCGTCTTTCTCCCCGATTGTTAGCTTTTGAGTTGATTCGGTTATTGTAGGACTTACGGTCTGGATATTCAACGACCGGCGTCTTCCCGGATGACAAGATCCCCGAAAACATGACCATCAGCTATCACGGTACCCTGTTCGCAGGAACCATGGGGTGGCAGCACCGCGAATCTTCAATATCCTTCCTCATCCTGATTCCTATGACTGTGACAGCCATCTCGTCCATCGTGATGGTTTGCCTTTCGCTCAAGTTTAGGCAAGGGTATGGGGATGTCACCGTTCGTGGAAAGAACGGTTCTCCGGAGTCATTCGACCCCACACACGCGCTCCATCTGATCTTAGCATCCTCCGGGCGCGGACTCGCTGATGCATTTGATTGGGAGGACTTTACGAGGAACGAAGGGATGTCACTTCGTCTCCAGTCCACCTCGGAGGGTCCGGCGTTGGTCGAAGCGGGGCACAGTCCCTCTAGTGATCATACTCCTTTGCACGATTACGTGGGGAATGATGGTGATTACCGGGAAGAAGTCACCCCATCGACTGCCCTGAAATCGTTCCAATGAACGTTGACACTTCAAATACATCTAGTTTGGTACTTTGGATTGGTTGGACTTCTGAGCTGCCTTTTTTTTCCATACGCATGGACAACATTTTCATGTCAAATTTCTTCTCGGTTTAGCGTATTTGGATCCCTGTACGAAATACGATAAACACAGACATACAAAAAGGACAGTTGAGCGGACTGATGGAATGCCCATCGCCCGCGAGTGAGTCCATGCCGAGGGGATTGTAGTGGCTTGGACAGATCAGTCGGACAGGAAAAATGAGGAAGTATGTGCACAGCATCGCGATTGCGTGTGTCCGGAGGTTGATGTCATGGTGATAGTCGTAGGAATAAGACTCGGAGAAGAAAGGATTGCTGCACCCCTTCGGGAAACCAAATTGCCCAAAATGGAAACATCGAAATCATTGGTGGTGATTCTGCTATCTATGCCTTTTCGCTTTCGTATTGTTATTTGCAGCGCAGCTTCGCTTCTATATTCCACGCTGTCTATGCAGCTCAAGTCTGGCTCGGCAAAACCTAACTCGCATCTTTCTCCTCAGGCTTTCTGTAGTCTGTTTTGGTCCACTTCACGGATTCCGCCGCCCTCAGCCACAGATGCATCAGGTCGAACGTGTTGACCACTACTTACGACAGAGCGCGCGATTGGTCTCGACAATCTCCGACTGTCCTGGATCATTAGTATTCCCCCTAACCGTATGCATAGGGGTTCCGGGGCGTGTAAGATAGTGAGTCAAAATGGACAGAGATATCCCACTGCGCACGACAGGGAACGGGATGGCTTCGGAACTCGTGCCTGCTGTATTGAACTCGTGGGGACGTGGTGCCTGGCGGCGTTCACCGACTCTAGTAGTTAGTCTTCAATGCACTCGAATTCATGTCTTCCTCCACCAACTGAACTCGTTGACGAATCGCTATCTGACCCTGGACCTGTGTGGCAGCACCTGGGATGTCGAACACCCCGCAGACAACCGGACTTGAACAACGCTGAGGACGCCAACCTCTCGAGAGCTTGGTCCAACCTAGCCTTCGACTAAGTTTAGGTCGGGCTCAAGCTCAAGCGCAGGGCGCCTTTTGGTGCCCTCGTGCATTCCATCCGACAAGTATTTTCAAATTCCACAACCCTGGACATGACTCCATTATCCTACCAATCGCTCGTACTTCCTCCGTACCCCAATGAGGACATCCTCTTGGGGAAATCTCATTAATGGACGCTGTGTGGGTGTATATATCTCTTCAAGTGTATGTCAGGCTAATTCAGCGCATACACATGATGCACATCACCCTAGCGCTCGCTAGGGAAAGGTACCTTTCATTTGCGAGGTCCGTGAAGACCGTGGTTTGGCCACCAGAAATAGGACCTTTTCCTGACCTTTACTGGCCCAAGCACTGCACGAGAACATTACATCCGTTTTCGTGAGACTTGTCAGCGCGCCTTCTGCAGCTCAGGGCACCTGTAGCCAGCAGGTGGACCGGTACTTTCCCAACAAGATCGGAAGATATGGCAGTCCTATAAAATGACTTCGACTGGAAGCAACTCCTAATTGTTCATGACTTCATATACCTCTCTTCCCGTTCGGGATACGATTCGCTTCAAAGCGAACGCGATGCCGCCACAGGTCCACCACGTTCGGACCAAAATCCTCGGCTGGCACCTTGCCATTGTCATCGGCCAGCTAGCCCTCATGGGTTTTGCATGGGGTTTCTTTGGTGCCATCATTCGCTATGGTCAAATTCTTCTTCCCGATAAATCGGCAACAATGGTATTGACCTCCCCCCGTTCAACGACGGCCGTTGTTACAATAATTGGCACGATCCTCTCCATTCTCTCGTCATTGTATGTTTTTTCACCCGTTATCCACCAATATCATGCAGCTAGAAGCTGACCTACTCGAAGGCTTTTCTCGCGGGCCGTTCGTTACTTGTTAGCTTCCCGGCTTATTTCTCACAGGCCTATCTCCCTCTACTCCCTGACTGTGGGCATCGAATTGTCCAGGAAGTCTTTCGCCTTAAACTCACGTCATCCTTGGTGGACACTGGGAACGGCCATCTTCGTTGTCGCACTGAGCGCACAAACAGCTGGGTCAGTTAATTATCAGACTCACAATATTTCGGTGTTGATGTCGCCAACGTAGATGGTCAACCCTGCTGTCACCCACGACGCTAATGGTAGAACGCACGATTAATGGATTGGAACTGGACATCGGAAGCCCAGCTTTTCGCGAATTCGTCGAATCTAGTTACCCTGCAGGAAACTACTATGACTATGAACCAGGAGTTGGTGCGTTGATTGATTATCTCCGCTGATGGCCATTCTCATCCTGATTGACAATGCTGTAGCGTCATCCGAGGCAGGTGATCTAACCTCCCTTCCTACCGATATCAGCGGTGTTGCATCTGCGGGTCGTCCCTTTGGCATCCCAAACCTGATCAACTACAATTTGGTAACTTATAACATATCCACTGGTAAAGGTCTCTCCTTTACGAATTGCCCTCCATTAACCTCATGGTGCATCACGTCTATAGGTGGTATTCTCCCAACTGGTTCACCACAAACGAGTGGATTGAACCATTCAATCTTCGCCAATGGTCTCAATTTTGTTGGAGGTCCGATCCTCAGCAATTTCTCTATGCAAAATCCACCTCATGCAGAAGGCTTTTCGAGCAATTACTCGCTCAATCAGCAAGGATTCAGCGCCGACGTATCATGCCAACAAGTTCCAGACGATTTGGTTGCACCGGCAATGTACCCATTTGCAAATAACTTTTCAATCACACCCACCGGTCCCGGACTCGTGAACGAATCTCAGCGTAACTATACACAGTGGATATGGTTCTTAAACTGCCCGGATGGCACAGTTTGGAGTTCGTATCACAGTCCACTCATCCTGGTTAGAATTTAATGAGCTATTTGTTCAGACAATTTCGACGACGTAACCATGGAGGGTACTGATGGGATAGTCTGGGGCGGTATATGCACCTTCCAAAATATGAGTACAACCAACACAAGCGGTTACGATGCATCTTCCCATCGTAAGTCCGCCGTGCTCGTTCATGCGATGCAAAGTTTGACGCCATTCAACCCCGTAGTAGTACTGTTTTCGGGCGTTGGTCGTTCGTATGATTTTATCAACACAACAATGTGTACAATCAAGCCGAAGCTCACGACAGTCAGGGTCGATTACACCTCCGTCGTCAATGTATCCGAAACATTGGCTTCTTATCCCCACACACCCAGTGATTTTGGCAGTCAATACAACACATCCAACTTCGATATCGGACAATACACTGCCGAGACCTTTTCGGACCTTTTCTACGGCTCACAGTATCTTTGGGGGAACTCTATTGGTAATGATATTTCGACAGTCTTTTTCAGCCAACCTCAGAGTCAGAATGGATCTAGCCAAGAGCAGCTCGCCCTCTTGAACGGTATTATGGTGAGCATTGTCAAATGATTACCGGTTTCCTATTTTCATTCAGCGTCGCAGGAGGATTACATCAGGGGAGTCGTTGAATACTCAGCAACGGTGGGCTGTCTTGCTCCTTAATTGATAGATTTTGAGTTGATTGGTTTGTTGTAGGTCTTACGGTCGGGATTTTCAACCACCGGTGTCTTCCCCGACGACAAGATCCCCGACAATATGACGATTAGTTATAATGGCACATTCCTTGCAGGGACCATGGGGTGGCAACGCCGCGAAGCCACAGCTTCTCTCCTCGCCCTCATCCCCACGACTGTGATAGGTATCTTGTCCATCGTGATGGTCTATCTTTCAATCGTTTATCAAAAAGGGCATGAGGATGTCACCGTTCGCGGGAGGCTCGGTTTCCCAGAGTCATTTGACCCGACGCACCCCCTCCATCTGATCTTAGCATCATCCGGGCGCGGACTTGCAGATGCGTTTGACTGGGAGGACTTTACAAGGAACGAAGACATGGCACTTTGTCTCCAACCTACCCAGGAGGGACCAGCGTTGATCCACGCACGGCGCGGCTCTCCAAACCGCGGTCCTGATCGCACTCCTTCGCAGACTTCCGGTAAAGATGGTGATGATCAAGAATCATACACTCCTTCCACTACTGCGAAACCCTTCCCCCAATGAACGTTGACAAGTGAAATACATCTAGTTTAATATTTGGTGTGGATTTGTCGACCTACGAACTGCTCCTTTTTTCATACACATGGGCCACATTGTCGCTTACAATTTCTTCTTGGTTTCGAGTACTGGGATCCCTGCACCATATAGACTGTACGAGAGCAGAATGATAAATGTCCTGACCTCATATTCGACAAGTGGCACTCACCCCCACCAAAATAAACTCCGCGTAGATTCATCTCCGGTCTGTATGTTGTAAGCAGGGGAGTGCTGCATAAAGATTTTGAACCGGGGTTGCACTTCCCCACTACATATCGTACGAGTGAAGCGAGAACGAGAGGATGAAATTTTTAAGTTCCAGACGTGTCAAACGCCCTTGTTTCGGGGCGACCCTACTGACGAGATACCGAACATTTAGGCACTGCAAAAGATATAGCGCGACGAAAGTCGCGAATATATGCAGTCGAGGGAGATCATACAGGGCTTATACGATGGGTTTCTGCTGCGGAGGCTCCGATTGTCAGGAAAGCCAGACTCCGGCATAACAGGGTAGATACAGTGGGAATCTGAGGCACAGAGGTGGAAGGCTGTGACGGTAGTGGGAACGACAGATCGGCAAAGGCGAGAAGGAAGTATGTGCATGACGTCGCCTTGGGTTTGTGTCCCGCAGGGCTCTGGTGTCGTCTCTGGGTCGGCGTTGTGAACAAAGCGCTGAAGAAGTTGTGGAAAGAAATCTCACCTCGAGTACACCACTAATACTCGGGAACTGTTCGTCTGTCTCTCCGCCTGACCAAGCACCCATGGTTGAAAGTTGAAGCAGAACCGGACCCATAATTGTGGAAGACTCGTTGCCATGTGCCATTGCAAACGTGTCTGAGATAGCAGACATCCTGGAGATACATACGTGATCAAACGGCGTACTGGTGGGCGCGCTGTGAAGAGACTGTCGAGGTCGTATGGGATTGTGGACCCGAGTACGGAAGCCATCGATGCCCGCAACTGACCAGAAGGCGGGAGTCGAGATGCGATTTGCGGTCGAAAACGCCAGAAAGTTCGATATGGGGAGTCTAAGTGCCCCTGAGAACCCCCAGAGAACTAGAGAGGTGGTTTGTAGAGAATATTCAAATGAGAGAGTGGAGAGCGAGATTGAGGTAACGACGACGCAACGAACACACACCCAACGCCACCGCCTGGACGTGTCTCTTTCTTCTTCCTTCCGCGTTGTTCCACGGGTTTGTCGTCGTTTTCGGTGGTCACCGACTCGGAGGAAACGACTGGCTGCCACAGTCAACGTTTCCTCATGTTGACTCTAGACGCAGCCTGAGGACACTCGATATATTTCGCTGTTGCGGACGCCGATACTCCAAGTCCACATCAAACTCAACTGCGCAACTCCTTGACTCCCATTGTCCGCCGGTTCCCAACCAAGTATGGTCTTGAATGACAGGAGGTATGGTGGGTACTTAGGTCTGACCGAACACTGATCTCCAGGCCAATGTTGCTCGTCACGGTGCCGCATCTCCCCATGTCACTGCAGGCGGTCTCCCCTGAACTCCGCTATCTGATAGCATAATAAACAATACCCTCGCAGACCTGAACGACAATTCGTGGACTCTGCGCACGCGGTTACCTTAACGTTCCTGGTCCGATGATAATCCTCCACCCTGGGTTGGCGCCTATTTGTTTCTGGAAGGCTAATCTCGTCTTGACCCGGGCCGTTTCCTCCGTACAGTCAAGCAACGTCGAGAATCGACCTTATTGGTTCATTTGACCATCAAGGTAGGTTCTTTTTACCTCCACAGTTGCTTGGAAGACGGGAGCTGATTTGTTATCTTGGAGGGGCTTTATCTGATTAGACGACTGATTTGCCACTTCACTCCAACATTAGCCAGCTGTGGGGTCCTGCACCATCATCTTGTGAAGGGCCGTTTTCTTCTTTATGAACAACTTCCAATTATCCAGCTGGTTCACTTATGCCTGACAAGTTGCTGCTGTCGGCACGGGGATCAAGCTCAAGTTGGACGCGGGGTGACATCGACAGGAACGTTTGTTCCTTCCATAAACCCTACCAATCCCAAGCAAGCACCATCGGCGTAGTGTCTAAATTCCCTCCCGGAACGGTGAGTACCACTTCAGTCACCCGTCGATCATTTCCTGTCCGATCGGTCGAATGAATTAATGACAGCTTGGCATAACCAACACGACTGTGTTGAAGTGAGTGCCTCCGTATTATTTCACCTCGTACACTCACTAATAAGTTGTAATGGGAGCAGTATAAGCGTAATCTGTAAAGTTTGCCAAGCCACAACAAGTCTCGGGATCATTCTAAGCACTCACCCAACCTATCCATGCACTATTTGTACCGACCTATCCTCGGTCAGTCTATTCTTGAAGGACATGTAGGACGATCTCTGAGTGTGATGCGAGGTTATCTGCCTACGGCTCGTTCTCGAACGAGCACAGTCGTCGTGAGAGCTACAAGGTTGTGGGTAAGTAGGTCCCAGCGTGGTGTCGTCGTGTACCACTGCGCGCCGCAATTGGTATGATCTTCCCGAGTCCCCACTATGTCCTAAATCAAGCGGCGGTAACAATGTGGGCATTTCATTCGCCTGACTGGTGCGGTGGGTCGAATTCGATGACGACTGTAACTGTGCCAATCTTGGGACCGAACAGGACTTCCTTGTCATTTGCATGTGCAGGGCGAGACAAGATTATCGTTGAACGGGAGGGTGTGTTTGATGGATGAGGGCTTATCTTGCATCGCCGTCACGAACGGTGGTCTGCTGGAGGCTGGAGCAATTGGATAATACAGATGTTGGCATGCGAGGCAGAAGAAGTTCCATTATGATCACCTCACTTTCCTCCAGTGCGTATGCTCCGGCCCTGTCGAATCCCTCTCTCTCTCCGAGGCCGTCATTGAGCAATGCGACGGCCATGTTGGGATGACCAAGTCTTGGGACCGAGAGGGTACTCGCCGGTGAATAAAGGACGTAAGCAAGGAATCCACGATCGATTCTTGGTTGGACGTTAGTTGCCGGATACGCCATTCTCGTCCGAACAACCGTGGCTTTTTTTCATTCCTTTTCGAGTCGCGCAGTGCCGTCGTATAACCTCTCCACCACTGCAGGCCCTCATCCAGACGTAAGAACGCTGTATGGAAGTGCGCAAGATGAGAGAGAGAAGGGATGAACGTGGATGAGGAGGGAGATCTAGGATGATCTGGGTCAAGGATGTGCAGTTGTGGCAGTTCGTTCGTGAGAAATGCGGGTGGAAATGACGCTGGTTCGGTTAGAGTACCTGCGCGGTCGGACAAAATGGATGTGTTATCTTCTTCATGCCCCGCCACGCAGGCTCCTCGCACTCCTTTAGACTACTTCTCAGTCAATCCAACACACCTCGCACAAGTTTCCTTATATTCCACACTCAACTTCCTGACTTACACACCCCGCTCTCTATCCTACACTATCTTGCCACCTATTTTCCTCGACGAAAATAATGTCTGCATCCTCGACAATCGCAGCCCTGCCCTCGCCCTCGTCATACGACCCCAGCGATACCCCTTTTGGAGTTCCAAATTGTGGGTCGGGAGGAGGTGCAGAGAACTATCGAAGTTTACGGATTGCGTCGATCTTCATCATCCTCGCCGCCTCGTCAACAGGAGCCCTGTTTCCCGTACTTGCAAAGAGGTCGACATGGTTGAACGTACCCGCAGGTGTCTTCAAGTAAGTTCTCCCACCAATATCCCGTTTTATCAGATGTTCTGACAGGTTTCCTTTGTTTCAGTTTTGCGAAATACTTTGGCTCTGGTGTTATCGTGCGTACCTTGGTCGCGACGATCCTTCCAACCACTGATTTTTTCCATTTTCAGATCGCCACCGCCTTTATCCATCTACTCAGCCCTGCTCTTGACGAGCTCGGTTCAGATTGTCTCTCACCAGCTTGGCGTGAATATGTGCGTATCCCCTTCCCCTCCCATCAAGCCCCCACGGACGTCATGTCTAACTTGTCTGAAACACAGCCCTACGCCCTCGCGATCTGTCTCGCCAGCATATTCGCCATCTTCTGCACAGAATTGTTCGCTTTCCGTCTTGGCACAGCGAGGCTAGCGAAATTAGGACTGCATCATGGTGAGCTCATCCCTAACCTTTGGATACCTCGAAGTTAGAAATGCTGATGCTTGTTGTGTAATGCCATGTTAGATCCTCATGGACACTCCGTAACACGTGGCGCAGGCTCACATGCCGCACATGGACCAGAAGGCTTGGAGAAGACATTATCTTCTTCCGATTTACCCGAATCACATTCATCTCCTCATCACAACCACCACCACCACCAACATGACGTAGAAACTGGCGCCTTAGAAAAACGCGCGAGTTCTAGTTCTGATCATTATCGTGAGCCTAAGCCCGATCATCAACACCGAGATATCCTCGGACCAGAATTGGCCCCTGGTGCTCTCACCCCCGCCACACCCAAGGATGTGGAGATGGGTGAATCCCCAGCGGGCTTGCATTTGCATAACCATGGAACTATCGGCAGCGCGGCTACGGTTTATGATCACCATCATGATCCAGCCGTAGCTCAGATTGTTGGGATTGCGATTTTGGAGTTTGGTATCGTTTTGCATAGGTAAACGTCACTTCTTGCATTCGTTCATCTTCAGTTATCCTAACGATCCTTTGACACTTTTCTTCTTCACAACAGCGTTCTGATAGGCATGACGTTAGCAGTTGACGAAGATTTCAAAATTCTCTTCATTGTGATTGTCTTCCATCGTAAGCCCATTCTATCCCCATCACCATTCTCTCATACTCACGTCCCTGTAGAACTTTTCGAAGGACTTGGTCTCGGCTCGCGTCTCGCTTTCCTCCAACTACCTCCAGCTTACCGTCACGTACCCGTCTACGCCGCCATGCTATTCGGTATCACGACTCCAACTGGTATCGCCATCGGCTTGGGTATCAGGACGAGTTATAACCCTGGGAGTATGGAGGCTAGCATCGTCAGTGGAGTCATGGACGCCGTCAGTTCAGGAATCTTGATTTACACCGGGTTGGTCGAGGTGAGCAGCTTTCTTGCCTTTCTTGAGTCTCGATGGGAATTGAGAGTGTGGGGGATGTGTAGCTTTTGGCACATGAATTCTTGTTCAGTCAGGAAATGATCAACGCGTCGAATGGGAAGTTGTTGTATGCGTTGGGATGTATGTTTGCGGGTTGTGCGTTGATGGCTCTGCTTGGGAAGTGGGCGTAATTGGCCCCCCCTCCTTGGTCGCTGTTCGATTGCGTTCGCTTCCGGAGATACGATTGCCTACCTCTCGGCGCACTTGTGTTGGAGCGAGCACACCGTGGACGCTTTCCGCTTCGATGTGGATATTCAACCCCCCCAAGCGCATATATGCCCTTACACCTCGGTCATCCCTCCCTCCGCTTCCCTAACTACGGACACTATCCCATCCGATCCAAAACCCAACTGATCGCACCGCATCACACATCGCTGTTTCAACACACATGAATACCCCCCGCGCACAGCCTCCCCACCCCATATCATTATTCATCTCGCGAACCCACTCCTACAAGAACTCATCCCTACGCATCAAGCAATTCGGACACCCACCCATCCGCGTTGACATCTTCAATGTATCTTGTATTCATTCTTGCAACTATCAAGTCACATATTCTCCGAGTAATTTCACAGTCAAGAGGTTTTGTTGCATATAGTTGGTATGGTTATTCTTTGCTCCGGCTGCGGCGAGATCAAAAGTCGCAGACTGTCGTTGAATAGATGGGGCTGTTGTATGTTAGATATCTAGAGAACCACTTTTTTTGCTGGGGGCTAAAGCGTCCTTTCCCTTCCTCGATGTGTTGGGCGGGACTCGGCTCTGGGGAACGGTGTCGAGTTTGTTGTCTTGCTGAGATGTTACATTGCCGACTTGATCGATTGATCTGCGTAGGTTTGCCTCCGTATGCATCTCGGCTTTTGCGATGACTTTCAAAGGATCGCAAAGCCTCGCCTCTTCCTTCTACTATTTTCCGTGTTCTTGGGATACAATGGCAGGACTCGACATATTCAAGGCTGGATCCAGGACCCCTCCAGAACAAAATGCGTTCATCCTCCCTATATAAATGGCCAACCCCATCCCCGAGTGGACTTAATACACCTCGATTTTCGAGACCTGCTTTGTGTGGATTCACGCAAATTATCTGGTTTTATATCCATACTTGAACGACAATGAATCGACTTGATGAAGATGCTCAGACTTCTTCCAACCAATTATTAGTTTTGGAGATACTGGAGGATAGGGAGAGAACAAAGGACTATGTCGATGTGCGTACCCTCATACCATGCCTTCCAAATTCGCCCACTCACTTGTTTCAAACATCACACACAGTGGGCATTGGCAGTTCTCGAATCCCTGCCCTGCGAACTCGATAACGTTACTACTCTCCATACATCCTTGATCACGTTGAGAGATGCGGTACTGGACCTCCCTGGCCTTCTCTCGGATATCCGGGACTCTGCGGATCCACAGTCTACCACAGCCGATGCAGACGCCGACGCCGCTCTGCTCGTTCCCTCGATGCTCAGTCTTGTTGAGACCATCGCCACTGGCGTCGCCCTGCTTGAAAGTCTAATACGATCATACACCGACATCTACTCTCCGAAGCCATCATCACAAACATGTACCTCGCCATCACCCACTCCCACTCATCCCGGACAAAAAACGATGCAGAGACTGGTTGGTGTTCAACAATTCTTATCTTGGATGGAAGAAAGCGACTTGGACGGGTTCAGGGACGAGATTATGCAGTTGTGGAAAGACCTAAGCTCGGGGACTTCACCGCCGGAATCGGAATCAGAGTTGGAAGAAGTTATGTGGAGGGAGGAGCGAGCGGGAAACCGGGTGATGGCAACAGCAAAGTTGTAGGGTGAGGTTCAGGAGTATGAGGAGAGAGACTTCCTCGGACTGGCGGTTCGCTTCGATCTAGGGTCCTGGTGCGCCCGCAACCTTCAAGTCTCGTTGACGCTGCGGTCAATGCATCTCGTTCTGGCCCACCTCAAACGCCTCGACGAGACCAAGGGTTCGAAGGTCGGTGGGGATTGGGGAAGGGATGGTTTTTGCAGGACCAGGATGAGTTTTGGGAGGGTCTTCGTTGTGTATCAACTCAGTTAGTTTCACGTATCTCGGTCCCCGGTATGCTCGCAACCTGGACGCACTTGAGATGATTATTCTATAACCATGTCAGCTTTTATTCACTCTGGTGTACGCTGGAATATCGAGCTTCTTTACGAGTCGGACAAAGCGTTGACCAGCATGTTCATCTATCCAAAACCAATGGTATACTACAATTCACAGCGACTAGTGCTCACACATATTGAACTCCATCTCGAATATCTCCTTGTTGTGCTCCACCCGAAAGTTGGCCCTCTCGTCCATCAACTTCTGCCTCTCCGCTTTCGCTTGTTCCATCGTAATAACTCCACCATTACCATCCGTCTTTTCGACCAACTTTTCGGTGATCATATCGAACAATTCCAATGGTAAGGCTGTAAGGGCTGGAGCTTTGCCGATTTCCCTAGAGTACCATGCGTACTGTTGAGGAGGGACTTGGGACGTGGAGAGAATGGATTTCGTAGGGTCGACGAGAAAGAAGCAAAGGATCTTGCGGAGACCGGGTTTGGTGGGGTCGACCAACTTGAAAGGCGCGACGCGATGCTGGTAAATATTTGGGAATGCAAGGCATTTGTCCTCCTTTGTGACCATGCTGCCCAGCTCCTGATTCAGGGGGCCGCCATTTCCATCGATACCATATGCCGCCATATAACCTTGGTTGTCGCTTTGTTCGTAGGGGATTTCGTGGCCGTAATCGCCGTCACCGATGGCTTTACGGAAGCCCAACTTCGATTCCGAGATGTTGGAGGAATGGTAGTAGTAGAGGCCAGTGGAAACGATTCGCTCATTCTCCATGCCTTCGACGTGCCACGAACCACCTCCATATTTGGGATTCTCGGGTGTCAAGATGATGTTGGCCATCTTGATTATAACTTGAATCTTCCGGCCTTTCAAAGTGAATTCGACCTGCCCCTCGCTCCAAGGTGGAGTGAAAGGAGCGGGATCTGGAACGACTGGCCACTTTACTTCCTTCTGGTACTTGTCATAAGCAAGATTGTAGGCCTTATGGTCTTGTTTTCCATCTTTGCAGAAATCGTTCCAATTGGGTTCCTTCTCCTCCAGATTCGAATACCAATTGAATGGGTCCGCTGTGATAGCCAACTCGTCTGGGTTGAGTGTGGCTGAGAGAACACGGTCCCACAGGGGAATGAATCGTTCGAGGATGGAGGTTATGGTTGTGTTGAGCGGCTTGTGCAAGTCGGGATGGAGGTTATTGATATAACCGAGACGAGTGACCTCGCCAGTTGACGATACTTGAAAATCAGTGGGAAGCCACTGGTGCTGGATTGAGGTTGAGAAATTAGAGCTACGGTCGATGTCATCGCGTTGATTCATATAGTCGTTCAAAGTCGGAACATCTACGGTCCCATCATCTTTCTTGACGAGGGACTTTCCGATTCGGAAGCAGTGAAGGGAGGGGTGGATGAGATCGAGGACTTGATGTTCGGTCCCCGGGTGCCAATCCTTTTCCTCCTCAGGAACCGACTCGAGAACACTCGCGCCACCGATGAGAGCAGCCTTGAGGTGGGATGGTATAAGCTCAAGGGATTGATACACGCTGTTGATACCAGTCGCCTGAGATAGAGTTAGTCAGGAGAAGAAATGCAGCAGGAAAATTATACACGTACCTGAATACCCGTATCAACGTCCCTTTGTTCCCCCAGCCACCTCAGCTGGTCGAAAACATAATTGAGTTGCAGATCGTTGAGTGGATCTCTGGGCCACTTTTTCCTTTGGGCCTCCCGCCAGTTCATTTCACCATCACCATCAGCAAAGAGTTCGGCTTCCTCCGCTTCACTCAATTCCCTCCATTCCTTCCTGACGAGCTCCGCATCTTGCTGGATGAATTCCTTTCGCCATTTCTCTACGATATCTTGGTCGTGGACCTTACGCCACCAGTTCGGCTTCTCAAGGATCTGAGAGACCAGAGTCCGCATGCGGAACTCCTTCAACGTAAGGAAATCCATGTTGTCGATGAGGGCGAAAGGAGATGGGAAGTATACATCGTCGCTGGAACCGCCCGACATTGCGTTCTCGCAGTATGTTTCTTGGAGGAGAGACGGTGGTGAGATGAGTACGCACGGGTTGCACGCAGTGGACGAAGATACGTTGGCACTGACCTACGCAGGGAGAGTGAAGGGTTTAGATTACTGGGTTTGCCGACAAGCCAGCACGAACTTATACCGTCGGGAAAGGCCAAGAACGACTCGCAACCGTGCCAAGGCACAAGCTCCGATCATGAATCCCGAGTCAGTCACCATAGCGATAATCAACTGCTGTTCGTGGAGGTCGCTGAGCAAGGTCAGCGCGTGACGACGAGAAGGCACTGTCGTCTGAGTCAATTTGAAAACATGTGTTCGGGATATACCTGATTTGGCAATGCCCGCCAGATGACAAGCGTTCTGACTCGTCGTCGCCTCCCACACGAGTCACTGCTAATTTTGATGTGTTTCGGTGAAGCCTGAGGCTTTCGTATTATGGATAGTTCGTATTACATGCAAGTGATGGTATATTTACTAATAAAAGTCTCCCAATCGCCATCATCCTACGAGTCATCCTCCTCTTCAAAACCTTCTTCCCACCCTCTTGATCTGTCAACTGCACTCTGCCAACGCACCCAGGTCCTCTCCCTCTCACTTTCATCCAACTTTGGCTCGAACGTCGTCCCTCCTGCCGTATTTACCTCTGCCAAAGTGTCAGGTCTCGAGATGTCCCACCCGAAGAGGTTGATTGCGCTGCCAGCCAGCAGAGCAGAACCAAGCGCTGTCGACCTGAATTCCACAGATGTCAATTTGGTAGGAACAAAATCGAGAGGCAGAAGGGATGCGTAGGGAGGGGAACTCACTCTCTCATCTGAGGTCTGACGACACTGAACCCTCCAATATCCGCTAATATCTCCATACAGGTATCGCCATTGGTCATTCCTCCGTCCACCTTCAGATGCTTCATGTCAGTCTGAGAGTCGAGTTTCATGGATTCAACGATGGCGCGGGTTTGGAAAGCATTCGCTTCGATTGTAGCACGGGCAATGTGGCAGGGGTTTGTGTAGGAAGACAGCCCTATCGTGAAAAACAAGGCCAGAGGGGGATAGATGCAGAATCAGTTAGAAAACGAAATCGGATTCGCATGCAGGGACGCACCGATGAGCATACCCGCCGCGCCGGGATCCCAATAAGGCGCCAGCAATCCAGAGAATGCTGTGACGAAGTAGACACCACCAGTAGTGGTAACCTGAGCAGCTAGTTTATTGACTTCGTCCGCCGAGGAAATCAATTTCATGGAGTCTCGTAGCCTAAGGTGAAAGTGAACCGATAAGCATACAGGAAGCAATGAATGGCTCAAAGTTTTACCATTTCACTGCGCTTCCGGCGACGGCGACTGTCGATCATTATTGAGCTTAACACAATTGGCGAGAGAAACAATCTTACTACTTCCTTCCAACGCATAGACAGGCTTTGCATTGGGTCCCGGTTTATACGCCACCTGCAAGGAATCAGGAGCTTACATCTTGAAGTCACGACGAGACAATCAAGACGAACTTACAGTACTCAATAAGCCGTGGGCACTCTTGACTATCTCCTCCCCTGTGCAAAACAGCAAAAATGCACCAGTCCCATAGGTGCACTTTGCTTCGCCCTCTGTTAAACATTTGTTCCCCACAAGTGCCCCCTGCTGGTCACCGACAAGACCACCTATTGGAACACCTTTCAGAGGCCCGTACGCAATTTCGCCGTAAACCTCGGAGGATGACACGATCCGAGGCAGGATGGAAGGCTTGAAGGAGAAGAAGTTTAAAAGAGGTTGAGACCAAGTTAGAGTGTGGAGGTCGAGGAGGAGCGTTCGGGATGCATTTGAAGCTTCGGTTATGTGGATTGAAGTAGCGGGACCGCCGAGAAGGTTCTGTAGATTACAGTTGGCAAAAGAGTTTGAGAAGGAGGAAAGGGGAGACTGACGTAGGCCAGCCAGGATTCGACGGTGCCGAACAAAAGGTCATCGTTGTCATAAGCTTCTCTGACACCTTTGTTGTGGTCGAGCATCCACCTCAACTTTATCGCAGAGAAATAGGGCGAGAGTGGGAGACCCGCTCTTGATGAACTTCAGTTTCGGCAAATTTCAGTGATAGCATCGGGGACCAAGGTACACACAATGTCCTAAGAGCGTCAACACCTTCCTCGCCCTTCTTCCATACTCCGGGTTCGATCTCAATGCCTTTATTTTCGAGTCGCCGCTGGTAATGGACAACAACATTCTTGGTGCGTGAGTCGTCCCACACAATCGCAGGACAGAGCGGCGTTCCAGTCTTACGACTCCATAAAACAGTGGTTTCGCGTTGATTGGTGATACCTGCGTCTCCGTTAGGTTGTTCACGTGCAACTGGACACTGAACGCACCAATGACTTTGATGCTCTCCTTGGCATAACCGGTCCCTTCCAGAGTCTTGCAAGCTTC
This sequence comes from Jaapia argillacea MUCL 33604, assembly GCA_000697665.1. NCBI lineage: Eukaryota > Fungi > Basidiomycota > Agaricomycetes > Jaapiales > Jaapiaceae > Jaapia > Jaapia argillacea. Next base: position 26,679 of record KL197752.1, on the reverse strand, counting down.
GTCGATGCAGGCATCACAGGTCTCCTTGATCTCCCGCGCATCATGCTCGTGCCACCTAAGCAAACCGATGTTGGTCAACATGGGTAGCCCCTAAATCGTGAAATCCTACCCAGGCTGGGGGTAATATTGAGGGAACTCAATCTGATGCTGCGCCATGATGTTTGCATAGCGATCAAACACGATAAATCGCGTCGAACTACACATACAGGTCGGCAATTTTCAAGGTAAATAGATAACAGGACGTACGTTGTACCACAATCTAGAGAACCCACGAATTCACCCTGCTTCAGCTGACTTCTCTTGCCAGTAGACTTTGAAACAGAGTGAAAGAAACTACGAAACGAGAACATAGTGGAAGAGGTCAAGATAGTCGCAAGAGGAAGGCATTTGATTATGAGCACCTTGGTTTGGAGGAGCGAGCATAACCGGGTTGTGTTTGGGGCACATGACTTCTAATGGCGAATCGGCCGGCCGTGAATGCAACCGTTACATGGCATCGACCAGCGTTAAAGAGCATAGACAAGAAACTTAGATTCGAGGGCGTCGTTAGGAGGTAGACAGATGCTCAAAGAGGAGGGTGCATATGAACAGGAAGAAATTTACGACGGCCGTCGGGCTGAACTGGCATACTTAGCCGAAACGTAAACTCCTTGAACGCGGCGACGAATACTAGTTGGACTTGAGTTGGACGGCCACTACGGTAGGCGGGACGGCCGAGGTTCAAATTCGTTTCAGGTCGAGCATTCCGCGTTCGACCCCGGCTGGGAACCTAACCAGGATGAATATTTATTTCTCGTGCTGGCATTTGATGGGTCAACCAGGGGCTGGGGGCTTAGATTTCGACTTCAAGAGGTTGGTTGTATTGTAGCCAGTTGATGTATCATAAAAGATCACAAATATCACAAAAAAAGCGATTTTTATCATGTCATTCATCAAGCAGGGATGGGATGGAGCCGTTTATTGAGACTCTGGCTACAGTACAGTTGCTGGTGGTAATTAAGAAAGAGAAGAGGAGAGATAGGGCCGGGAAGGAGAGGATATGGAGGTTGGGAAGGGGAGGAGGGACAGGAGGGAGGAAATGGAGGAGGTAGAAAGGGGAGGTGGTGAGGAGAGGAGGAATGGGAGGAGGAGAATAGGAGGAGAATGAGAGGCGTGGAGAGGGGGAGGAGGAGGAAGGAGGAG